>VCRD01000082.1:27618-118165 GCA_006783055.1 Trinorchestia longiramus
TACGTATAAAAATTAACTCTAAAATATTACTAAATTTAATATTATTTAATACTAAAATATTCACGATATTTTAGCGGCCCTACAGTACGACCAAAATGGTCTCAAGCTTAACGCAAACAAGACACAGTGCATCATTTTTGGTTCCAAGAACACAATAAAAAAGCTCCCGAATTTAACTTTAACGTTAGGAAATGGCATTATTGAACCCGTTGGAAAAATAAAAAATTTGGGCGTCTGGTTTGATAAAAACATGTCTTTTGCATCCCATGTAGAGAAACATGCAACAAAATTAACGGCACATTAATGTTCCTTCACCGCGTGAAGAACATGTTTGACGAGAAAACTAGATTATTCGTCATCCAATCTTCAGTGTTATCACGTTTCGACTACTGTGACTTGGTCTGGGGAGATATACCTAAAGGTCTTCAAAAAGAGCTACAGAAATGTATGAATTTTGTCATTAAAGTAGTAGAATAGAATAGAACGAGGCTATAGGAACGAACCTTCTGGCCCATTCTTGGGTCGGATAATTACTTCGATAATTATTCGGTTGTTTACCCAAGTCCCATGCCGAAGGCATGGGACTTGGAAGTATGCAAAGGAAACTTCAGAAAAAACGATCATGCAACCTCTCATGAAAGAGCTTAACTGGACCCCGATAGAGCAAAGACTACTCATTCACAGTCATATATGTATTCTCCTCTCTATGTCGCCTTCAAAGTTCTGCCAACGTTGTTAAATTCCATCCACCCACTACCAAGGGTGTGAAACCTAATCGACGACACGATGGTAACATCAGTTTCCGCTTGTCCGATGCTGGACAAAGGGCTCTTTCAATTTCAGGTGCATTGCTTTGGAATAAACTACCCACGCATATGAAGGAAAACCAATCAATTAAGAATTAAAAAAAACGTGACATCATTTTCAAATATCAAAGTAGCAAACAAATACAGAAAACTTAGTTCCTATGCATGATTAAACATAATTAACTTAGTAACGAAACATACTATATATAAATATTTACCATATGTTTGTGTCACACAACTTAAGTGTAAACTGAAGTAGAGTTAACAATATTCAAACGAAATAAACGTAAATGTCAAACTCGTGCTACAATTTTGTAGCTCTGGAGTCAAATCGACTAATTTAAATTTATCAAAAACCGGGGTGCTTTTTTAAGTTTTTTACTTTTTTACTTTTAAATTTTGGGCTTATTAATTGGTTTTTCTTTACCTGATAAATGTTTCAATGTTCATAATGTTCAGTTTTCATATTGCAAAACAAAAAACGAAAACATTTTGATAGGAAACCACTTGCATTTTGCCTAAAAAAAAATAGAATTGTATTTGAATTTGTGCTTACTCCCCAGTTTATTCTTCTTCTAAGGCTTTTAGATATTTTTTATTTATCTCTTATGTTATCATACTTTATTTTTTGAAGGTATAATCATAAAGTTCATTCGTCAATGTTAGTAATGGGTTTGTTACAATAAGTGAATGTGAAACCTTAGAACTTTGGTCTACTACAGCTCGTCTTATCTATATTGATATCTAAATCTTGAAATTTGAGACATCTACTCTGTTTTATTATATATTATAATTGTTTTTAGTCTTTCTCTGAAATGCAACGTCCGTTTTATTGAACGCGATGATATTTACAGATAACTGTAATAATGGTCAAATTAAATACATCATCAGCAAGTCATACTAAACAATCAACCAGTAATTAGAAATTAAAATTTCAATTTAATAACAATTACAACTTCATGTTTTAATTTTTCATTCTCATAATTTTTTTTCTGTCTTTCTCGGATGTTAAACATTCGAGTTTGTTAAATGCAGTGATGTTAATTTTAAGCTGTGCCTAAAGAAAATATTTCGCTTATCACCTAAAATGCGTAGAATACCTACCACATCAGAATGTACAAGAGTGTCGCCAATGACTACCTCTTAAGTCATCATTGAAGAAATGAAGTTTATTGGCTTCACCATGTACATACATATATTTAACGTTCATTGTGTGATGTGAATGTTAACATATGTATACCCGTAGGTACTGCTGTTATATCATCTACTATGCATAGAATACCTACCACTCAAGAATTTTATGATAAGGCATCTTTGAAAACCAATGCTGTTACATTTCTTATGTACAAAGTTTATTGAAAATATACGTTTTTGTTTGTTTGTTTTGTTCCCCGAGGTATTTCCGTATTTTTGTCCATTCCCTGCGTATCAAGGGACATACTATATATACATAAATATATATGTATTATTTTTGTTTTGACGTTCGTTGCATAAATATAGTTATGAATATAGTACATGAAAAATTATCATGAAACTGTGAAATGTGTAGCCAATTTGTCGTTTACACATTCTCAATTTAATTTTTTCGAGCACAGGCATATGTTTTTTCCTAACAAAACATTAACAATGCAAACGGAAACGATTATCAAATTATCTTACATCTGATGACGTTATGATAAAAAAATTACGTACTCAGAGTATGTATCTGCAAAAGAATTATTTCGCTTCGATAACTGCTGAAAAAATTAAATTTTAGTACACAATACGTCTGCTACTGAAATGAATTTTCTTACTGAAGCAGTACGGGTTGACAAAATATACACTAGGGTATCATTGAATTATTATTTTTTTTGGTAACTCTACTCATAAATATAAAATATCGTTAACCTACTTTTGCTCGACGGTGAGCGACGATGTCCCGCTTTTCATCGTAACATGAGACTAATCTTACTACTGATTATGTTTCTGAAAACTTTGGATTTTGTCGTTTACAAAACTTTTACTTCTGTCCTTCAATTGACACAATAGTTTCAACGAATCGCTTACTGGAAGTAGAAAGAAACGACGGGAAGGCAACTGAGAGACACTAGCTCAGTATTTTTTAAAAGCTGTTTCCTCACCTGATCAGGAAGCCACGCAGTTTTTATAACGTAGTGATGTTGGTTGTTGATGCTCAGTCGGCCGTTTATTCGCTGGTTGGTGAACAAGTCTTGTTCGACATCCTGTGGGAGCGACAATGGTGTACGCACCAGCGACAGACTCAGGTAATACCGTAAAAGAAATATACGAACTCATTCACAATTACTATCAAACTGCATTCTCCAACTATGGAAGTAGCATTTTTAGCATCATCTGTTTGTACATCTGATTAGCCAAACGAAACCCTTGTTGCTAATTATTATAAAACACTTTTGGATGTGAGAAAATTCTCACTTCCAAAAGGGCAGGGTTGCCTGAGGCCCCTTGTATCGTTGGACAATTTATATTACATTGAATTATTCAATTACACAATTGAGCTTAGAAATAGTATACGAGATTAATAGAGTATAACTTGCAAACAATCAGTCCATTCTTTTATATTATTGTAAATGGACGTGTGTGGCATTGGCTTCATATGAATGTTTTATTTATAGAATTAGTTCTTAAATTCAAGCATAACAGTTTATCTTGCACAAAGGTACATTTGACATGAATGTTGATGGCGTGGTCCATGCTTCAGCTTTTAAAAGCCTCGCTCTGCATTTAGTATTCAATTACCAACATAAAACAATTCAGAGTATCACGCACTTTAAAAAATACTCCCAATGAGTAAAGCGCATTTAGCACAAAAAAAATGTTCACGAATTGTTCAATCGCATTGAAACCAAGGTGTACCCTATTTATATTCAAACGAAGCCTATATTAATGTCATAGAACTCGGCCGCTCTAAGTTTCCGTATCCTTATGTCCTTTTTCGTACAATTACCACAGTGAAATTACTTATTGACAAATTAGTAAGCATCCTGCGTGTGACTGGACATGCGTACGAGAGTGAAGAGATCGCACAGCTGAACTTCATATCACGTCTTCCCCGTCTGTCATTCGAGGTTCAAGACTTCGAAAGAGCGTCTGTTTGGGGACTAACTGGAAAACTTAGTCATCCCTTCATTATGTCATCATGCATTATATAATAAATCCTGCATCATTTCCCCTTCAAATATACTCATAGTGTAACACCTGATGTGATATTGTACAATGCGTACAGATGTACAGACACTTCCGTCGCCCCAGAGAGAATCTGTGAAGAGACTACGAAGAACAATAATTATTATTAGTATGGATGAAATGCACAAATTTACTGCTTACTGAGTTGATCTTGAGAGAAGCGTCTAAAGCAGTGAAATGAGAAGCACCAGGCCGTTGAAGGTGAGTGCTGAAGCTGAAATAACGAGCGAGGGAAGTAAGAGTGAGAGGCGCAACCCACTTGCCCTCAAGCGCTCCCCTCACGTCCCCCCACGAAATGCTGCCATCGACGCTGCCACTCCGAGCCTTAGTAGAGAAAATAGAAATTATATTCAGCAAAAGTATTCATTTTTGAGAGAATTCGGTCCCTGAAGCACTGCTATCACTGCTGCAGCTTCTAAGTTCGTCTACTATTCACTGTTGGAGCTTCTAATTTACAAAAGATTGGGATCGTTAGTGGGCAATATTTTTAATTTTTTTCATTTATATGCAGTGGATCGTAATGATGCAGTATATCAAAAATCGAGCAACCGAAACTAGCCTTCAGCAAAGCATGAGATAAACTTCATAAGGGGTGGAGCAGCATGACAGTTACAGTTATACTGCACGCATCCCAGCACAAACAGTTACGTCTCGGTCTATATGCTGTCCATATCCGGGCCACTTTATACGTTTGCCACGGGAATGAGCGACGGACTTTTGTCCGCAAAACAACAATTTTCTGCTCACAGGCTGGCCGGTTTCTCCCCCATACTCCCGGCAATCGTCGTGCCAGCTCGCGGTTAGGACCTGGATCCCTGACACTGCATAGCCTTACCATAGAAACAAGTGATGAATTTCCGTCTTCATAACCATTGCGTTCGATACACTACCACAAACCAATGACAATTTGGAAATGCCTGGTCACACTGGTTACGTTCAAGTGCTCAACGTTAAAACGAGGTACGAGTGTCGAAGACAAGAAAGCAACATTACATTGAATTCATATATAAATACTTGCTCCTCGTCCCTGTGTTGTCATTGTAAAACCAGATTTGTTCATTAATTCCTTATCCCAAAGAAACTCACGTTGAAGCGACGTCTAAAAGATATTTGTTTGAGTCCCCACAAAAAGATATTCAAATCAACTTGGCACTGTAAGACGTTATTGGGTTGAAACATCAAAATATTTCCCATAAAATTATACACCTCTAATTTAAGAGCTCAATAAATTTAATGGAAAAAATTGTGTTGCTCTGAGTGTTTACGAAAACTAACAATATAAATTGAGAAAATTAGTTTGTGTTGTACATAGTTTGTATTGAAACCGTTTAACCACACCCTACTGCTTCTTTAGCATGTAAAACTAAATTAAGTTCCCAAAAGATTTGTTCTATTTATAATCAATTGTAGATTTACTAATAAAATTTTCCCTAATGAAAGAGCTTATGCTGGCGCTGACATGTCGTAAATAATTCTTTACTAGAAACAAAAAAATGAAAATATAAAATAGTTATATTTTGCCCTGGTGCAGGTGCTTGAATCGACTAAAGAAAATAATTATAAGCTGATAAAGGGCCTGTACAAATCGACTAAATAAAATTATAAATTAACTCAGACTAGTTTTCTAATAAAAATGTCCTAATTTTAAAGGCAGTGGACATTCAAAAGATGCTATAACTACATAAGTGAATGATGGGTGCATCAAATAAACTCCATTTTAGTAATAAAAAGTGATCACCTGGAAAAGAACAGTCCCTCCAGCAATCCTAGGCAAGGACACAGAGAACCAATGAGCATCCAGAGTTTCCGTCCACTGGAGGACATGGAATCGCTGCGGCAGCGCCAGTAGGAGATCAGAGGGCAGCGTGAGGGGCGGCAAAGAGGGAAGAGTGATGGCCACCGTGGTCATAGACGGTGACCGCTGGGCCATCAGCTGTAATAGCACCTTGTCCATTTCGGCCTTGGTGGTCACTAGGCTGTAGTCCGTCTATGACACCAATGTTTCATAGTTAGGATTAGTTGATGTTGCTGCTCGTTTCCTTTCTTAAAGATCAGATCATTGATATCACATAAGTATCTTTGATGCGCCGTCGATATCACAAAAGCAAAATTTTAGTGTTTTTAAAATTTTTAACACTATTTTGTCGAATAAAGTTTGACTGTTTGAACATGTTTCTTCTTTTCTCAGAGATCAACATCAGTAATTTCACAAGAGGAATAATGTTCACTTATATTTTAAAGGGTGAATAATATTCCCCATGCCATACTAATGATGTTAAACCGTTCACTCTTATCTTACATTCTATTTCTTTTTGAAGAGATTATAAGGGCTGGGCGGAACTGAAATATTTAAAAACACAGGATTCTCGCTTCCAGCAAAGAAACGTTTAGGCCCGCTTGCCACATGCATGTTGTATTGAGCTTCCCAACTGGCTGCAGAAACTGGAGCGCCTAGTAGGGCACCCACACAACGCAGAGTGGGGTACCCACACAGCGCAGAGTAGTACACCCACACTACGCAGAGTAGTACACCCACGAAGCGCAGAGTAGTACACCCACACTGCACAGAGTAGTACACCCACACTGCACAGAGTAGTACACCCACACAACACAGAGTGGGGCATGCACACACAAGGAATGATCCTCTAACATGTGTATGATAAAAGATGGTCAACCACCAGCATTTTTGCAACCCATAACCCAACAGCCAGCCTCTTACAGAATGGAACTGGGATAGCTTAGGAATGCTCGGCGTAAACTACTTGCAGTCCCCCACCAAGAAAGCCTGGGCAGCATCTAAGTTCATGGTACAACACGTGAAACTGATGCATCAAAGTATAGAGTCAAATTAACATTTTTCCTGCCGCTTGGCGCTGTGCGTCAGGTGGTCTCTTGTTGTATACTCTAAATTTCAAGCAGCAGCGAACGTGTTAAGAGACGAAAATAGTACAGAAAAGGAAAGTAAAGGGCCTTATCGAATGCTGGGCAAGGCTCAACCTCCAAGTTTATGGCATGAGGTTAAAATAAGGAAGAACGCAGTGTTTGCCAAGCAAGTCGTGAATCTATTATACATAATCTATTAGAAACTGGATGCAACAGCAACGCCCAAGATATCGAAAGCATTATTGAAATCAACGAGCTCACACATGAAGCAAAGCGAATATGTATTTAGCATGAATTCTAACACAAATAAATTTTGACACAAAATAAATATCTAGAGTTTTCTATGCACTGCAAAGTTGTTTCAGAAAATCTTTTTCAAAATTTTACTATCATGTGGTAAAAAATTAACATAGTTGCATACAATACTCTATGAGCTTTTATGCAAATTACAATTGGGTTTCTAACCTGGAAATGGAGAGGAAACTCGCCCAGATGGTCGACGGTGAACAGAACTCCGGCAGTTTGCCAGAGCGTCCTTGGATCAGCGATAACGATCTTGTGCGAACGTTTGTGTGAAGCATTGCTCACTATTTCAAATGACTCGAACACTATTGACTGATCATCAACAGTCCAAGCTCTGCCTGCCATCCAGTGACCTTCGTTGGAGGATGAAACTTCACCACGGAAGCCACAACCGTTGGCCCAACGCGAGGATATCAGGCGGATCTATTATAGACGAAAGGTTTCTTGAACAGACCAGGAACTTCATGAATAGAACCTCACAGAGTGACGACACACTACAAAATGCTCTTCCTAAACTACACGAGACAAATGTATTTTGAAAGAAACAGAACATTGTTGTAGTTTTTTTGAGCAAACTACGCAGCTGTAAGAGAACTTCTTGAATTATTTTACGTCGAAATCATTTAGTTTTTGCGTCATGGTACAGCCTTCAGCTGTAATGACTGTGTTCTTGTTGAACTGAACTTAGTAGGAGAACAAATGTCTAATGAATCCATGCAACACACCCTAGAAGAGTCTTTCTTTTTTGCTTTGAAGGTAATATAAATTATTTATATTACTCATTGTTTTGAAGAAACTATGGACTTATAAATAATTGTACAAATTATAATTCGAATGTTTAGAAGGCCACTGACTTATATTCTACTAGTCTGCTTGAAATCACTGCCCATTGCTATGATAGATGTAATCTTTCATTTATGTCCCATATACGCGACGCATTCAAGTTATAATACCTCCGATTTTTTCTTCCAAACTAATCACATGAAAACCGTGAAACTTGTGTTACATCTTGTAACATTCTTTCTGCCGCCGCACACATGTCAACGCTTGTCCAGACTGCTACAAACGCTTCTTTAGGACACTGGTTTGACCATTGGAAAATAGCTGATGCTATAGTGGCACGGCTAGTGAATATGGGATCACGGTGAGTGTCTTTGATCTTTAGAAACAGCCAAAAGTCGCTAGAAGCCAGGTCAGGTGAGCAGAAAGTATAATAAATCACTTAAAAAGATGTTGTCAGGAAGAAACTGCAGCGTTGCGTTCGCTCGATGTACTGGTGCGTCTTGGTGAAAGAGTACACGTACAGCATTTCCTGGCCGTTTTTCACGCAATGCTGGAAGGAGCTTGTTTTTCAAAACATCCCAGTAAAATGTATCCGTCATCGAAGTGTCCTTTGGAACATAATGAGTAAGGATTATGCCATCGCTATCCCAGAACATGGCCACCATCTTTCTAAACAGCACTGGCGCTTAACCGAATTTTGGGGGGTGGTGAGTCCGTGTACTACTCCCATTAAGCTGACTGACGCTTCGTTTCAGGATTAAAAAATGGCATCCATGTCTCAACCATTGTCACAGTGGATGGAAAGAAAGTCCCATTCATGCTGTCATCACTCGTCAAAAATGCCTGGCAACATGTTACGCACACAACCGTGTGGTTGTCCGTCAGCATACGCACCCCCCACCTGATTCATGCACGCAAATCTTCATGTAGTATTGTGTGTACAAATCCTACGGAAATCCCAACTTTGGGGGTGAGGTGTTTCACACTCAATCGACGATCCTACAAAACAACTTTCTCTACTCGCTCGCTCATATCATTAGACAGGTTGGTACGAGGCTAAGATTGTCTTGGTTTGTTGTCACAAGACGTTCTGCCCTTCTTTAAACTGTTCCACCCACTAACGTACGCCAGACACATCCATGACACTTCAGCACAAGTCTCACACAACTGGCGATAAATTTAAATCGGTGTCACACCACTAACATGAAGAAAACAAATTACACGCTTTTCTTGTAATGGAAACCTTGCCATTTTAAGTATAAAAAACAGTCTTCCCTCTTGTCGCTGGTGCTAGAGTTCTACATGCCGTACAGTGCTACCATCTCTGTCACGAATTTAAAACGAGTGCAAACGTATTATGCGTATTTTAAGATGAACTGTATGTTTGTATCTATTTCCAGTCCTGAGAAAAAAATCGGAAGTTTTATTACTTAAATGCATCTCGTATTGAATGCAGCACATTTCTTGAACTGCAAGCTTGGCTCACACACTGCTGTCTTTGAGGTACCTTTTCTTCAAATAAATTAGTTACATTACAAATGACACACTCACGTCCACCAGCGAGGAATTGGATAAGGCGCCGCTGGCAAGTTTTTGGTTGCGTTTGAGGCGTCCTTTAGCCGTCAGTTTGGCCTCACCCAGCCTAGGCCCTCCAAAATGAAACACTCCCTCCAGCGCTGAATCTCCCTCACCCAGCCTAGGGTCTCCAAAGGGAAACACTCGTTCCAGCACTGGATCTCCACCAGGAAAACTAAAACTCTCGATCGACTCCAAACTGAAACGAATAAACAACACAATTAAACATTGATTTCTTTATTTTATGCTTAAGTAATATCGTAAATGAAGAAATGAGCTCCATGTAAAGTGTCGTCGACAACAACTTGAAATGATTTTATGTGCCAGTCTTTGAAAACACCCTTACTTCTCAAAAAAATTCAAACTAGATAGAATTAAGGAATTCAAGTGGATAGATTGAACATGTATTAAAAGTCACCGTTTGAGAAATGTATTTGATTCCACAGTTGAACTCAGACTCAATCATACACATTTCCTCAGCCGAATGCACTCGTGTATGTCGTTGATCTGCGCAGTTGAGTGAACATAAAATTTTATTTGCATCTAATGAGCTACATATGTATGTGAAGAAGCTTCGTTTCTAGGCTCATATTCATTAAAAATTCAAGTGTATGCCCAGTATCAGTAATTTAAAACCATGAAACTGAAAGTCATGGAATTGTAGACGTCCAATTTACGTTACAGGATCAAAACTCAAACTACCGAAAATGTTTCGGTAATGTCTTTTTTCCTCGCATGGAAAAAGATAATATTGGCTCAATTTCCGTTCGTACTTGTTCTTTATGCTTAAAAAACTGAATTTAAAGCTACAGAATTCACTTCAGAGTGACGCACACACAGACTTGAGAACTTATGTAGCAAACGCATTTCTCATGAAAGGATGTATCATGCCTCAATTGTTGCGTATAACTTCAATAGATTAATCACCTTGCGACTGATTTATAACCCTCCTTTCTCCTGAATTTATCGATAATTCCTCAACCTATTGTTATTAACGGACTGACCTATCACCCTCCATCAATGCATTACTCCTCAACTGCGTCATCACTTCACCTGGAGGTATTAAGCCCTTCTGCGACGAGAGACACCTTCAAGAAATGGTTGGCCTCGTAGCCAAGCGACGCCAGGACCCCAAAGGAAGCCTCTGTTCGTAACTCGAACAAAGAGGAGGACGCTTCCATGCTGACGAAGTAGTATCCCTCCTCTGCGTCAGTCATCACCACCTGCACTGGGGAGGTCAGCTTAGGCTAGTTACCCTCTGAACACCAGCGGTCAGTATATTGACAGCTAGATTACCACAATACATTTTGGTATATTACCAGTAGAACGCGTACCATCTATTTTGCCCACGGTCTCCAACTAATGATGAAGATATTACAATAAATTATAGCAGTCATTGAAGCTAGTATCTACTCCAGTAGGATATCCACGGCAGTCGTGGATTCTTCCAAGAATTACATCTCTTTTTCTTCGACTACTCGCTGCAAAAGCTCCTGGTACAGCAAGTCTGCTGGTGTATTGTTTTCCAGTCTCCTACTTATCACTGCATTACTTACAGGGTGTAAATTTATAATTTAGCGCACAAAATTACCAAAATTACTAATTCCAATACGTTTCCGACCTTGGCGACGTGGGTGTGGTTGAGTAATGTCTCTCCGATCCTCCCTTGCACAGCACCTGCCCACTGAGGTAGGAGTTCTCCAGCACCTCCTACTGCACGCACCTCCCACCTGCACAGCCGTGATGCTTTATTTCAAATTCACGAAGATTCATCATCAAGGTGTTAACCATAATACAGGGTGTCTCAAAAAAATGTACTCACCCTTTAACCGTTGCTAACATGCTGTCTTCTTTGTGTTGCAGGTGTGAGGTTCGAACCTTTGCGAACATGATTCTTTAATCACATTTAATCATGTTCGCTAAGGTTCGAACCTCACACCTGCAACACAAAGAAGACAGCATGTTAGCAACGGTTAAAGGGTGAGTACATTTTTTGAGACACCCTGTATAGTGTATATTTCACCTGACTTAAAATTAAATTTTACGTTCTTTTGTACGTAATGAGCAGTCTATAGTCCTACCAACATCAGTGCTATGATAGAGGATGGCACTCATCCAGCCTGTGCACGCTCGTGAGGTACTATTGTAGATGTTCTCTTCACAAGTTTAGGCCTACCTCCATTGCCTCAAAACTTCTACTTCTGTTGAAAGACTTTAGCGAGCTTTCAAAATAGAAAAAATAATTTGTTTTAATTAAAAACTAAGTTTTTTGGGATAACTAACTTTTTCGGGAAAAAAGTTTTTCTGGGACACTAGGCAAGAAGATCATAAAACTGATACTAAAGCATGGAGAGTAACACATCAGCATATTATTGAAGGCGCCTTCAATTTTGAAATCGATGACCCTTGCAATTTTGTGCAGGGAGTATCAGACTGATAGCAACAACCTTGTCCTCCACACTAGTAGAAGCTAATCAGTCTCGTTGAGACATACTCATATAAGAACGCGCTGTGAAGCTCTGTTATCACTTTATATACAACTTGCTGAATGCTTCAGCATTTTATCAAATAAACAGTCCACATCGGTAGCTTGGATTTTGGTCCTAAATGCTCAAACTAAGTAGTTTGATGCGCACAAAAACTCTGATTAATGAGTTATCACAAGAACAACTTGATAAAATAGTTGTGCATGCGAGTGTGAGTGAGCACCGGCAGTTCAGGGAGCGGGTGTTAACTCTGATACATGAGTCATCACAAGAATAACTTGATAAAACAGTTGTGCATGCAAGTGTGTGAGCACCGGCAGTTCAGGGAGCGGGTGCTGGGGTAGAACGAGGTAGAGGCATTCACCAGATGAGAGACACCTTCTTCACCGTCCAGAGGATTCACTTCCACCTGCGTGCATGTGTTGGAACAATGTAAGGTCACGGTACTCTATTTGTGAATAATAAAATAATTAAATCCAGTGAAAATAAATTGATAAAATTGTCTTCAATTTTAATCAATTTGTCTTAACTAGGGAAGGTTTTCATGATCTTATACATTCCTTCTTCCTTCCAACAAATCATAAAGAAAATTCTTTTAACGCACCTACTTAGGGTATTCACTTCTACATTTTAAATTATGAATTGTATTTAATATATGAACACTATTTAGACCAATTAAAAATTAAATAATTATTTAAGTTTTTTAAATAACTTCTAGAAAGTGTCAACTGTGAATTGTTAGAGACGACAAACGCTTTATGATCACAAATTTGTATAAGAACAATTTAAATACTGGAACTCAGTAGCATTCGTTAATTTCCTTATTCACCGAGTGGCGAGTATTACGTGCTAAGATTTTCTCAAATGACGTCTACCTTCTTAAATTAGTGAGCGCTTGACTGTGCACGAGGGTTTTGCTTTTATTGCACTGCACTAGAGTATGAATAATTGTTTTGAGACTATTTAATGAATCTAGGGGGGTAGATAGTGAATTGGGGGAAAATAGTTAAGTGGAGGTAGACAGTCAAGTGGGGGTAGACAGTGAAGTGGGGAAGACAGTGAAGTGGGGGAAGACAGTGAAGTAGGGGGAAGACAATAAAGTTGGGAAAAACAGCTAATTGAAGGTAAACAGTGAAGTGGGGAAAGACCATGAAGTGGGGGAAGATAGTGCAGTGAGAGGCCTGAACACCCAAGATAGCACCAGAGGGACAAAGGCGTCATCCACCTCTAGTGTGACCAGTTCCTGTAGCCTCGTGTTGACACGTAGAGTGCCCTGTAGCTTGCGCTGCCACCGTGGGGACTGCGCCCTCCACCGAGCCTCACCAAAGCCAACTGACGTTGCCACGTCCACCATCCCGCTGAGTTGTAGCTCGTTCTGATCGCAGAGTGGATAAACAGAGCTTCTCATTCGCTGATTTGTGTTGTGTTCTATTGTCCCTGCTAATTTACAAGCCCATCACTTTTAATAACACTTCACTTTGAAAGCCACTTCACTTTCAAAGTCATTTCAATTTCAAACCCACGTCAGATTAACATGCGTTTTTTCTTGCATAGCAGTCCAGTATTCGGCATTTCTTATATAGCGGTTCAGTATTCAGTATTTCTAACGTACCGGTTCGGTATTTAGTATTTCTTACATATTGGTTCAGTATTCATTATTTCTTACATACCGGTTCAGTATTCAGTATTTCTTACATACCGGTTCAGTATTCAGTATTTCTTACATACCAGTTCAGTATTCGATATTTCTTACATACCGATTCAGTATTCAGTATTTCTTACATACCGATTCAGTATTCAGTATTTCTTACATACTCGTTTAGTATTCAGTATTTCTTACATACTCGTTTAGTATTCAGTATTTCTTACATATCGGTTCAGTATTGCTCAATATGGTCAGCGATTGCGTAAAATTATTAAAGAAGGCAAAGCTCAACAGCTATAAACAAGAAATTGAAAATTGCACAAATTTGATTACATATTTTGACTGAATTTTGATAAGGGTTCATGTTTTCAATACTCACAACTCAATTACTTTTACGTTGTAAATAAATTTAGAACATGGATATGCTATTACAAGGTAAAAATATTTACCAGAAGCATTACTGTGCATTTGTTTCTTGCGCAAAACATGTATAATTCATCTTTTTCACATGTCATTGATTTTAAGGATAATAAGAATGCTATTCTATGTAGCTCCTGAAAACATTGATTCAATTGTGATGCATTACGAAGTATGTGATTTCAGTACTTGTAAAGAATATTTTTTGCCCTACATGAGTACAGCACTATTAAGCATCTACAAGGCAGTTACGGACTTACACTTCTTAAGAATAATGTCACATTTTTATTTTCACTATCCGAAACAGCCTTGACACTTTAACCATCAACCTAATGAAGTAAGCGTTAGACACATCTTTACTAACGAATGACACAGGTTTAATTAGGCTAACCTTAATGAACATCCTAAGGTCAGTCCTAGACACTCCAGCTGCAGCGTTGTGCTCTAATTCCAGGTCGAGGAGCTGGTCTCCAGCCCGTTCCGACGACGCCGCTATGGAACACATCTGCCATCCGCGTCTGCAGTTCATCGAACCCACCGCCCTGCTTGACAACAGAACCTTCCTCAACATACTCGTCTAGTATGCTCAACATAGTATATAGTATATGTCATTCTAAGTGTGATGATGCATACATAGGTGTACATGTAAGTGTATAATATATAAGAGTATGTATTGTATAATATAATGTATCAGAAGTGTGGAGCAATGGAGCGCCGTCTAGCTACAAGAATCTACAAGCCATTAACCGAGAGGCGTAAGGACCACAAAAGTGCTGAGATCAACAGAACAGAGCCAAACAAACTTAGGCAATCGGTGGGAAATGCCACCTTACGACAAGAAGTGAAGGAAACAAATGAAAAATAGGAAGCTCGTATAAAAGAGGAGGAACACACATAGAACGGGGATTCGGGGACTTGTTAGCTAAACTTCAGCGAGAAAGGCTGCATTTCCTAAAGACAGCATGTAGGGCAATCTGATACCTAGGTTGATGCTTAGGTATGAGTAAGGCATGGGTTAGGTTAATCCAAGGGGAATTAAATTAAATCATCATGCCATGCCAATGAAGGACAGTAGATCTTACACGTGTGCTTAAACGCGTGCGTTGAGGGGGACGCCGCACGGGAAGAAAATAGCGGGTTTTATTGAAGGTGCCATTTGCGAGTGTTAAATTTGTGGCATTCTCGTCACCAGTGTATATGGAAAGTATTAAGGTTAATATTATGTCAAGATAGACGAAATTAGAGATAGGGTAATTCTCATATTTTGATGTGAACGTCTCCATTGAATTTTAATTGTTCCGTGTCACACCTGGCTATTTAGCAGTTAGAAATGCAATTATCTGTTAATAGGGTATAATATTTTGTGGTTCAGCTGTCGTATACTGGAGATTACATTCATTCATTTCCGTGAGCATTAGAATAAGACATATCAAATTTTCTGTGTGTATTCATTAACCTTCTCATGACTACCATTGAAAAATTAGGAACCTTTTGATCATTTCATTTATGTGGAGGACTAGGGCCCGTTTGAAGGCAATTATGTCATATTTCTTGCATTAATTATTTATATCATTTACAAGCATTAAGTGAGAATGAAAGAAAAACAGCATGCAGAAAAACCATGCTTTGGAAACCAAGATTTACGTAAATTATGAGGAGAGAAAAGAACTCATCGTCAATCAATCAATCTACAATTAATGGTAGGCAAAGCATTTCTATATTAAATAATTAAAGATAATAGGTAGGCAAACATTTCCACATTGCCACATAAAATTAACGAATGCTTCATTCAAAACCTTGATTTTTATTGTAAAACAATTTCAAGAACCGCCACACTAATAAGAGAGTACACACTTTCATCATTACCCCTACCCAACAAAGAAGTCTTTTTAAGATAGTTTACTACTTAGAGGAAGAGAGAGTTCACAGCTCCCTCGCTACTTGTCACGCGTAAGATTTATTAGATCATTCTTTAGAATTAACATATAGTTTATTGCCTCGTGATCATCAAATACCTTGTTCACCAAGGCCTCTCCGATCTTATAGGAAACTGGAACAGGAAGATTAGAAGAGTTCACAAGCAAATAAAGAATAAAAGTTTTCTCAAAAACAAAACATTGATGTATTGCTTTGGTAGTCACATACAAGGGTGAAAATAAGAGGTGTTGTCCTAAAACGCAAGCCCATCGATTCGTCTAAAAAGATTTACAGTACAGTGACTTTTGCGTCGTTTTCGAGGTTAAGACATGTCTAGGAAACAACTTGAAGGCCTCTAGAATAGCGTTTTTTAAATATGTGTCAGTCATTTAGAAGAACAAAATTACGGTTATTTCATTTATAAAAATCATTCGAATTTGTGTTTCATTTAAATCGAGCCTCCTTATCAAATATTGTAAAAATTGTTAAAAATTGCTGGCATTGTCAAAGGCAAACCGAGAATAATGCAAGATGATCCAAAAAAACGTGAACCGAAATTATATTATATTTTATTGGTATCTAGCATGGTAATTGCATGGATAAGATAGATACATATTCGATTCACGTATGCAAAAGCAAATACAATAGAACATCTACTTATGTATGCAATTGGCATTCTAGACACCAACAAATAATAATAAAATTTCGATCCGCTTTTCCAGTATGATGAAAAGACAACCAAATATGCGTTAATGCTCATTGCAAAGGCTTAACATAAATTAAACGGGTGGTAGAAGGAATGTCACCGTAAGTTTGAAGTCCAGGTGTTGACGCTGAGGTCGTGAGACAAGCCTGCACTGAATGAGTGATCGTCGATGCGGTAGAGCACGACGGAGTCCAGGGAGGCCGTGCGTCCCAGGGGCTCCAAGCGAAGGGCAGCATGGTGCTTCAGACTCCCAGCCGCCCCTTCCTCTAAGCGCTGCTCCAGCTCCAGTCTATAGAGCCCTCGCTCCATCTGAGGACACATACTTCTCTAGTATATTTGGGAAATTCTGCCTAAATTTGGGTTGTTTGCTCTTAGCGAACGTGCTTGAAGCTATGAAGTTTGAGGCTAACAACAGAAAACGTTGCTAGCCTCAACAACGCATTGGACTATAAGCGTATTGTTTTATCAGTACTGTTCTTCGACACAATAAAACAGTACTGTCATGGTAGTTATGATATATTCATAGGTTTGCATAGTCCAGGCGATGTATGAAGTATACATATATATGAGGTGTGTGTATCACACGGGGGATACGCAGTCGTGATACTCTCAAGCTGAAGATTTCAAGTGTTAAGCGGTTAACCAAAAGGCTAGCTCGAGGGAAGGGGAAACACAAACAAGAGCCTGCACTTGTGAAGATTCGAAGTGTTTAGTTAGGTTAGAGGAGTGAAACTATAGACGCCGCTCCGTAGAACCACGCTGTGCAAATATAAACAAAGCACTTGTACTTGAAAGGTCGAGGTGTTATTTTTGTAGCTAACAGAAATATCAAGCAAGAGAAAATTAATGGGTAGGCACCATGTGACTTTTGGTAGGTAAAAAGTAATATTTGCATGTAATATGCACAGTTATAAGAATGTATGTAAGTAGACAATCAGTGCTACAATGAAAATAATGCTGTGTGTAATGTATGGTCAGCATTGAAGCTAAAACGTAATGAAGAATAAAACTCGCGGATGTATCACATTGGTTATAATTAAACCGAAGTGATGAGTTCAAAGTTTTTATTGAAAAGGTTTCTTGAAATCTAAAACACTTGGATGAGAACGATGAAAATTGTTGCAGGATCTTGACCTTGAAAACATTTGTTCAATTTTTAGCAGATCACAACATATGAACACAAATAAACAGCATGTAATGTGACTATGAAAAAAGGCTGCAGTTACCAGCAGAGTCATGGAGGCAAGAGAAGGCCAGTCGTGGAGTAGGTGGAACAACACTGCAGCGGCGTCAGCAGGATCTGGCGACCAGGAGCAGTTGACGCCGTAACGCAGCTCCTTGTGGCTCCACTCTACGTGCTGCTCTCCCTGTACCCTCAGGTGAGGGGTTCCGCTCCTTACTGGGACGAAAGGGAGGAGGAAGGGATAACCAATGGGGGGAAATTAACTTGATGAAGCATAGGATAATGACTACGCATCAAAACTGTTGTTATGAGTCTGTAAAAATTTTAAAATCTCAAGAAATGACATACATGAAGCAAGACAAAAATATTGAAACTGCGTTGAAGTTGTTTTGACCATAAGAGAGTGAAATACTAACTTTTAATTGAAGTTGAAGGCTTGCTTCTTTGAGTACAGATCCAAAATCAACGTTTCAATAAACCAATTTTATTTGCTAACAAAATAAAAAAATCAAAATAACAATGGACATTTGCCCAAGCAAAAATTTAGAAAGAACGTGTAAATCTAACACAAAGCCGTCTATAAAACGAGCCTCTTCTGAAGGATTCATCCTTGAAAATTCGATAATGAAATTCCTGGTTTATGGAATAAGTATTTAAGTGAATGATGCATTAGTAAAGCATTGTCTTGAGGCACTCAGGAACTAAGTCCTTAGATTTTTGCATGTAAAATCATAAGAAAAGGTCATGAAAGTGGGCAGGAAATGGAGAGGAACAAAAGACCCACGTGTTACAGCAGAGGTGTGCTGAGTGACCCACCTGTTACAGCAGAGGTGTGCTGAGTGACCCACCTGTTACAGCAGAGGTGTGCTGAGTGACCCACCTGTTACAGCAGAGGTGTGCTGAGTGACCCACCTGTTACAGCAGAGGTGTGCTGAGTAAGGTCCTCGGTGTAGGCGTGTCTGTGCTGCAGTCGTACCAGCAACTCGCCATGCTCCAGCACTGCACCCACACTCACCTGCCCAAGTGTGTTCTGTCTTATTGTAGTGATCTGTCATTTGTAGATCTTAGTGTCCTGATCTTTTATTTATACGTCTTAGTGTCGTGATCTGTCATTTATATGCTTAGTGTTGTGATCTGTCATTTGTATGGCTTAGTGTCGTGATCTGTCATTTGTATGTTTTAGTGTCGTGATCTTTTATTTGTACGTCTTAGTGTCGTTATCTGTCATTTGTACTCGTACATCTTACTGTCGTGATCCGTCAGTTCACTGAAAGCACAGCAAGATATGTTCGCCTTTTGCTAGTTGTCATGCAGTAATGAATGCGAATTCTAAATAAAATACGACTCAGTGTTCTGCCATACGACGCCATTTGTAAAATTGCATATCTCTTAAAAAGGATTCATGAATAAAGGGTGTCTCAAATGTTCCCTCCGGTAACAAATATCACTATAATTTAAAAAAGAAAATGGATAATGTTAAGGCTATTCAATAAATGTCAAACCGTATTTAACAATAAATTACCTCGTTTTCATTTTGGACAAAATTACTGGCAATCAGAAGTGAGTTTTCCATGGATGGGCTCTGAAAGCTGACCGTAGTTGCCATCGAACTTGAGATTGTTGCGGCTGCCACTTCCTGTACTAAATGTGGCAAGAGTGGCGTTAGCGGTGAGGCTGACACTGACGCCTCAAGCACTCCCCATGCAGGAGCTGCAACCTGCAGGACACAGGGAGAGAGGCACTAGAGTCCAGACGCATGGCAGGCACAGAGGAAGACACACCAGAGTCCAGACGCATGGCAGGCACAGAGGGAGAGACACCAGAGTTCAGACACATGGCTGGCACAGAGGGAGAGACATCAGAGTCCAAACACATGGCAGGCACAAAGGGAGACACACCAGAGTCCAGATGCATGGCAAGCACAGAGGGAGAGACAGAAGAGTCCAGACGCATAACAGGCACGAACAGTAACATCAATGATTTTTTTTCTATTTCTGTCAACTGAGATCTGTATTTCTCGATTTAACAATCAGCTGCCGATGCTGGATTGTTTTCTTCAACAAGTTAGGGCACTTACGCTCAGAAAGCAAAGATATTAAGCATGAAAACCTCTTTTCTTCACTACAAGTTTGCTAATACACCGTCATGTAAATGACTGTTGAAAAAACTTTAAAAAGTTGCGCAGCTCATGCAAAAACTTCGTGAGTTCAGCGTGCCTAGAACACATGGTCGAATTTTGTCATCAAATCAACGCTAATGTTCGTCTATCATCGTATTATGTACAGAATTTACAGAAATACTTATAAGCTAATCATAATCTGGCGAAAAAATTAGATAGGCTTGCTTAAGCGTTCGTCCTGCAGAAGTTGGCAACATGCAAGAAGATTGACACTGTCAACGAACTCGACCAGTACCTTCTTCTGAACTTCAAGAGTGACAGTTTGGACACAACTGAAAATGTTACTTGAAACAAGAAGCTGATACTCTATACACTCCATAACTCGTACCTTATAACCTGGAGCGTAACATGAAACAAGACTTTTAAAAGTTTGGGCAAATATAAAGCTGCGTCATGTGCGGTGCTCTTATTGTAGGGTTCACATAAGTGTTAAACGCTTGCGTGGTATTCATACTGTTGTTACTCAGCCAGTGTTTGTGGGTCTGGTGGACCCGTTGCATTTTGTGTTTTTTAATGCCTCACAATCAAACCCTTTTATGCTAAAATACACAACAGGTTTTGGCTTCATCCCAATTACAAGCAGCATAAACAGTAAAACTGTTAGCAGTTGAAATGAAAAGGGAGCCTTCAGACCCGAACACCAGACAATGGTTAAACTAAAATATACATATCAAAATGAGTCTAAATTTTTTTTCGTTTGAAGTTTCCTCAAGTTATCACTCAATAAATATACTTCAATTACTGCGTAAAAAACGACACCCTGACACCAGTTCACCTATTTAGAGAATATTACATTCAGATTTCAGAGCCCGCCCCTTTCAATGTTCTTTCTGCATTTTAAGCTTTCTCTTCAAAATTGCTTTACACATACAACATTCATACTCTGAAGAAAGTTTAGTCAGAATCTGTTTTCAAAAATTCCCCAAATCTCATTGGAAAAATGAAAATGATTTGAAAATCCAGCATTATATACATTTCGAAAAATTAAGAAAGAATTAAATATCAGATCTTAAAATACTGTTTTGTTGCTATCCTCATAACGTTTAAAATGTTGACTACACTAAAAATGTACGTGTACCTAAATAGGCGTACTCCTAAAAAAATTCGAAAGGAATATAAAAAATATCAATGAATAGCAGATTGTAAATATACTTTAAAATGAAGATACTTGAAAACAATTTTTTGAAGAGAGCTTCATTGTTTCAGACATTTGACAGCACTTAAGAGCAACACTTAAATCATTTAAGTGTAGTTGAAAACGTGAACATTTGAACCATGCGAGACCAATGAGAGCAGCTGTGATCTCGTGCGCTTTTGAAAAGACAACGTTAGCAGACGCTGCACATAAGGCAATAAATATTAACAAAAAGGCAATACCATAGTATCTACATGCACGGACCTTGAGCTTAGCAGACACCGCTGATGCGTCTCTCTCCACCGTGCCCTGCAGTTCGAGGAGGACCTCATGAGGCACGCTGACGGTGCAGTTCTTGACTGCGAGCCGCCGCAAGCTCCCTGTCTCGTCGTGGTATACTTCCGCTGTAATTTATTTATATGCTCATGTTATGCCAATTTTAACTCCATGCAGATTATATCACTAGAAGAAGAAAATAAAAAGTTATGATGTACAATAATGCTAATAATCGCATAAAACGAATGTGAGGCCAATTGCGATAGTTTGAAATAGCTCACATGACAGACTAGAATATAATGTTCGAAGGGAATAAGTCAATTTTTAGCATTACTGAGAATTCACTACAAGAATCAAAGTAAAATGAACAGGCGATGATGATATTACTTCAGAAATGTCTTTAATTTTCATAGAAATTCACTCACCGTTAAAACTGTCATCCTTATTTTATTGTGATATAACTGGGCATTTTCCTTGTAGTCTTATTTGCAAACGTCTCTCTTATGTTTCTATGACCCACTCACCTAATGATAGACTAGGTGTTGGGTACTGCAAAGATATTCGCGCTGTTACAAGTAATGATAGACAAACATTTTATACTTTTACAGATGTTTGTACTGTTATAAATAAATGACAGAAATATCTCTAGAATATTCACATTACCTTATTTACGAGAACAAATCTACGTCTCGTTTAATCATCGTAAATAGACCAAACTTCTGCACCGACACATTCACAAACCTGCTTCACATTGCTAAAATAAGCTACACTCGCATTATTAAATTACCACACAGCTATTATACAAATCCGTGGATTTTCGAAGTCAGTTGTCAGTAGTAATTTTCGTGGGACGAGACGACGCAAGAGCTGCAGTACAAACTGAAGAGACGGCTGACGCAGCACAGGTGTAATGATCCCTAGCATTCAGCGTGGCAATAGCCGTGTCGTTGCCTAATGAAATGCCATTTTTAAAGGTCTCAGAGAAGCTGTGATAATTATAGATGTCCAACCTCGTGTAATCGATGTAAGAATTATCATTTTTATAAAACCGACGTACTAAATCCTGAGATCTTGCATAACTATAACAATGTTAAGGTAACGATGTCACCATCGATTTCTAATCAATTTTATATTAGGAAAACTTAATTCAGTTTTTCATGCTGGTGTCGTTCATATCTACTGTATGCAGAGTACAACTATAGGTCACATGATTTATTCTAACTTGAGTTCTTATCTTTCAACTTTTATATCAATTGAATGAAAAATAGCCGTGTCTTTATTCATAAAGAACGGTAAAAAATTTAGATAACGATTGCAAGAAACGAATTGCAGTCAGAAACTTAGCGCGATGCATGAACTGGAGGCTCTGAATTCTCTTCACTCAACGAGTTTTCAACTGACGACTTCTTTGAAAACTTTTAGGAAGACTTTCGTGTGTTTATGCACTCTAATATTAATGCTAAATCAACATTTACTTGATTATTCAGTCTTGCCTTCGAGGACGATCAAAGCCCAGCGCTCGAGCCCAGGACCCGTTCTAAGGAACAGCAGCTGCTCCATGGGGAAGTGCTGTCGAGCTGCTGCCACTCCAGCCCGCACTGTCTCCACAGACAGGAGGTCCTGGTGACCCAGGCGGGGACTAGTGTAGGACAGAGTTCCCTTCCACACCCTGGGGGGACGTAGAGTTGGGTTCATGGTCCTCAGGACTGAGATTGGCAGTCTTGCGGACCTTGGAGTTCTCTCTCCGAAAATATTTGTTTCTCGCTGGCTGACACGATCCTCTGATTGTTTATTGAAACTGGACAATATTTTATTCTTTTCAAGAACATTTTTCACAGAAGCCCTTTGAACTTGCTTTTTCTGAGCATTTTGTAGGCCCACAATCGAAATGTTGGAGAAAATTGGGAGTACTTGGTGATTCCATTTTCGCCAGTCCTTTTCTTTCTCAACAGAAATTTCATCAAGCACAAGTGACGCAGTTTCAAAGTTCTCGTCCGCCTCGTAGCTTTTGTTACGGCGATAATTTGCTTCATCGTAGGGTGTGAAGACCTCAGCTACGTGCCGCAACACCCGGGGATGATGAGGAGCTGTGAGGGTCTCCGAGCTCTCAGCCACGACCACCAAGTCCAATGAGTATCGCTCACCGTCCAGCTCATAAGCGACAGCTGCTTCAAAGCTGGACGAAGTCTGCTCAAGACTCCCTGTCCAAAAGTAATGAGACAATCGTTAACAAAAGGCGCAATATTTTTAGCTTTTCAGGGACGTAGATATATTCTAATTCAAAACAAAATAATCATAATAAATAAGTGGCAACCCCAGGGCTTTTGGAAATGGCGGCATTGTTGCAGTGTCACTCTAGTAATGGGACTCATTGCTTCTGTGAATTAGTATGGCTACTTCACTACGGATTACATGCTTTGTACGTTTATTTTTGTGATTGTGTTGGAGCATAAAAGAATACCTTAATTACAATGTGTAAGGCTTAATGTTTTCAAGTTAACGTAGTATTGATGTTTTTCAGCTCCTCGGTAAGGTGTGATGTACCTTCCTAATGACACATTGGTCTCAGAAATAAGTTATTGTGGTCAGTACAGGGCGTCTCCAGCACGTTAGTATCAGGATGCGTCAGGCAAGGTGAGCACACAACATTCATGGTACAAACTTAGCCTTGTAAATATATCAGTAAGTGCTTATCACTCACACATATATATATATATATATATATATATATATATATATATATATATATATATATATATATATATATATATCAGTTGACAATAACAAGTCACAAATTTAGTTAAAAATATAATTCATAAATTCAGTTAGGAATAACAAGTCACAAACTCAGTTGGCAAAAACAAGCCATAAATTTACGTAAAAATTTAAGTCGTAAATTCAATTGAGAATTACAGGTCATAAATTTACTTAAGAATAACAAGTTACAAATTTGATTAATAATGAGTAATATACCATGGTGTAAACAACACATAAATTAGACATCTAGTATTTGCAACATATGTATACATTAATAGCTTAGTATACGTGAGTTATAAACAAATTAGCTAACAACAAAAGCTTTGAATTTATCAGCCAATGTAGCGCGTATTGTTTTAATCAACCAGTGAAACAAGTTTCAAGTCAATCTACCCGTAAAGCAAGTTTTAAATTAATCAACCAGCGAAGCAAGTTTTAAGTTAATCTTCTAGTAAAGCACGTTTTATATTAATCAACATGTGAAGCAAGTTTTAAGTTAATCTACCAGTAAAGTAAGTTTTAAATTAATCAACCAGCGAAGCAAGTTTTAGGTTAATCTTCTAGTAAAGCACGTTTTATATTAATCAACATGTGAAGCAAGTTTTGAGTTAATCCACCAGTAAAGTAAGTTTTAAATTAATCAACCGGCGTAGCAAGTTTTAAGTCAATCAACTAGTGAAGCAAGTATTGAATTAATCAATTTGCTTCAATATATAATTTTGCCGCAACTCAATAGTAAATCATTCATTTCCTTCATGACGAGAATTAGTGAGATAGACTACTGGCAGAAAATAGCGCCATGAACTAGTGACATGAACTAGTGACAGGAAGTAGTGGCATAAACTAGTGACATGAACCAGTAGCATGAACTAGTGACATGAACCGGTGACATGAACCAGTGACATGAACCAGTGACATGAACCGGTGACATGAACCGGTGACATGAACCGGTGACATGAACCGGTGACATGAACCGGTGACATGAACCGGTGACATGAACCGGTGACATGAACCGGTGACATGAACCGGTGACATGAACCGGTGACATGAACCGGTGACATGAACCGGTGACATGAACCGGTGACATGAACTAGTGACATGAACTAGTGACATGAACTAGTGACATGAACTAGCGACATGAACTAGCGACATGAACTAGCGACATGAACTAGCGACATGAACTAGCGACATGAACTAGCGACATGAACTAGTGACGTGGCCTAGTAACATGAACTAGTAACATGAACTAGTAACATGAACTAGTAACATGAACTAGTGACATGAACCAGTGACATGGCCTAGTAACATGAACTAGTGACATGAACTAGTGACATGAAGTAGTGGCACAATAACTCAGTACAGTAGAGTGCATGGAAACAGCCACTGCTCACCGGAGAGATGGAGCTCCTGCAAGGGAGACGAGCAGTTCAGGATCACCAGGAAGCCATCCAGCGTCCTGCTGAGTCTGGCTGTGACGGCATAGGTGAGGGTTGGTCCAGTCACGGGGGTCACGCGGACCAAGAGGCGTCGTCGAGTTGAACTCATGTCTGGAACCAGTTAACCCTTTCGGTACCATGATGCAAATATCAGAACCTTTTCAAACTATGTAACATCAAATTTTAACAAATGTGCTTTGTGATGTTTTACGGTCACTGCATTGTCCTGATCAAACTGTAGCTTGCACTGCCCTACTAGCGTTTGCACAGACACACGTGTTGCTCTGCATCTTAAAATGTGCAAAATTGGAGCGATACTTATATGTACCGTCAGTATCGAAAGGGTTAATGATGTGCAGCATGAAGATGTTGAGTACAAGGGAAGGGAAAACTGATGTGCGTAAGTTAAATCCTTCAGTCAATCGAAATAGCATTGGATTTATGAAAGAAATTGATCATCTGTTACTTATCTGAAGAGGATGGTATCTAGCCTCACGAGGAATAGATTATATTTTTTTGTATGTCTCATTAGGAATAGATATATCAAAATAAAGTGCACTGATTTTCAAATAACGTAAATACCAACATATTCAGTTGTCCTTACTGCGTACCTTTTAAGAAGTGTTTGTGCAAAGGATAGAAGCAGACTCCATATCCAAGTAAGGCGCAGTTAGCATCAAATGGCAGATGGGACGAAATTTTAGACTATTCATAAAAATACAATATCACAGTTTACGAAGTGAAAGAACCTCTCCCTCTACAAAATTACCGTAGCTAGCTAGATCTCTTATTTTCCAGGAAAATTACAGGAAACTCGTAAATACTTGCATTCCTACCGCATCTCGCATTCTTCTATCAATAATATAGCGTCATTTACAACTACTGAGCTGAAAACGATAGAATTTTTATTTTAAATTGTGTTTTTTTAGGGTCTCCAAAATTAAATTTTTCGTACGCGTTGTGGGTCTGTGCTGTTGGAACGCAAGGCGCACAGACTGCTTTTATCACACGGGAACGAATTACTCAGATCTGAAGACGAGTTCACGAATATTACAGTGATTTTTATTAATAACTTAAAGTTTGGCAAAGCACGAACAAACACAGGCGCCCTATTCCCTTTTAATTTTGAGCGAGATAGTCGGCCGCAACACCAATGCTCTGACACCGGTCGGAATGTCAACCCTGTGGCAGCTCCACTGGGTGGGACGACCAAACTGCCCTCATCCACAGGCCATCGCACTGATGAAGCATCCTTCTGCCGACAGTCCGTCCTAGCAGTGAGCGAAACGGCGTCACCTAGTCAGAGCAGCAGCCACTGTTTAAACTGGCCTCTCTGTCCAACATACACTGACCTCTCTGTTCAACGTAGCTGAGAAGAATAGGTCGCAGAGTCCGTGGTGACGTAAGGATGATCTTGTATCCATCGTTGCCGAGCCATTGTGATGGAAATCTAGCATGGGGCAGAGTCTGGTGGCCGGTCGTGTGAGTCGTGACGTAGCAGACGGACAGCGCCCCTTCGCTGGTATTCAAACACTGCTGGTCACGTCTGGCCAGATCACAAAACAGTGGTGTTTTTCACATGGCTTCAAAGAAATATCATTTTTTCGTGAGAGATGCTACAGTACAGATTCGAGATGAATTCGACACTATTGGCTCTCACTATGTATATGGTATGAGACATTGGTACGTATACTTCCAGCTATCACAGCGCGAGAATTCTCTTAGTCTGCTTATTAGAAAATCTCACGTAGTTGTTAAGTTCCTATCATAAATGATGCTCTGATTTAGAAAATGTATGCATATTGCTTTCCACACATTTGTGCACCGTGTTCAAACATTACAATAAAGTCTAAATTACTGGGTTTCCAAACATATCATCCATAAAAAGCCCGCTGTTTCTTTCAGAGATTACACATTTCCTTAAGCACCTAATTCTCCTCCTACCTCTGAAAGAGTGTGGCTTCCAACGGTAATGTTTCCATGACACCCACCTAGTGTCTACAGTCGGAGTGAAGCTGAGGTGCCAGCGGGTCTGTGTCTCCACCACCATGAGGGGCAGCTCCCTGGCAGGAGGCACATGCAGCAACAGTCGCAAGTCGTGTCTCGACTGCAAGAACGCATACACAGGGTCACACTTTGCTTGAGTGTCATGTGAGTGGAGTATCAAATCTTTGTCATAGTTCTTAGAAGCTTGTTAGGCACGCATGTATTTACTAAGCATCGCATTAGACATTGGCAGAAGTACCGATATGTAGCCTATTAATGAAAGCGGAGAGACAAAATATCCATAATACACTAATCAATCGGCTTATGGCTGGGTGACGTTGGATGGAATTGTCATGTTGCAAAATTATTGACAATTGACAGTACAAAAGCAGTTGTTCTGCTTTAAGGTTTAAGAAATTAGCGTATCAAATTGGTTTATATTAGTCCGTTCACATATTGTCATCGCTGGCTGAATACTTTTCCTTTGGCGGAGCGATACTAGCCAGGGAACGCATCATTGTGTAAAGTTTTACTCGTGAGGAGCATAAGTTTTCATTTGATATCATATGTACTTCTTTTGACATCATTAAAAGGATCAATCCAAGCTGAACAAAGTCTCTGAATTTAATTGATTCTTGTAAAAGGATCTACGTTATGATTGAAGTTTTACCTATCATTTCAATGGATTTCCTAAGGCAGGATGCAACACTATAATTCATCCAAACCCTAAATTGGTATATCATGCTCACTCAAACCGAAAATTTTGTTCAATTATGCTAACTTGCGAAGAGGTCGTGAATCTGATGGGTAGATTGAGCAACGCAGAAGACGTGGAGGTGACGAGGGAGACCCCTGTGGACGGTAGGCGAATTTGTGTGTGAAGTATGAAGCCTGCCCTGTAATACATGAGACGTGGTCATGCAAATTGCATTCATTTATTAAAGCAGGAGGCCTATGACACAGCAAATCACATCCAGATATTAAGAGGACGTTAATGTGTTCATTGCGTCTCTCCGTTGAGTCCATTGAAGGAAAGATGCTGCACTGTATACGTATGCACTGTACTTGAACAGCCCATTTGCTCTGTACGCCTATATTTTAGTTAACTATAAAAACGGAGAAAATTGAAAGACTAGCTTCTCTTCAATTTTTTTGTTAACAAGACCCTTGATGCTCACCCTTTCTACTGGAAATAATAACGCAAATAACTGTTTAAAATGGCCACAGAAGATGCTTTTTTGAAATAAAAGTACGCTTTCATATTCTTTGAATGGGAGTCAACATTGTTGCTGCGTGTTTCATTACCACAAGCTTCATTTTCCTGAACACTTGTTATATTCTCCGCTATTACTGCCCAGAAAATCTCATGTTTTACGGTGACAAATATACCCTGCTAAGGCGAGAATAAGTTGTGCATTATCTTACATGTGTAGAAACATATTCAAAGTACAATATTTACAGACATCTCCATGGTCTTCACAAGCTCCACACTTTCAAATTAAAAGAATTTATATATTTTTGCAGCAGCAACTCCAACTCGAAGAATTACAGTACTTGCTTTCTCTGATTAACGGATAGTTATTCCTGTATTTTCTTGACAAGGAAACAAAGTTGTTCGGTTCATACGTGTTCTTACGAACACCATTTTGTTGCTATGAATATGATAGTCAAGCTAGTTTCTCCTGTTCACCTGGCTAGTAGGTTCACAGTCGACCTGGTGCCAGGCCTGGTGTCAGTCTCAGCAACGTCAGCAGCCTGAGTGTCGAGCTGCAGGTCACTCAGCGCTGCAGCGGACACGTGCAGCACGAGCGGCAAGCCCGACGTGCTCGCTAGAGTCACGCTCGAGTCAGTGAGCGGAACCAGAGCGTTCAGCTTCAAAAAATCACCATTGTTTAATATACGTATGAATTTTATTTGAAATATTTCTGACATGCTAATCCAAATGGACCAATAAAATACAGAAAAAAGAAATCTACAGTACTCAACATTTCAGGCTAAATGGTTTGCATGCTAAAGTTCAGAGAGGAGTCAATTGATGGATCTTCTTAATTTTTTATTAACTGATTCCAGGCGTACACAGAAAACCGCTCTCATGGAGAAGTAGCAAATAGAAACGTCCGCTTGTTCATTTCCAATATGAAGAAGAAATTCCTTTCGCAAAAAATATGTGATTACATTTGATTAAAAAATATCTCCGATTGTAATTATGCGGGAACTAGATTTGAAAGTTTGAATAAAATGAATCAAGAATATTCTGTCTAAGAGTGTCAAGATTGTCACCCGGTAGTACACTGTCTATCAGCGTTGACTTTCATGTTCTACAATTACGGACAGGATGTTAGAGATAGAAGTGACGATCTTCACACATGCTTTTAACAAATGAATAATAGCCTCATTTGACGACGTATTTTAGACGAAGTAAGCGCAGTAGTTATTCTCAATTTTTGAACACCTAAATAACTCAGAAATGTCACAATAGTTTGGTCGTCCTAGCTAATGCCAATTGAAAACTAATTTGCTGCAAACAGTGAAAAGGGAAGAACAAAACAACAAGGGTAAGGTGACGGTTCAGTTTAACGGTTTAGTTGAATTACCGGAGACTGGCGTCAATTATCCTGTAATCTACAAAAATTTAGATATATCTATGACTGGATAAATATTAATGATGTAAGACTGGGAATGGATGGAGACTGAGCTGTATGAAGAGGAAGTTTCTAGGATTTAGATACCTAAGAGACTTTCGATACCCTTTGAAAATAACTGACGTCCCCATAGAAAGATTGAAACAGATGTTACAGAGCTTTACTATCGCTTTGATATAAGGACCCAAAAGAGATGCAATCACCACGTAGCTGCCATGGTTTCGACAAATGGAAATTGAGGATTTTAGCGTAAAACGGTGATATGTAACAGCTTTAAAAAATAGCTCAGCCACTTTAATTTGCGGACAGAGATCAATTTTGAAACCCACTGTTGAGATGCCATGTCTGCCCAGAAGGCGTGGAAGTCTTCGTAAGGAGGACCCAGTGATGTCTGCGTGGAAAAATGGCAGCCCGAGTAGCCGCGCTGACACTGTGATGCGAGCAGTACCTACTCGGTACTCTCCAGGCATGCTTGATAGCACCTGCAACTCGCCAGTTCATCAAATATAAACTTTTCTGAAATAAGCAATGATTTAAAAAAATTCGCTTACCCTGAGAAAAGAGGGTTGTATTTATTATGTGTAGGAGTATCCGCTGGATGAGTGTAATATTATAACAGTGTCAGGGACCATCTCTACGTGACGAAAAGTTGAAAACTGAAGTAGATTAATTATGGGAGACACTTGTGCAGATACTCCGTTGTATTTGACGTCGGTCTTCCTCACGAGAGAAAAAGGAATGCAGAAGAAAATACAGTAATGCTTTGATATACGAGTGCACTAACATACGAGTTTTTCGATACACGAGTTGGATTTCAAGGAATATTTTTTATTAATATACAAGTTACGTTTTGATATACGAGTTGGTCAACGAGACAGCAGGATGGAAGCCTAGGCATGGGTAATCAGGCAATTTTTTAAAACTCGTATGTCAAAGTCTTACAATACCTAACTGCGCAATTAATCCCACAACACTCGTGCAACAACTGCTGTTGATTCTGCTGTGAGTCCTTGCGGTTACTTCTAACGAGTTCTAATTTCTGAAGGAACAGTGGCAAAGGCAACGGTTGGATGATAGAAAGCTTTCATAGCGTGAAGGTTAGCAATCCTATTAAGAATTGCCTCCGAAGTACACTGAAGGATAATCCACGTCAGTGCGTCATCGTGGAGGAATGTGTTCCATATTCGCCTGTTAAACTCACAGTAACTAAAATAGCTCACCCTCTTCATGAAGAAACTAGCGACTCAATTCCATTCTTGGCTATTGAACAGTAATACATAAGGCCCAGAGTAACAACATGCAGTCAGTACATCTTATCTACAGTACCGGCTCATCAAGCATGAGCAAGAAGTGGAATTATTTTGTCTTAATCATCTGCAGTTAAGTCTCCCTGCTTTTATATACTAGTTCTACTGTTCGTACTCGACGAATGAAGTTCTGGAGGTCGTCCTGCCGGAGCGTGGCATCTCGTTTGTCCCTCTTGAGGAGATGTTTAAGGGCCTCAGCTGCTGACTTCAGCATTGCCGGCGCGTCGTCGAGCAGGCGACCCAGAAAGGTCTGCACGGCGTCGGTCAGGAGCTCTTCTGCGCCGGCAACCCGTGCGTCCAACTGCGGGACGGGCGAAAATGACGTAAAATAATTTTACCGATGTGCGTTAACCCTTTAGCGCAGGGTGGGATATTAAGTAACCCACCAATTTAGAAACATTTACCCTTTGTTTCCCTCAAATTTTGTGCCGCAAAGAGTTAGGATGGTTCTCATGAAACAGAGACGAGCGTTATCAGAGAAGTTGAAGCTTTTCACTGATTTTACTCTAGAGAACTCGCTGCATAAATACTTCAAATCGAAACCAGTCTTACGACTTTGATATATATGAAAAAATTTCATGCAGCTATACAGTCTCGAACCCCAATGTGAGTCTAACAACTGTCAGCATGCATGTTCTCCTGATCACGAGAGCACCGCGAGTCAAGTACTGCTATGAATGAAACAAATAATACGTGGGCGTAAACCTATTCAAAAGGCGATGAATTCAAACAATAAATTACTAGCAATAAGCGTACACAATGTTGACTGATAACATAGCACAGCAGTGACCCCACATAACAGTAAACTCGTCTCACCTGGACAAGGTCGTGACGCACGCCGTCTCTGTGCAAGACGAGCGTGAGACGACAGGAGCGCGGCACAGGGGAACTGCGCCCCCACACCCCCTCCAGGATCCCTGTCAGCGCCTGGTGAGCGTCCAGGTGCAGAGTGCGGCTCATGTACCTTCATGGACGGTCTTCAGTTTATACAGGAATTGAAAGCTTGTTTTTCAAATAAAATTATGTCGTTATGGAACCTAATTTTATCTTGTGTAGTATAATAAACGTTTAATACTAGGAGGAATTTTCAATGGGTAAAGTAAGAAAGACTGATGAAAAAGCAATCTGGAAAAAACAAGTAAATAGAATCTTCTAGCTCTGTAAGCACCGGAGTCTCCAATACTTTAACTTAAGAAAGCAAAGCCACAACAATTAGACTTTGACCACTTTAAGTCCTTTCGACGTAGGTTCCCTTCCTTTTAGTTCATCACTCGTGTTATACAGTTAATGACGAAATTATTCGTACGCACACCAACATTCAATACTGTTAGTCCTTTCTTAAAATTTAATGCCTGCATGATTCCAAAATTTTTATATGCTATTAAGTGGATGTAAAATAATTTAAAACTCAGTTTCAAAAACGAATGATTTAGCTTCACAAATTTAACAAGAACGTCATACAAAAAATGAATGGACAAAAATATTCGTACACTAAAAAAATCCGTTTTAAAGGCATCGATTCGTGTTCTTACAAGGAATTCCCATTTTTAATTTATGGACACAAGAATTTAGAATATTTATTTATGAGAATATTTCGGGAAAGTTCGATTAAAAAAACCAATATGGTGCAATAAACATCATCATTGTCATTCTAACTTTGACGGCTGGATGGCTAAGATAAAAGAGCTCAGCGCTAATTTAAGGCAAATGATTATTGGCTTTCAGAAGTCAGGGAATAATTATAAAACTATTTCAACAGGTTTAGCTATCCCTAGATTTACCTTACAACATATCAAGAAGTTTTATTAAGTTTGGTACTACAGCGACTTTGCCTGAGCTTGAAAGACCGTGGAAATTGTGACCAAGAGCTTTGCACAAAAGTCATGACGAGTTCAATGTAAGCCCAAGAGTTGTGTTGAAAGACATTGCCAAAGACTTTGATACGCAGGGTATCAGCGTTAGTACTCGTACAATTCAACGTTGTTTAAATAGGAATGGACATAGATCCACAATCTCTTCACAATCCACATCATCTTTCAGCACGATTAAATTTTAGCAAGACTTTATTGGACAAAGAAAATTGCTTTCAGGAGCGAGTACTATTGCGTGATGAAAGAAAAACTGAGTTATTAGAAATAAAGATGTAGGCAAAATTTGGTGTCAGAGAGATGGTGCTTTTTTCCCCAAGAACAGTACCAACAGTGAAACATGAAGATGGTTGCATGATATTTTAGAGTGGTTTCAACTTAAGTGGTACTGGTAATTTATTTGTAATCAGAGGAGTAGTGAAATCTGATTACATCAAGATATTGAATGAAAATCTCAAGTTATCAGGGAAAAATCTTGTGTTTGGGCGGTGGTTTAAACTCCAACACGACAATGTCCCCAAACATGCGTCTAAATCTGCTATGTAGTGCACGGTTCCAGAAAATAAAATGATTAAAATTACAGTTTTCTCATGCCATTCCATGGGTTGACTTGAATTAGTTTGAAAATCTATGGTGAAAATTTGAAGTTTGAATACGTCATCGCGCTCCGAAAAGCCGCCAAGAATAAGAACGTGTAGGCATTGAAGATTGACTGCAAGTGCTCAAAATATGTGAATCTACGAATAATTTCGCCGCTAACTGAATGTGCGATTGCAATAAGTGTGTTAGTTTCAACGCTGTTTTCAATGTAGATCGGGGAAAACAGAATTAGAAGGCCACCTGCTGTGTCTGCGAGGATCGTACACGACGGGGTCTGGCACCGAGACCACCTGAGGGGCTTGCAGCAGCAGGTCCCTGAGCGGCAGCAGGCTGAGGTCGTCACCCACCAGGACTGCGCGGGTGTGGCTCCAGACATACGACGCAACTGAAGAGCAAGACCTATCGTTATTTTGGAAACTCGGGCACAGCTTACTTTGTACTCGTGGTCAAGAGAATATTATAGTTCAGTGAACGTATACATTGGCCAGTTTTGTATAATTGTTATCTCAACCGCTCCACAGTAGTAAATCTCAAAGAACTTTGATACACTAACTGTACTTAAATAGACGTTAAAGTTTTGCTCATTGTCCATACAACCATGAGTCATGACACGGGTACTGGTATGGACAATGACTAGGCCAGCCACAGTATAAACATTGTGAAAATTTGTATTAGCTCGCCTTTATTTAGAAACTGTCGACAGGCGTGGGAGAACAAATAGACATATTTGTACTCAGAATTCTTCCCATGCTCTAACACTAAAGCAAGTTTTAGATAAAAAGCAATTCTAAAATATACTGAGTAACTCTTGATATACGAGACTCGTTACATTAGTAAATTTGGAGAATCTATGCTGTAAATTTGAGAACCAATGAAAATCAAAAATCATGCCGAAGTAAGACGACATCAGGCACATCATCACAATCAGGCACATTACGCATCTCAGCAGGAATGCAAGGTTCGTACACAATTTCATTATTTTACAAGATTACACGTAAATTTAAGCCAGCAAATAACCTTCAGAACTTATATTTGTAAGTAAGGCAATAATTACTTCGACCATCAACATTAAAAAATATGAGGTTAGCAACTGAGTTCCCGCCGTTTTTTCTTCAATTAAATAGAGAAAACAGTGGGAACTCAGTTGCCACCCTAATAAATACTTCAAGTATTTACAACTGTTATCTTGGCAGATGAGATCACTACCTCGTATTAGTAGATATTTTTAGAAGTTGTTGTTTCAACGCAACAAACTTCCGGGTAAATATCAACCTATTATGCAAAGTTCAGTAAATCGTGCGAACTGCAACTTCGGGTCTATTCAGCACCTGAAATGGGTGAAACTAACTAATCTGTGCAACGTATGATTTAAGTTCTAACTAAATTTAGCAAACATGATGAACACTACTATTCGTTAATTTACCCAAAATCATTGTACATACATTTTTATTGCCAGGTCCTGTTGAGTTTTGTCCGAGTGAGATTAACACGTTGCCTCCGATTGCCTGGCTGGTGTAAATCTTCACTTTGTACATATTATTACTAGAAGGCACTGTAAAATTTACAGAACCTAACCTAAGTGGCCCACATACGTACCACTTAGGTTAGGTTCTGTAATTTTTTCAGATCCTTCTAGTGACTATGCGTACAAAGTGAAGTTTTACACCAATCAGGCAATCGGAGTCAACGTGTTAATACTGACAAAAGATATTGGTGAACAAGAATGTGTTTGAAAAACTCAGAATACATAGAATGCCGAGAACCTTTCACGTGGTCTCAAAGCTAACACCTTGAGGACTGAAGGACGGGTGGGCGGTGTCGAGGACTTGCGTGAGGGCGGTGATGAGGTGTGGACGTGCAGGGAGGCAGACCACCAGTCCCCTGTAGGCTGCGATCCGCACCTCGGGGTCTGACGGAGACTCCAGGACGAGGCTCTGCAGCTTTGCAACATCCTGACACAGCAGAGAGCTCAGAAATAAATACATTAACCCATTCATGCCAGATGCAAATATAGGTGCCAGAGATAATTATTCCCTTTAGTCTCATATTCTAAATGTTTCGTTCAAAATTACATATAAATGAGTAAAGATAAGCAAAGTTTTATAGTAATCTCCTTCAGTTTCTGTGCCTGAAAGAAAGGCAAAAACGAAGATTATAGGGAACAAAAAAGAGGTTATAATTTAACACGTTTGTTGCGATGCGACCCACCGGTGGGTCACTTAGGTTAGGTTCTGTAATTTTTTCAGATCCTTCTAGTGACCATGCGTACAAAGTGAAGTTTTACACCAATCAGGCAATCGCAACAAACGTGTTAATGTACTTCTCAGCACAAGTTACATTAATAATTAAGTGTAGCAACAGCTGAGGATGTTAAATTATCGACTACCATTGAGTGGATGGCGAGTAATTTAGAACAACTGCCTGCAGTAACTCAAACTGTACCACTCAAAATAAAAAGGCAAACCTAGAAAATTCAATGACAAGAAATGAAGCATAAATTTTTAACAAGCTACGTATTTTTCCAGTTTTGAACACAATCCAATTGTATTAATAAACGATTTTAATGCAAGCCCATTAACACAACTGGAGCAGCCAATGATTGTCAGGTGACCATGTGCTCAAGAGCTATGCATGTACGAGTATTAGGTACAGGTGAGAAAGCTAAGCCTCACAAACAGATGTGATGTACGTGTATTTGTGTGTGTACTAGTCGAGTCTTTTTACTTTCCTAAGAAGGAAAGTAAAACAAGACTCTAATCTCCCTTTCAGATTCTGGATGGCTTATTCTTCTTAGTTTTTTCCATTCGATAAATTTATCGAAGGAAAAGTATAAAAATGCTACACCATCGACGAAGCCTTCCTTTAGTTTATAGTCAGCAGTTTAGCGACAAGCAATAAATTTTGAATGCATAAACTTCATGTTATAGGGTTAAAAAGGGTTAAAAGAAAGGGGCAACGCATCAGGATCACTACAGGCCCACTCTTACTCTCCATCTATTTGCCTCAATGTAGCTCTAGTATCCAGTGTGTTAAATATGAATAGGATCATTGAAAATTCCATGATAGTGTTTGAACTCATTTCGTTCTCCCTTATAGTACAAAAAACATACGAACAAAATAAAGAATAGACTACTTGATTATCCATTGTTTCAACTTCATTTTTGTGCAATATTTCGTAGGATTAAAGCTGATTCCTCATTTAACCTCTGCGCCGCTTGTCAAATTCTTCATGAATTCGTCAGTTTTTTTTCAATTAGAGATAATTGAAAAGACACGAGGCTATCTTCTTTTGCCCCTCGATGACACTAAGGATGAGTTCAGCATTTTGTGATAGTTGTCCGAAAGTTTGAGTCCTTCCACGATAACGACAAATTTCTGAATCTTGCTCCTTGGTGTTCGTGCATTGGGACACATTACATAAATGAGTCATGGATGCTGGAACTTGGCGATATACTTGGACATGAACAGTTCTTGAACTGGCTACCCTCTTGATTTTTTACCAGCACTCCAAGATATCCACACCTTCCTTGCTGCCGGAACATCAATCTAAACACTGACTTAAATAATGTACGTGCATCATCATACTAATAACGTTAATATTTACAGACCTGTTCTTCACAGGTGAGGGTGGCGAGGGAATCCATGGCGGCTGCCTGGACCATGACGCTGTCAGTGGTGAAACAGTGACGAAGGGCCTTCACGAACCCAGGAGGACGCTGAGGCAGTGTACTCAGGAAGAATAGCAGCTCTGCAGTCTTACGCACGAGAAAAAGACAAATTAAGCAACTCATGCAAAGTTAGTAAACAAGTCACGCAAGATTATTATTATAATACTCCTGGATTATTAAGATTATTATTGTAATACAGTAAAGATTATTACAGTATTAAGATTATTATTATGATACAGTAAAAGAGATCTCAGCAGTGTTGCACAGTATCAAAAGGCAGTCATTTAAGTTTTAGGGTCATGCATCTTTGAGGAAATTGGATTAAGTATCAACGTTATCAAGATGGTGTTATATCTGATAGCCACATTTCAAATCGGACTTGGAGTCCTCCAAGGTTTCAGCCACGAGAAATACGAACTTGACAAGCCGATGAGTGACGTATAAACGAGAGAAAATTGGCTTCTTGATACAAGAAATTCAGGAAGTGAAATTAAAAAAACTTAACAGGCTAGAGAATATTAAACACCTTTGATATCAAAGATATATAAGTGTCGTATGTATTTTATCACTGTAATGAAGCATATATATGATACTCTGAACACTCCCTACCGTTGTTAGATGAAACCTTCTTTTCTAAAGGCTTCAGTAATTTCACGTCTCAGTTGTTTTTGTTTGGAAGTGTTGGACAATTAAACAGCGTCTCAGTCAATGAACAGCCAAAACAAATGTTATACGCGATACTTGAAAATTAAACTACCAACAAGTTTCGAAATTGCAGTAATATGATGCTTTGCTACATTATTAATATGTACTACATTACCCTTGTAGTACATAGCCAACTTAGTCTAAATTGTGTCGTATCACTAGTAAATAATGTGACTATCAAAGCCTCTGATGATGGGTTAGGTTTGGTTACATCAAATTGAAAAATTAATTTCATATTAGTTGGGTCACATAGGACTCTCGCAGATGAAGCTGCCACATTCACATATGGACGCAGAATTCAATTCATACCTTAGTTTTTATTAGTATTTTGAAAACAGCCATTTCGCGCTAAAAATTGTTTGCAACTCTCCAAAATTAAATGATATCAATTATGCATGTTAATGAAAAATATAAATGGCATTGTAGAAAATTATTTGAAAACAAGAATATTTCGTAAGAATGTTTGTTCAATGTTGCTATATTTTCGGACACTGACGTGATGAACTTCGACTGCTAGGAGGTTTGCACTCAAGCAAATTTTATTTGAGATGTGAAAACGTTTTCAAAACAGAGTAATGAATTGAAATTTCTTATGTACTTTGATAGCAAAATTTTGATTGTAATACATGTAGCGTTTTTTTCTACTTATACCACAAAACAGAGTCTTAAAAAGCTGGTGAAGTCATAAAATGAATTTTGCATTATAATTTACAGCGAAATAATCGAATAATTAATCCTAAAAATAACAATGGATCTAAATTACTTTGGTCACACAGACAAGATTTGCTCACCTCAAGCCCCGACTGTGTCATGTTGTATCAGGAGTGATGTTATTACACGACTGTGTCATGTTGTGTCAGGAGTGATCTTATTACACGAGTGTGTCATGTTTTGTCAGGAGTGATCTTATTACACGAGTGTGTCATGTTGTGTCAGGAGTGATCTTATTACACGACTGTGTCATGTTGTGTCAGGAGTGATCTTATTACACGACTGTGTCATGTTGTGTCAGGAGTGATCTTATTACACGAGTGTGTCATGTTGTGTCAGGAGTGATCTTATTACAGCTACACAAGGAAAAGACAACTCGAACGTAGTCGGCTGCCCAGTAGGCATTTTTGATAACAACTGTGGTTGACACGAAGGATTCGGTAATTTTCTTTACACAAAATCTTGCAAAAAGATGGTACTCAAAATGATGTTCCTCGTAAAAGAAGAATGCTTACCGAACTCTCACCGCCGGCATATGCATGAAAACAAGCTGCTTGTCAAAAGACTTATGGAGGAAAAAGAAAATGAAGCAACGAAGAGGTCAGACAATACCTCAAAATTCAGACACAAGCGTGTCGACAAAATAATTGTCATCAAGTTAGCTCAACGTGCTCAATGTGAGCATATCATTACCTCAACGTGCTCAATGTGAACATATCTTCAGCTCAACATGCTCAATGAGAGCATATAATTACTTCAACGTGCTCAATGTGAGCATATCATTGCCTGAACATGCTCAATGTGAGTACATCATTACCTCAATGTGAGCATATCATTACCTCGACATTACCTCAATGTGAGCATATCATTACCTCAATATGCTCAATGTGAGCCAATCTTTACCTTAACTCGATTGCCAAGCAAAATACTCCGTGTTCTCTATTATGATATCAATACCTCTGCAACAAGTATCTGGTTTTTGATGACTATACACATGCTATTATGTGTTAATATTCATTTTGAATAGTAACTATGTGAACAATGCAATTGATTTTGTTTCTGCTCGTACAAATGATCCCTAGACGAGTTTCTTATGTAAATGCACTACTTTAGACTTACTGAGGGAAATATTTACCCTGTAAACCATGAATGACAAATACCACACCCGTAAGGGTAAATTTCAAGCTTGCTTAACTTAGATTTACCTAATCTCTTAACTTTCATCCCAAATATAAATATGTAACGCTATTATTTTGCTCTGGCTCTGAAAGTGTTGCTCTGTTTATGCTGTGCAGTAACAATAAGAGTTGATTTCTCTCAATAGCGCAAAATGTTTTATGCAATGAGCACCGTCTACGAGAACTGCTTTGTGATGTGAAAAGGAATTCATTTACGGCAGGCACACGACAAATTCTATGTGGGTCTAAACTGAATAGTAACCCATCAGTACTTGCTTGACACATCACGTTTGAAAACTAACACGTTGCCTCCGATTGCCTGGCCGATGTAAAACTTCACTTTGTACGCATAGTCACTAGAAGGATCTGAAAAAATTACAGAACCTAATCTAAGTGGTCCACATACATACCACTTCGGAGTTAACGTGTTAAAAAACAAAAAAGGTTTAGCATCACATAAGCTGTACAAAGTTATGGTTTCAAATTCATTTCATTGATTATAATATTTTCGCTTGTGCGATTGTGCACACCAATTCATGCAATTTTTGGTATTTTACGATATGGGAATGCTAATGTTGAATCTCTGGCTCTTCCACACTGTATATTGAAACAAAATGTGCATCCTGTGCCCAGTGGGTGTTAGAATTTACAATAGCTCAAGATCAATATTAGTTTCAGCCTCTGGACTAGCATGATATAAGTGTACGAGCAATCTTCAAGTAGACACATCTAACTACAGTACTTTAAAGAAAAAAGGGGCTTTTATGCACATTTGAATCACTGATTCGTACAAGTAAACTCCTACCCTGTGCATGTACTGAGTTCTTCAAAGATGACCTCGTGCTTCTTGACCTCCTGAACACACATCGTACACTTACCTCGTAAATACACGCCGTACACTAACCTCGTTAAGACACATCGTACACTAACTTCGTTAAGACACACCATACACTTACCTCGTGATGTGACGTACCAGCACACGCAGTCTCAGGAGAGAGGACAGCGTTGTGCTCCATGAGAAGCACCTGGAACAGCTGGGGAGCAGTTGTCCTGATGGCCGCCATGAGGGATGTTAGACCAGCCAAGCGCCGAGCTCCCCCGCTGCCTGGCCGTGACGTTTCACGGGCCAGAAACCTCGCCATCTGTACGCGAGCAATGCGGAATTCCACGCGAAAAAAAATGATATATTATGTAATATTACTATGGTATAATTATAATTATTAATAATTAAGAAAGTGTAATCATTTATTATACTTTCTGGACGCGTATTGGTCTAGGAAGTATAGCTCAAAGTTTAATAATTGACGATTTAAATTCCATTTGATATGTCATTTGAAACACATATACAATGTTATTAGATAAGTTATTGGGATGATTTCTTAAATTAAATGAGACTAAATATCATAAAAATACAAGTAGAATATAGATTAATCGACATTATATTCCTAGCACCACTCATAAAAGCACGTAAAGTCCTTTATAAACGACAAAGTACAAATGTTTACCTGCATGGTTTTCCTTTATTAGAAGTCATTGATATCAAATTTTGGACCAGAAAAGCAGTGCTCGCTGTTGTACACGGTCAGGACTATTGCCTGTTGGCTTTTACGACATGTATATCATCTCAGTATGAGCTCTACTCTGAGGTTTACTAGTCGGGCGAGAGAATTAGGGAGTTTTTGATTAGGTCAGACGAGTGCGTGGGAGCAGTACTAGTTGTGTAACGCAAACAATATAATTAATTAACTAGCAAGTACTGCCTACTTGTCCAGCAGCTGATTAGCCCGACACATGAACGGGCACAAGAGAGTACACTAATTTTCCTTAGCTGATTTATTCTTGGCAATAATTGAAGTAATTTCAGTCCCATTCACTCATAAGATATATTCTGGAATCGACATTTATTCTCGAAGTTGGCTGCTTCTAAATAGAAATTATGAATGCAAATTAGCAAAAACAATAATGCAAATTTTATTCACATTCAGTGAACTCAAATATAGACATTTTTGAACATTATCACAAAAAGTTTCAAAACGTGTAAAGGAAATGTGAAGAAAGAAACAAGTGGAGAGCAGAACAAAGAATTTTTTATGAAGAAGAGAGATTGTTTATCTTCTTCCGTGCCTCCTGAATCATTCTACTTCTCCATCGATCAGTGCAGAACTAAGGAAGGATTACTCCTGAGTTAAAATGTGAACTTCATATAGCACAAATTTCTAAAATTTATAATATGAATTCTGAATGTATATTATTATTCATTCATTTCATGAAATTACTTTCCTTTCAGTCATGTAACATGACAACCATATTTAAGAAACAAATTAACTTTTTGAATCAATGTCGGTAGAAGCAAATAAAAACTTCTACGGATACGTAATTCCAATACTAAATACGAAAGACCGATTGCCGGCATTATAAGTATGACAAGTATTGGGGAGCAGTACCTGGGTGTAGAGGTGCATGTTATCAGGCAGGGAAAAGAAGTGGCGAGCCGTGAGGGGATCTGGCCTGCCCAGCCTGTGGAGAGCGAGGGGTAACAGCAACCTCACACCCCCATCAGCGTCTGAGCTCCTCATTACCTCCTAGGGTACGCATGTAGTGAAGGTCATAATAATACCTCGAAGCATTATTCATTGTTTCCTGCATTTTGCTGAAGTTCTTTTGTTTTTGTTAGAACAAATCGGTGATATTATTTATAATTAAACTGTTCAAGACTAGAAACAATGATATTATTAAATATTATCCTAAGAATAACAAGACAGCTGGAGTATAATTAACGGTAAATTCCAGTGCTGAAGCAGATTCAACAGAGCTGAAGCATATTCAACTGTGCTGAATCAGATGCAACAGAGCTAAAACAGATGCAACAGAGCTAAAACAGATGCAACAGAGCTAAAACAGATGCAACAGAGCTAAAACAGCTACAAAAAGAACCTACACGACATCCCAGACTCTAAACTTCTTTCCAGTCAAAATCACCACACCCTGGAATCAGCTACCCGAAAATATCGTCTTTACTGGCACTGTGAACCCGTTCAAAAATCGTCTTGATAAATTTTGGTCAAGGAAATCCCGATTTCTGTAAAGTACTAATTTCATATCATTCTTAACTCTGGGCCTGTGTATGTATGTTTGCAGAATATTTGCGTGACTGAAGTGCTTGTAATTGATTAAAGTGTACACACGTGATTGAAATATTTATGTATGTTGAGGTGCATGTGCATGATTGATGCCTTTACCCTAGACGGCATGGGACTTAGGTAGCAGACCAAGAATGAACGATAAGGCTCGTTCCTGCTGCCATATTCTATTGTGTTTTATTCTACAACTCACAGGCAAGGACTGATAGAAGAGACTGAGAGCTCTAGGACCTGCTGCTACCGCTGCTGCGACGGCCATGGCTGATCTGAAGAGAGCAAGACAGCGCTGTATGAAGGTGAGAAATTCTTTACGTCATAGCCTGTAACGCTGCTATGAGCACTATGCTGTGAGCACTATGCTATGAACACTATGCTGTGAGCACTATGCTGTGAGCACCAGGCTATGAGCACTAGGCTATGAGCACTATGCTATAAGCACTATGCTATGAACACTATGCTATGAGCACTATGCTGTGAGCAGTTACTACGCGAGTGTTATTACAGATGCTTAGTTTTTTACGAGCAAATATTCCGTGTGATTAACATGGCTACTTATGGTATATTTTAGCTGCTTAATAAATATTTCCAGAAGAGACTTATAGGGCAATTGATAAATCGATACTTAGTAGCAGTATGGGAATTAAAACATAAATCTCATGGATGATGAAAGGCTCCATAATGAATAGAAATAGAGCTTCATTATGTTGATAAATAAAAATGTTCAGTAAAGCTAAAGTTAGCAGATGCAGAGCACAATTGAAACATGCAATAAACAGGGTGCTGCAACATGACTTCCTTTTTTAAAAGTAAAACTCTTTGAAAAAAGGAGGTTATATTACCGCATCCTATACATCGCCCAACTGAGCCTGGTCGGTACTGTTTCTTTTTGCCTTAATTACAATTTTGAAATAAATGTGTCGAAAAATTAAAACGAAAAGAAATGATTTCCTAAAACTTACAGTTCAATATTCTTTAATAATTTTTTTCCGGCACTTTAGTAAAGTGAATTGTCAAGCGAGAAAGTTGCGCATAGTAAGCTCACAAATATCTATAGCTTTCTGCTATTAATATTTAAGAAATTTTGAAAAGCTGTTAACATTAACTGTTCTTATTTTCGATGTAGCAACAGGCAAAAAATTAATTAGTAACCACACTTCTGATTTTACGTGTACCTTCGCTACTTGCACAACACTAATACCTACAGTTACAAACAACGCAACACAACACATGGTGCAACCAGTGGTCAGTCCTAAACTTCACCTCTTATGAAGGTTGCACATGGGAGGCAGGTGGAGGACGCCCAATGCAGGGGCACATGTGAGACCAGCACTAAGCGCCAGCACCTCCTCCAGCAGCAATCCAGGCTCGGGCTCTGAGCTACCCACCATCGAACACACCTTCTCCATCTTCTCCGTGATGCCAGCGCAGTCTGAGCAGGATTAATTGTAAGCTTCTTTGACATAAACTCATTCCTAAACGTCACTGGGACACTGTCAATGCAATACAAATACTGTGGGGAAGGAATTTCCATGGAATGAAAGTACCTTGCATGGTGAAGTAAGTTTTTCTTCCTTTTCATGTTATGGTGTTGTTTCATCGTCATATTGCTGATTGCATCTGTGTTGCATTAGGTGTAGTATACGTTATTGCACGTAGCCCATATTCTTGCTCATATCTACGCGTATATGTTTTACTGGGTCTAGAGCACAATGACACCCATTTACTGAATGTAGAACAAAATACTGCCCATTTACTGAATGTAGCGCAAAATACCGCCCATTTACCAAATGTAGAGCAAAATACCGCCCATTTACTGAATATAGAGCACACTGGCATCCATTTACTGGGTGTAGAGCACAATATTACCCATTTACTGGATGTAAAGCATAATACCAAACATTTACTGGGTATAGAGCACAATATCACCCATTTACTGGGTGTAGAGCACACTACAGAACGTACACTGGGTGTAGAGCACAGTACAGAACGTACACTGGGTGTAGAGAACAGTACAGAACGTACACTGAGTACAGACCTCGTAACTCAAGCACTGGTGGCTGCAGTTGTAGTTTTGCTGGATCGTACAGATTGTTCACGGCTGTTGGAGGATCAAAATGTCATTGTACATGTCAAATATTTTGAAATAATCTACTTTTAATAGTAGGTAATCATGTTAATATTGGGAAATTTTATTTTCGATGATTTTCTGCCTAGCTGATGAAGTTTTTTAAAAGCTGTGGCATAAATGTTTACGTCTACAATGGAAAAATCGGTTGCAAGAAACGAAAAATTCTTTCGATAAAGCAAACTGCCTGGCATAAAAGCTAGAATTTCTGTGATACCCTGGTATCTTGTATGTCTATGCAGCACAAGTAGCAGTAGAAGAAATAGAATTTGCTAGCACTTCATCGGCTCAGACAATATTGAGCAGAAAATTTTGTAATTCAAAGAATAATCTATCTGATACGTCATCATAACAATAATGCAATATCACTCATACAATTAGTTTCAGATTTCATGCTTATAAACAGTAACCACAAATAAAAGTGTTCTCAACGGTAATGCAGATGTCTCAACAATGTTATAAGGTATTCCTCGTTAATTTTGAGCCTTTCATCATTTAGGAAAGAGAAAGTAACAGAGCACTCAATCAAGGCTCTCACGCCAAATGTCACGTCGCGTTCATATGCTGAGAGCCGCTAAAACTGACAAAAAATTAAGCTAGTTAAAGTGATGCCAATGTTATCTATGGTCTGTATTGTACTGGTGTGCTTGAACCAATATTTATGAGCTGTGTAAACTTTTTGTATCAGTCTCTTGTTTAGATTAAAAACAAGCAGCCTACACACCCTCTAATTTGCCTGACTTAAGTAAAGGACAAACACTTTCACTGCTTAAGAAATCCTACTCTTGAAATATATTCATTTGTAATAATATAAATTAGTGACACTAGTTTCGTAACTATTTGCCAGAAAAATTAATTTGACTAATCTATATTCTTGAATTTCATCTACACGTCACCGAATTCAGTGCAAATATCATTTTAATGTGCTTCTAGCTTATTTCCATTCATTTTGAATTCCTTTATGGCAAAGATGATAATTGTGGTACCATAAACAACACGGAAAATACTTTTGTAGCCCGAATTCCTACAATCTTTATACTATGTCTACGAAACAGAATAACATACATATAAATATGTGTATTATATGCATATGTATGTATATATATATATATATATATATATATATATATATATATGTATGTATATATATATATATATATGTATAGTTACTCATACGTATATATTTTATGGATCTACATATACAGTATGTACATATACATATACATAAATATAAGCATATATATAGGTATGTATACGTCCACCCAAATATATTCATTAATCCATATTGCATGTACATACTGGGTGTGGGAACATAACGTCCTTTTTTTCGTAGCAAAGTGCTCTGAAAAAAGGAATTTATCTTGCTGCCCCGTGTATGTATTATACAAAGAAGCTTAACGATAAAACTTGTAAATTAAATGCATGGACTAACTTCCGTAGACTTTTTTGTTTTTAAGTAAACATTCCGAAGGTAACTAAAGTGTTCTCTGCAGCTCATAAACGTAAATCAGTCGGGCTAGTAACTCTAAGCCAGTAATCACAAAAGCTTTTTTACATGTAGACTATATATGCATATAAATAAATACCAATATGAGGTATCCTATCCACACATACATATGTATAGAATTCTCACAGCTATGATCTCAAGTCCTACCAGCATCGTGTCTGCCAACTTACAATAACAGTCACAAATGAGGCTTGTCTCACCATCTCTTTGACTTCGACTCATCTCTGAGTCCGAAACTTTCGTAAATGTGGACACTAGAGTCACGTTGAGGGCCTGGGTCCGGGATGCCGTCACCGGAGACATGACGTGTGAGTCTGAGCAGGTGACGTGTTCTAGATGTTCGTCAAGACCACCAGAGGTTAATGTCTCTTCTTTTCGCCAACGGTAGAGGCAGTGAGAAGAGCTTCCCACCAAGTCCATTCCCTACAGAATTAGAATATTGAGTGTAAGTTTTATGTACATGCACGTGCAGAAATTTGTTAGGAGTAAACAGACACGAACGATTTTTTACCCATCCTAAAATACGCAATCAAGAATTTAGGGAGTTATTAGTCCTGTAGGTGGGAATGCTATGATACCTCATAGATTTTCCTTTGAAGTTTTTAAGCATCGTTTGCCCATCAAGAACGAAATAGAAAAATTGTCATAATAATACTGACAATGACTACTTGGAATGTTTTAATTACGTTTAGCACATCTCAATAACTATCGTAAGAAAAGGAAGTCCGTTTTTTCACATTTTTCATATGAGGTATTTTAAAATATTTCAGAGGCTTATTAAATACATAACTATAAGAAGAACACAAACGACGAGGGTTTCCCAATTGTCACCGAAGTGGGCATGGGATTAAGGATCAAAACTAAATTAAATGAGTGAACTGACCTCCGGAGATTTTGTATTTATTCTGAAAAGCACCTTTAACGTTAACTATTTTTTCATTAACAATCCAAAAGGGTGGACTAGAAACTCCCCGTCCGTAGAAGCTGATATTCCTTGATACCAAAGAACACTGGGAAAAAGTTGTATTATGGATGTGTTGTCCAGAAATGTACACTCCCGCACAGCACCTCCAGCAACTCACCAGCAGCAGCAGAGGGTCAGTGTGTAGCCCCAGTGATGTGTCAGTGGCGTAGTGTGTGCAGCGTGACACGTCTCGAGACGTCTTCGTCACGAGACCTCGTCTTTCGTACGTTAGTTCGCACGAGCCATACACGTCATTCTGATTACATTTGGTAATGAGTAGAGGACACGAATATTCCACTGCTTTCATATTCTATCCCTCATGAATATACCATACAGGGCGTCACATAAAAATGTAACCTATGATATAAGTATCCACATTTCAGACTCATATTAAATATGATTACTTCTTTCATTCTAGGAGAATTAGCTTATTATGACAAGATTCTTCACCGAGAGATGGTAGCACTTCTCGCCATAACACAAAACGTTATTTGCCTCCGTCAGTAGAAAAGCTGCTAACACTCAGCATGATCCAAATCCTGACATTGAACCCAAATCTCATGTAAAAGCTGGGCAAATGTCTGTCGAAATTTCTACTTGAATCTCAATACACCCATATGAATCTATTCAAGGAGACTATGAAACGATATCGTTGAAAAGCATCATATTTAACACGCACGACAGAGCAGGGATCTGTGAAACATAAGCTACCGGCCATGCAGCGAGAGATGCTTACTGTCTTGAGAGTTCTCGGGATGAAGAATTCATGAATTGAAGTCTGAGTTTGACGGTTTCAAATGGAGAATAACACAGGGGTCCCAAAAAATGTATACATTTTTAAAATGCTGTAGTTTGAATACTACTGGTGCTAAGAGGCTGGAATGGGTCTCATTCACCAAAGGTCAAAAGTTTCATTTTGTTTTCAGAATACGTTGTTACCCACCTTATGTACACCTTATGAATACCAGGGGTATTCAAACTACAGACTTTTGAAAATGTATACATTCTTTTGTGTCACCTGAACTTGTAGTTTTACTGACAATCTCGAAATGTTGGATAATAGACAAATTTTTTCATCCGTACAATTTCAAGTGGTCACATGGGAACTCACACGACAGAGAACGAAATGTTCTAATACATGCTTTTAACTAAGGGGTAATTTTCTCTCAATGTACACACTAATCTTGAATTTCTGGAAGACACGGGTTCAAAATTTACTTTGCAAAAGATTTTCTCAAATAAACTCCTTTGCAAGAAATTCCAACCTCTTTCGTAATCATGTCGTAAAAAAAGCCATGTCTTGCAAGTCTATGACGACATAGTTACCTTAATATGATATTCGAACGCTGCACTGCCACGCAAGGGCGTGAAGACAGACGCTAGTGCCCTCATGTAGTTGGCCTGTGTGAGCTGCAGGAGGCGCGGCAGCAGGAGTGAGGTGTCGCTGCCTGCAGGAGTCCTCACAAGGGCCTCCACTTTGCCAGCTGGGAGCTTCAGGGCAGGAAAACATCGCTCGTTAATAGCAGGTGGAGCAGGAGTCACTTTACACTTGTCAAAAACTAATAAAACTAAATTTAATAGAGGAAAAAGTGAATTACACATGAAATGAAAGAACAAATTTTGAGGTTTTGACTAAATATTGTATTATATGTAAGGTTGATTATTTTGAAAGTGGAGATTCGTTTGTTTAGTATATTTATTTGTTAATGTTCGATGTACTACTTTAGGTTTTCTTATCTTAAGCTAACTGACGAAATAGTTCGTGTCGCACCTGCTGGTGCCCGGTAGAAAGTTGAGCACTCGCACCTGTTTCGCAAGAATTTTATGTATGTTCCTAATTTTCATTCAGTAAATTTTGTTAAATAAGCTCCCTTTGATTTCATCCCTGTTATTATAGTAAAATATTTAATATACTGATGCAAAGGATGTATTGTACTGAAAGACAGTACCATTATCAAGCAACCTAAAATGACGAAACAGTGCAAATAACAACGAACGTGAATTGTAGAATTTTTTTAAACATAAACTTTTAGTTGCAATGCAGAGGAACTTCCCAACAACATTTACTGATCTAAAAGTCCTTCCAGACTTTGTATTATTCCAATATCAACGTTTGTGACTCATGTTGATCAGTGATTATAGCATATGGAATTACACATGAATTTCGTACTACTCTATGTGTGCTAGAGCGCTTTATATTGCCTGTACACGCGTATTCTCTGAACTTTAAAATTGTTGCAATAATGCAATGTCTGAAAAGATTTATTTGTTGATCAAATATTGTCATGGAGTCTCTCTGCACTGAAATTAAAAACTCATACAAAAAAATCCACTGTTCTTGCTTGTTATTCTTTACAGTATTTTGTCATTTTAGGTTACTTGATAATAGTGCCGTTTTTGTGTAGAATACATCATTTGCATCAATATACCAAATATGTATTGCTACAATTTTAAGATTTCTCTTACAATTGATGTACAACCTATTTTTGAGTTCTTTCATGTGTTTTAATAGTTTTTAAAAGTGTAAAGTCACTTTTATTTCACACATTGTTATTTAACAATTACCTGAACGTGCACATTTGAATGGAAATCTATTTTGTCTAGAATCCCTTTTTTATTCAAATTCATTCAATTATTTCTTTACAAACTAATTATTTAGTAGAGTAGAAATTTAGTTTCTACGTGATTCGTTGCAGTGAGCGAGCCAAATATACACGTAGGACAAAAACCTTTGGCACAATTAAGTCGAATACAAGTTATCAAGTTTCAAAGTGGTAAGCCTCAATTAATTATGAGTTCACTTTTTCGGTCTTTATTAGCAGCCATGGCTACTAAGTGAGCATAAATTTTAACTACATGGTAATCATTAACTAAGGATGAAAAATTAAAGCATACATGAGGTAACTTCTTTGGGTTAACAGAAACAACAATTCAGAAGAGCAACTAGACATGTTCAAGTGTACAGATGCTGGGTGTTTACGTTGAGATACGAGTTACTTGATGGTCCCATTCTGCGCTGCAACATTCATCACGAACCTGAAAACTCGTAATTGAAGCTGTCGTGCTTTAACATGTTGACTCCGAAGTGGTACGTATGTGTACCACTGAGGTTAGGTTCTGTAATTTTTTCATATCCTTCTAGTGACTATGCGTACAAAGTGAAATTTTACACCAATCAGGCAATCGGAGGCAACGTGTTAAGTAGCTTCAGACAAAGAAGCTAGGTAGTCATAGACCATAACTTGAGCGTGTCATACATGAAAACCCTAATTGTCAGTTGATTACAAGCAAAATTTTCCAGGATCATTGAGGTATCATGGGCATTCATGCGTTGATCGAAAGAGGCTGGAGAAAAACCCAACTATTCATGGTAGTGAATTTTCAAGACTGATCAGAGGTTTCTGATGTGACTCCAGACTGAGTTAATTTTCTCCATTCATTTTTCAAACGTTCCCAAAAAATATTAATAACCTTCCTATACCACAAGGAGTTTTTGATGGCCGCTATTATGAAGATTATAGCTACAATCTTGGAAAGAAGACAAAATTCAGCTTAGAATTATCGGAGGAGACCTACGAACATAAAATGAATCAAGAAGTCATGTCATTGTTAACCATTCTTATTGAGTACAGAGTTTTTGACAAATCTTTACCCTATCAGACAGGCAGACAAAAGATTTGCAAAGTATCGAAACAATAACATTGGAGCAATAATACGCTAATATATGAAATTATTTCCAACGTAGGTACTATCGAACGCTAGAAGTACAGGGTGCAGCAACATAATTTCCTTTTTCCGAAAGAAACTTCCTTTGAAAAAAGGAAGTCATGTTGCCGCACCTTGTATTACATTATTCAAGCACACGGGAAATTCTCTGAGCAAAATACAATGAGCTCACCACTGACACATTCTGATGAAGCGTCCTCGCTGCCGACAGCAACAGAGTTTCTTCGTCAATCCTCGCAACATCTACGGTCGTCGAGCTCAATAGAATATTCGAAGTAGGGGATGATTGTCCTTTGAATAATTCCCCAGATCGAATTTCTTCATCAGTAATCGCGTTGTGTTCTTTTTGACTGCGGTCCACCGTGGTGCTGTAGGTCTGGTGACCGTCCACACTCAGTCTCACTTCGTGGAGGAAGGAAACTGACCTGCCGGCTCCCACTATTCGACTTACGTCCCCATCTGTAGAAGATTTTTTTCTTCTTAAAGAATAGAAATTTTTATATTGAACTATGATATGATGAGGCATAATACAGAGCATTCAAGAATATAAAACATTATATTTCTGTTTATATAAATATTAATTTTTGTAGTATAAACCAGAGCTATGATAATTCGAATCATAGTAAAAGTGAGAGATGACAAGTAATGTATTTTCTTTATTTATTCGTAACGTAAATTACCCAATGTTTTTTGTGGTATAGGTTTCTATTTGGAAATTACTTGTCACTATAAAAAGGGTATTTTTACGAACGTAACCATCGTTCAAGAGACAGTAATGATTTCAACCTTGATTTCGTCAATGTTTTAGTTAATTTCAGACCTGTTTTTTCTGAAATAAAATTATCCACATCACACCCATTCTTAATTGAAAAGAGCAGTTCATATATTATCTTGGATTTTCCAATTCACGGCATAAATCAACTCTCCAGGGAAATTTTTTACGGTAAACAATTAGTTCTCACCTGCAAATACTCCAGAAATTTGCCAAACTGAGACGATAAAAAGCAGCAACATAATCGTATTGGGGCATTCAGTGTTCGTTCTTTTCAATGCTGAAATCATAACTAACTTTCAGACGATCTCAAGCATGTCTTCTACAACAAGCAGTTCTCACGTTACAATTGTGTTCAGTACTTTCACGTCAAAAGATTTATCGTCGTAAAGTTCTTCACTCTTCAAATATACTGTTATGGGTTTCAACGAACAGCGAAAGAAATTAATTTTTAAAATTTTACTTATGAAAATATTACAGACTTCTTTATGGTGAGATTCATGTGTCGAACAATAATGACGATCAACAGGAAAAACGCTGTAGACAATTACCAATAGAAAGTATCTTCTTATTTATTATCTATTGGCAAAATCAAGTGTTGTTCAATGAAGAGAGGAGCTCTTTCTGGAGGTCTTTAATTAAGCGAGTTCGATCAAGCCATGGTCTCCTGAATAAATTATTTGGTCGGTATTCTAATCGAGCGGTGGCAGTTGTGTGAAATTTATTGTTAGAAACTTTAATTATAAATATATACATACATATCCTATATATATATTATCAAGCCTAGTATATTCTTTAGAAAAAGATTATGTTTAAAACATCACAGGAATTTTTAATATTGACGATTAGTAATGAATTGCACATTTTCTTTCATTTAATAAACGTTAGAAACAAATATACAAAGACGACCGTCAAATCTCACTTAACGTAGAAAACATGTGTAAAAACACAATAAATGAGTAAGTTCACTGTTCATAAAATTATGCTGCTCATATGCTCAGTACTTAACGCTATAAAAATCATTGTCCTCAGTAAAGTGCATTAGAAATAATTTCCTTTAGCCTTCCATTCTAAATGTTTCTTTCGTTATAAGATGAAATTATGGAACATATCGGTAAAGATGAGTAATAATTTGCCCAATATTTCACTCAGGTAGAAAATAACTCGATCGTTGTAAGGTTGGGCAGTTCAACTTAATTTCGCAGTAATCACAGCACACTTGATAGATTTCTTCTAAATGCTTGGGAAATATCACCTGTCCAAATTTGAATGTTTCTAAATTTGAAGTTAACTAAATAAATTAACTGTCGTCTGCATCATACATAGCATTTCCAACCATCAAGGTACATTACATTTGATTTCTCTAAACCATTTACAAATTGGATAACTTTCTTAACAAATCAATCAATTCTTTTATAATAACAACAGTTTAATTGCAACAATAAATGATTCAAGCTTCAGAAGTGTGCGTTGTACAAAATAACACAGTCCAAATGCAGATGTATTTGCCGCTGCTACTTGAAGTCAAAATCGCATTCCAGACGATCGTTGTAACTCCGAAACAGAACTGAAGACGCACTGAGCGCCGGTTGCCGTCTTGATCGTAGACGTGATCTCTGTTCTATCGCTGCAGCTGATAGCTGTGGTCGAGTGTTGCTCTATCATTCTCTTCGTCTTCTATCAATATGAATCGAGCTGAGATGATGAGCGAGGAACATTCCTCCCCTTAAATCGATATCATAATTAGGGCAATTGTTGGTCTACTGCTCTGCTAATCTACATTCACTGTATGCCTCGCACTGAAAATATTATTTATGCTGAGACAACATTGTTTATGCGAAATTACATGTTCACAGTACATGGATTTTAACTTAGTAGCCATGAGAGGTAGTTTTGGGGCCCCACTAATTGCTGGCAATTTCATTGATATTTAAGATTATCTCACACATTTCTGGAGTATGTTATACACTATTTATAAAACTAAACACGTACAACATCACTTGTGGCAAAAAATATCAATACTTATCTCCTTAGCGAAAGTTCTGTGTTAGCTTTACAGGACACCTGAATGTAGAGTCTGTAATAAAAAAGGGGAAAGTACGAATCTGATTGTTCGTAATCAAATTGATCATATTAATATGTTTAACCTTACATCCGCATTACTAAATGCTAACTAATTTTTTGTTCTTTAACTTGAAAGTATTTGGCAAAAATTGGGTGTGCAATGGATGATAATTTTCCATTGAAATGTTTGCTAATTATAAGCCAATTTTCCACTATTTCTTCACGTTTCCAACATATGCTTACTCAATACCTGCTGAGATTCCTGTCTATGATAAAATTATTGAATTAATTCTTGGTCGATTTCCGTACAAAACTTTGGAGCTTACATCCGTAAGAAACATTTCTGTTTTCTTGGTCACTGTCTTAGAATCTATTGAAAATCGTTGTAAAACTTAGGAAACGATTATAGACAAGGAATTATTTCACTGGTTTAAACTTGATTGCGTATTGTATCCATACATCATAATTTGCATCTACCATTTATCTGGAGTGTTACATAGATTCAATTTTTTAATTGAATAATATGTAAAACTGAGCTACCCAGAAAATTTCATGAGCTAGTGGACTTCATGAGAAATATTAAATCTAAAAAATTCCAAACAAAGAGATATAATTCCGCACAAACGCGTATGAACGCCAGTAGTTTAACAATCGTAGCATATAGTTTCAACCCTAACCCTGAAAACTAAATATCGAGAGTTTAGCCGAATTTTTTAAACCCCACTCTGTGACATGCGTTGTATGTATCCTGTCTTGAAGTGTACATAGTTTTTCACGCATGACATCGCTCCAGTGGTGAACCATGGACATTGCCACGACATATAGCCTACTACTACTGTAGAACATTTACAATTAACAATTTTATGATAAGGCATTAGAAAATCCAATATTGAATCCAATTTTATGGATCAGCGATGGTGTAATGAGAAATTTATTGCATGGAAACATTACGAGTCCCGTTTAGAACCAGTGAATCCGTCGGTCACTGAATGGGGAAGTGTGTGGAGCATTCTCACGATATTGAACTTGACACTAAGACAGTGGTCGGCTACGTTTTGAGATGAAGAACCAAACAGCTGTGTAGTGTCTCAGATGAGGGCCGTTTTGTGAATATGTTTCTGCCGGTTCAAAGAACAAGTAAATTGTTTTAATTTTATTTGAATATAAGCAGCGGAAAATTCCAGTTATTTGCTACAATACAAAGGAAAAAGGCTCATAAACAGGAAAAGAAAGTAAATTATTTATTGAGAAACTGGGATCTAGTCGTTGTGAGATAGTATCTCCCAATCAGGTGAAATATTTGTCAATGACATGAGCAAAACATCATCTAGGAGGTCAACACTCAATCTTGATCTTAATTGACTTTTAGTGTATTCCCTTTTTGAAAAATACTGTTCACAAGCATAAGTACTTTCAAAGAACATCAGTTTCGCATTAGTCAAAATGTTTTAATATTTTCGATTGGCAATTCATATTTTTTTGTAGAAATCAAACTTGGATTCCAAATGAAATTTTCATTTCAATGATTCATCGTTGAATTAGCTAACTGATATTTAGCAAACGGGTAGAGAACTAGCTTCTCAAATCATTAACAGAGCTCCCAAAAATGTTACAAACATATGATATTATATCTCTCGATATTTTGGAGACATGGAACGTGAGAATAGCTTCAGTTTCGGAGCTGTAATACGCAAAGTCGAAGTTTTCTTTCAAAAGTTGTAATGTGACCACGCACGTGAAATAAAAGTCTGTTCTTTTTCTAACGTTGGAGATTCAAAGTTGTCATGTGAGTAGAGATGTCTACTAAATAAACTAACTTGACCATTCATTGTGGATCCTTAAAATAGGATTTATTTTAGTTTTTGTCTCTAATAAATACGAAAATCTCATCTTTCAATGATTACACTCGTTACATCATTTTTCACGGACAAGCCATTGATCATTTGTAAAATACACAAAGTTGACTTACTCTGCCTTTATTCTTTTTAGAAATTACTGAAACTGGCAGCGATTTAGTCCTCTTGGTCGTATGCAATTCACACTTTTCCCAATCAATACTATGAATTTGTTAAAAATTCAGAAACTTTGGATTCCATGCTTCCTGTTGACTAATGCAATGAAGTTTCATGAGTTGTTTTATCCATACCGATGCTCCATCCACCCAACAGGGTCCTGCAACTGTTTCCCCCACCTATTTCTGAACAAGAATGATCCCTTCCCAGATCCATCTGCACCTTCCTTTACAACTCTGATCGGGCCACAGCAGAGCACTGAACTCCTACCTGGCCCGAATAGGAGCAACGTAGTACCCCACGTGTTTTGCCTGCAGCGCCGCGGACCAGACCACCAGCCACCTCATCAGCAGCCCCTACACCCCTATTCCCATTACCCTTCTGGATTTCTGGCTGGACCCGGTATCCACGGCATCCTTCCTCTCCAGTGTCCCTTCACTCTCAACCTACTTCCCTCCTCTTATCCGCCCCCACCTGAGCCTCCCCCACACCCTTGAGTTCCTCTCGGATCAGCTGTTGGGTAAACAACAACATCAACAACAACAACTAGCCTCTCGATTAAATGGAGGCGAATAAGTTTAAATTTGAGCTAAAAGTTTCAGATCTGGAGACAAAATGACGAGTACCACATTATTTTTCATAACCAAAAGCATTTTTAACGTACTAAGCTTCAATTCATACTAAGTTTTCACTGAAGCTTTATTAAATTCCCATTTTGAATTGTTTTAATTCTACGTAATCATGTATGTTCAATCTTTTATTGTAAGATGGACATATAAAAATGTTGAAATGCATTTGTAATTATTCAAATAGAAATTGGAAAATTGAATTGAAAGAAATGAAGGAATGACTATTATGTATGTATAATATACATGAAAACTCAAACCAGTTAAATCGTGGAGAAGAATCGAAATCAATCTTTTACCATCTAGGGTAAATTTTACAGAATCCGAAAGTCAGGATATCCTTTTGCTTCTAGGTAAAGTAAATAAGCTCCTGCATTTCGCGGCGCGAATTTGTATTGATTGGATTGCTGATCATAAGTGGTTATGATGGCAAAGCAGTCATGTCTTCTATCTTTTTTCAATCGTTCGGACTCGGCAACTCCAAAAAAGGAAGTTTCCAAAACGATCAAATTAAAAGGAGTCGGTAAGTTGAAATAAGATTCTCTGAATAAACTTGGTTTGATGTTTAAGAGAGACGGTAGTGTGACGAGGTGCATTCGTTTGATTTGCGAAAATGAATTTTTGGTTTGAAAATTAGTTAGAGTGAGTTTGGGATTTGAAACTACACGTTTATAATTAGATCGGTATACTTTTAATAAAAAAGTCTTAAATAAAGTATCACATATAGAAATAAAGTGTGGAATATGTCTATTTTAAATTTTAGACTGTAATTTTGTCAGTAGAAATGTGTGGTTATTAATATTATGGTTGCCTTAATAAACAAAAGTGTTGAGTTTTTGAGGAGACATTTTCAATGCCAGGATCAGGATAGAAAAATGTGCTTAAATTGCTTGTCTGTGATGTGGAAACAAGAATGTTCAGTAATGGTCCTATTTACTACATTGCTCTTTGCAGAGCTGACTGAACTTTGCATAGTTTGGGGAAAGCTTGAAGGCCATCCATGGTGGCCTGGCATAATCTGTCTTCCACCTTTGGGAGACACCTTCCTCCGAAAGAATGCAGTTCACATGCAGTTCTTTGAGGATCCTCCCAGCCGAGGGTGGGTCAGAGAAAGGTATGTTTTTTAACTTAGCTATTTAAAAAGTTATTTGAATGTGTTATTTTCTGTAGATTAGAATTACATTTCATGCAAAAACGTGCAGTAACACACAAGCACATCAGTGTCATTAACCTGCAAGTGTTGGCCATCTTTCAAGTTCTGAGTCATTGTCTGAATGAAATAATTCTTTTTGTCCTTTATCATAGTACTCGAATGTCATTATGGAAATGTGGATAATATGTTGACAATAAGAAGATGCTCAGCCTATTTTAACTAAAAAGGACAGTTAAAATTGCCTAAGATTTGTAATAATGAAAGATAAGTGTATGTCAGCACGAGTACTAAACCTTATTAGTGACAACCAATGTAGCAGAGCTAATTGTACTAAGTTACAAAAGTAGAGATCTTGTTGGGATTGATTGATGCAATGCTCTCCAATATTAAGAAACAAATATAAAAGGGTTCAAATCTTCAAAAATGTGTATAAATTTTTTTTAAATTGTCACCAAGTACACATACAGTATGTGAACTATTTCTCAAATTTTCTGGATGCATAAATAATACTGCCATAATTATTTAATACTTTATTCAATTTTAAGCATCCAAAGTTAAGGAACAAAATAATATTTTTACTTACACATGATCATAAATACTTTTTAATATTTAGTACTGTGATTTTGGTTTTCAATCAATGCAGTGCATCTACAAATGGAGGATTTTAGCAAATTTTGACATTCAGCAACTGTAATCTTGATTCATTGCTGCAGTAATTTGAGCCACAAATCTTCAATGGATGTTGGATTTCTTGCCATAACATTTTGCCCTAGTTTTTCATAGGTTTTCTATTGAATTCATGTTGGGATTCTGAGGAGTCCAGTGTATAACCTCTATTCCTTGAGCCTTAAGATAGTGCATAAAGACGTTTGCCTTATGGCAGAGAGCATTGTCTTGCATAAAAACAGGAGTACCAATTCCAGAATTTTGCAAAACTGGCACAACATGTTGTTTTAATACATTCTTTGTGAACAGCAGCATTAACTCTAGTGTTCAAATGCACAGAGGTGATGCAGAGGTGATGTGCCCTGTTTGGAGATCACACCAAAAACAGTTTTCATACTGTACAGTGATCTGTACTGTATGATTAATTGTATTTCTGTAAGACAAGTTGATAAGACTTAACATCAACATACACCTAATTAAGGTGTTTTTAATTTTTTGTGGGTAGTATTGTACAATAATCTGTACTGTAGATGTTATGATAGTTTATCAAATTAATGTTCTGAATAGCCTGCCCCATCCTGATGATAACCTGAATAGCCATGCCCCATCCAATGAAGGAGTGACTTAACTTTTGACTTCTTTGGTTGTCAATTTTTCTTATTAAAGTTATTTTCTATATATTGCACTTGGTTTTAATGATTGACTTCTCTTTTTTGTGTTGTATTCAAAAGTATGAAACTTAATATTTTGTTTTGCAAATAATAACCTAACATTGCATGTAGTAAGTCAGTGATTTGATGTACAGTGGATGCTCGAGATACGAACAGCTCTGTATACGAGAAATTCAAGACTTGAGGGAAGTATGAGCAAAAAATTTTGCTCTAAATACGATCATTGGCTCTCTTAACGAGCCACGAGCCAGGATGTGGGTATATGTGACACGCTTTTCTCGATCCGCCTTAACTCGGGTTCACTCTTTGTGAATCAATGTCCCTTGTTCTCCCGTAGCGTGAGGATCTACGCGTTTGTGCCCTTGTGATTTCATTGTTCTTTCAATGTTTATTCATTGTTGGTTCTAGATACGAGAAATTTGCTATACGAGCTCAGTGATTTACGAATTAAACTCGTATCTCGAGGTTCCACTGTATTGGTGCATTGTTGCACGAGTATCACTCATTGGTCAACTACCTTGTAGAAGCACAAGGAAAAATGTAGAAATTCATGTAGATGTGAATCCTAAATTAACAATTCTCCTATTTTTTATATTATTAGATACTATCTTGCTACCTATATGTGATATCAAACTTAGTAAATTTGGGTTCAATAGGCACAGATAATGATATATTGACATGCATATTACGGTTTAATAGAATTGATTTGCTGTAAATTTGTGTCCTTGACATTTGAATATTTGTCCTTGAAATGTCTTTAATTTTATTTTCAATTTTGTGTGGCAACCTTGTGTTAAATACTTGTGCACATTTTCACTAATGCTGCTGTGTATTTCTTATGTTTCATTGCTAACTCTGAAAACATTTGATGTATTTTTGAAATATTACTGATTTTGGCCTGTAATTCTTTGCTCCTAATGCTGTCTTGTGTAAATAATATTTTGTTTGGAACTGTATACATATTGAAGAAAGATACATTGATCTTTATAGGTTTTAATGTTCATAGTGAATAGAATAGAATAGAGCAGTTATTATCGCTTTACAAATGTTTAGTCTGTGCTCTGTTTCAATTTGTCATGCATTACATCTGACTTTCGTGAGTTTTGATGTTAAAATTCTGAGGCTATAATTTGTCCTTGGTTTCTCAGTTTCCTGAAGCCTTACGGGGACCCAATGAAAGTTGGTGTTCCCACGTACAAGGACCAGGGCTGGAAGAAGGCCAAGGCGCTAGCTGATGACGCTGCTAAGCTCCCGTTGGAGGAACGGCGATCGCTGCTTGTCACGCATGAGCTCTCTGATGTTGAAATGCAGGACGACGAGGAGAGCGATGCTGTTACTGATGAAGGTTTTAGTTTATTTTTTATTACATTACAAGGCAGGCAGGCAAATAGGATTATTTTTGCTTCCACATACAGGGTTAAAGGTTCATGAAGTCTGTGTTATTAGATTTTTGTTGAAACAAATGACGGCTTGTGTAGGAAAAGAATATGAATAAATAACGACACGCAAGTATAAGTTATGCAGGAAGGCATACAAAGTGCATCTTTCACTGGCTAATGTGCAAGCTAAGAGACTTCTATGTTTGAGGCATAAAAATGCAGAATGTGTAGCCTGTAATTGTGGTATTGACAAATTTCATAGGCTTTCCTTTCTATATTGCCTGCATTGCGTAGAAGCCCTGTGTCCATTCCTGCAGTGCGTGTATAAGCAAATCTTGCAATTGCATACATGAGCACTTGTGTTCTTAAAAGAATTATTTTCTTCACGTTTGTGTTGAATCTGGATGTTGTATTAATCTTATTAATATAAAAATTTAGGTATAGCTGATGCATGCATATGCTCTAAGTTCAGTGATTTGACTTAGTTATGAAAATTTTTGATAAGGTAAGAAATGTGTCGAGTCGTCTTGCGTTTTCGCCTCTGATTTTTTATATTTCATGTTGCTTGTTCTGCTTCACCGTTTCTGGTTGAATATAAAATATTTTTTATATTGTATCCTGTCTCCAAACTATTAAAATTTGTGTCTCTATACAAGTTGCATTTCAATCTGTAGCTATTCCGACTAAAATTACCATTACAGGTAACAGCAGTAAGGAGAACATTGATACCAGTTGCCTGAGTGAGAGTGTCAGTCCCAAGGCAAACAAGAAGCGAGCAAAGAGAAAGTCAGACTCGGAGCAGCCGGCCAAGCGGCGCAAGATTGTTCTACTCAGCGAAAGTGACGAGTCTGCTGACGAATATAAGCCTGGTCAGTCTTCAGGGGAATAGGTATTTGGTCTGATGTCTTAAGTGGTGTTGGTCGAGAGCAGTGGTTCCCAAACTGGGGTATACGTACCTCTAGTGATACGCGAGGGCCTTACAGGTGGTACGGGAGCACTTTCGAGGTTATGTGTGATTTCAATTGTTGGTAACTTGAACTTTTAATGTAACCAACGTCAGTCGCGGCCTACTGGCATAGCCAGTTGTCCATCTGCCTCCTTACTGTGAAAGTGTGTATTATCACTTGATTTGTTGTGTATCTTTATAGTAGATTAATTTTATTCGTTTTTCTTACCTTTCAGTTGTGGTATTGTGCATTACTGATGGATCGCTGTGTAATTATATAAATCTACTAGAGTTTTTGTTTCTATAATAGATCATATTGTACACGTTTTTTTGCCTGTTTGACTTTTAATTGACACAGCCACACTTTTTCACAAGATTTGGTATCATATCGAAGCGAATGTATAACTCGAGAAACATCATGCATGGTTTCATTGAAATCGATCACGGAGTAAACGCACGTCTGTAGTTTGTGGTCTACATGAAGACACTTTCCAATGAAGCTATGAGACCCAGGCTGCTCAAACGTCAATTCGAGACGAAGCACGCGGACTAGAAGGACCGAGATCAAAGCTACTGCCAGCGACTTGACGAGACTGTGAAACGGCAGCGCCTGGACAAGTAGGGCATGATCCACCAAAAGACTGAAGGAATTCTCACAGCATCGTATGAAGTAGCTTTCCTGGTGATCATACATACAAAAATGTATACCATTGCAGTCTCTCGTTATGCATGCAGGAAAGATCTTGGTCAAACACGTGCTTGGAGAGGAGGGGGTTATGCATTTGTTAAGTGTCTTTCTGACAACACTGTACAGCGTCGTATTGAGGAAATATCGGGCGACACTGCTGACCAAGTAATTACGGGAATGGGAACCTCAAAGTTTGGGTTTGCCATGTAACTGGATGAATCGATGGACGTCACTAAGTGCTCTCAGCTACTCGTCTACATCCTCTCTTCACAGAATAATACAGTGAAGGCTGAGCTACTGCTAAGTCGGGAGCTATCCTAGTCAACCAAAGGAATTGATGTTTTCAACATATTGAGCAATTTCTTCGAGCAGAATGAACTGGATTGGAAAAAATTGATCGGGTGCATGGCAGATGGAGCTCTGTCAATGCTTGGTCGAAAATTAGACCAAGTATTTAGAACGCTGTTCTATAATCTTCTGGGTGAGCATGTCCTTCTCGTACTCTGCACTAGCCCATCGCACTGTTGCCCAGCTACTAGTTTTTCCCTCTTCGTGGCCATGCGAGCATTGGTTCTCAGTCATGGTCAAGAAGTTAAAGAGCAAGAACCGTCTTGCTGCACTCAGGCCAGGCATGATTTTTTATGTATTGAAAGCGAAGTTATGCCACGCATCGACCAGTTGCTGAAAAAACTTTATTCCTCGAATTAAAATTTAATGATTTTTTTTTGTTGGTTCCTTTGTGAATTCTACATATGAATAGATTGATACCTAATCGGAATGTGTTTTTCTGGAACCAGGTGGTACGCCGCGATGGTACGGGACCTTCAAGTTGTAATCAATCAGAAGAAGTTAGGGAACCACTGGTCAAAAGCCTTCTGTAGAGCAGGTGGTTTGTCAGAAATGTTTAGTGAGCTAAATATTTTCTAGAAGTGTTCAGTAAAATAGGCAGTTGGTGAGTAGACGGGTGCTACACTGCAGTCTGCTGAGTCTTGCATGCCCAGCTGCCACGTTCATTGAAGCAGGGGGTTGATGAAGAGCAGAGACACCAAAAATTTTCAGTAAAAAGAGATTATTAACGACTAAAGAGTGAAAACAATCTTGATAACCAATGCAACAAAACGCATTAGGTGAAAGGAACATTATTGATACCACGGATATGCGGGAGAGGCTGAAGAGAATAACACTTCGGTTAGTCATCCATGCGAACTGGGGGGCATTGGCCCTCACCTTAGCCCTCATATGACTCTTATCGGGAAGTATTGAGCAATGATGCTTTGTTACTGGCAGTGCCCCAGGAATATTGTGATAGCAATAGTAATATTAACTATGTACTACTTTATTGTTGTAGTGACGTAGAGGATAGACTGTTCTCTGAATTGTGAGACCTTCGGAGTGTTATAGTCCTAGTCACTGAAGCATGAGCAAACTTATATTATTACTTCTATTGGACAAGCATCGACTAACTTAGGTGTGTACAACTTGTCATTAAAAACATTTATTTATTATTTGGATTACAGAAAAAGAGGAAGACAGCAGTGACGAGAGCGTTTCCTCTGGAGTGGATGAGAATGAAGTGTCCAAAGACGAGCCTCTGCTGTCTGAAAATGAGCTCACACCTTCTCCTTCCTCCGTCAAGGTGAGCTGTCATTCTGTCCAATTCTCTTACTGAGTGACACGCGGTGTGTCGTAAATAAACGTGGACAAGCTGAAATCCCTCGAGTCACTTATTCAACTTCTCATTGGTTTTGCAAGTTAGTATGAATATAAGAGATAGTTTAAGTTTGATTAGTTGTCAAAATTCCATCATTAATTGGATAACAGTGTTTATAACGTAGCCTCATTTAGATCACTTGAATTTTTGCAACACTGAGGCCCAAAAATACCTTGTAATGTGGTTCTCTCGAAGCACATCATTTTCTGCGCATGATGTAACGGTGGGATTATGTTTTGCACATGATTTAATCATGGTAGAGGCTTGTTTAAAGCCACACAGCGAATGTTGGAGTCTGTTGTATGGCAACGAGTGATGAGTAGTTGATAAGAAAGATCTTTATAGATGTTGTGTGATTTCAGGTGATAGGACTACGTCTTAGATATGCGACTGCATGGTATCGCAAAGCTGGGGATCTTTGAATGACAATTGACTTTGGCTGTACAATTACAGTGTAAGTGAATTTAATTAATGAAAAGAAGCTGTGATAATAACTTGATTGATGTAGACTTTGTTATGTTGTGTCCAGAGTTTTTCAAGTTTTCAATACCGGTGAAGTTCAAGTATTATGGTCGGCTCCAACTGATCATAATAGTTCTGTTACAAGTTCTGGAAGGAAAAGTTCCGTAATGTTATACTGATGTATTTATATTTCAGAAGTCGAAAGCAGCTTCCAAGAAGCAGACTGCAAGTGCCAGCAATGGATGTATGACGCCCAAGATGGCTGCGACTCCTTATACCCCCTCAGCTCCTCCCTTCACTCCCTATACCCCCACTGCGCCTCCTTATTCTCCTGCTGCTGCATCAGCTTCTCCATCTTTGAAGTCTAAGCTGTCCCTCTTTGCTGCTAAGGAGGTAATTCTTCATTTTCTATTGCCAAACCATCCAGTCCGACCACGTTTAATTAAAAAGATTTCAGTTTATAATTTTAGAACCTACAAAAATTTAGAATATTTTTCTTCAAGTTAAAGGTAAGGGTTTCCGCAGATCTTGTTTCTATAAACGTTCATTTTTTCCAATTCATATCTTGGAGATGCTGCTTCCATAAGACGTTCAAAGTTTCCATAAGATCATTTCAGCAATTTTAGCATCCAGTCATTTTGTTGTATCATTTTGTCCGATGATTTATTTTTCCCAAATTAAGTCACTTATGTCTGCTCTTTGCTAACTTTTTTACTATTTGACGACGCGTTTGACTGCACGACATTTTTTTCCTTTATAGAACTTTCTTCTGTTTCTTTTAACTCCTTGAATACATAAGGATGCAAAGATTTCAAGTGGTTACTCAATGATATTCCTCTACCTTTACGGGAATAGTTTGTCTTATAGACGTTACATTTACCACATTGTTAGAAACGTTTTTACAATAATTTTATACTGCGCTTGTTTGAGGAGCCATTATATCGATAAAATCGTAAATATTTATTCAAGCAGTATGATCAGCAGTGCACTATCAATAGTTTGGCAATAATAGTAAGTAAAGCTAGTAGGCACTTCAATGAGTAGCACTAATAACTACTACACGTTCACTAAATAATATTCACCCAGAAAAGAAATGCAGCGCGCACTCGACAATCTAAAAACTGTTGACCACTGCCTACTATGACAAACATGTTTAAATATTAAATCCGTATAAAGTGATCAGTAATCAGCACTGCAAAAATAAGGTAAGAATATGACTTTTAAATTAAAATTATACGGAATGAGTCAAATAATTATTTACATCATAACACAACTTATCACTTGTTTTTAATGAGTAAACGAAAAATATATTAGCACATGCAGCCCACCTGAACCATACTGTGTTATCGCAGGGCCATATCTAATGTGACAACTGACAACACACCCTGAAGAGCATTATATGTTCACGCTCGTTGCGCCCAGTCTGTCCCTTGCACAAGCACATATCAGCTTCTAACTTTATCCCGTGCATCATAGAAGCACTACAAGAAATATTGATTAATCACGCCATAAAGTATAGTTGATTGGTTTCCCATTATCTACGAAATGAAAGATGACCTTTCTACTATATTTATGCATTATTTAAAACATCCGCATGACATCGCTGTATACTTTGTTCATTGCCCTTGTGCAAATTGTGAAGGAAAAAAGACCTTAATTAGTGAAATGAGAGTGTGAGGTTAAAGAAAGGTTGACGGGTAAGTATTGCCACAACAGTGGATACTATTTACTTTAATTTTGTTTTTCAGAAAAGCATCGCGTATTTTTTGCGAATTACTTGTTACGTATGGGAAGTGCGATGATATAAAAGGACTATTTAGTCTTGATTGAAATTTACCTAACGTTGAAGTATTCTTCCAAATCTTGATAATAGGAATATGTTCATAGTTTTCGTCATGAAATAATTATGTTGGTATTATTTCAATCACTTTATTTTTATTGGTTTGCAGTCAGTAGAGGCTGAAAGTGAGGGGGGATACACGAAGCCGTCCTTTCTGTTGCCTGAGAACATCAAGGATGCAGCAGGCCGTCGCCCTGACCACCCTGACTACGACTGCCGCACTCTTTATGTCCCGGAAAGCTTCTTGAATCAGCAGACTCCTGTGAGTGTCTCAATACGAACCAAATATTGCACTGTCGATTCGCGACGTCCATGCTGTTATGGCATGTAAATACTGTGTCGCGTGTGGCATGGTCTTTGACTTGCGGCGTTAGTGTTGTTCTCTCCTCAATGCCTGGCGGTACCTGCTTTTACTGCTCACATTTATTCCGAGCAATGTGAAGCGTAGGCAGTTTACAGACCTGCATAAATCAGCAGGCGTCGAAGATTTAACCTTGCCTCACAAAGCGGCCTGTTATCTTGTGCTACCCAGTGATTGTGTATGAAAACTGTGACGCTGTCGTGGACCATCATGCTGCACTGTTGGATCCTGTATACAAACTTCACCTTATCCCAAGTAATGGCGAATATATGCCGTTTGGTATTGGTTTGTAGTTTCTTAATAATGTCTGGCACTGTGAATAAATAGAAACTTAATTTTGCAGATTTCTGAGGAAGAATCTCAATTGAATTTACGTTTTTTGGGAACTTGGTGGTGCTTGGGGGATGCTTATAACTTAACTGCCCTGGACTCTTGACTAGCGGCCCTAGAAAATTAATTTCACTTTTCCTGAAATCTCTAAGCTACCTGCACCAGATTTCAGAGCGCTAGCTGTGTCAGTCACTTTTTCTTATTCGGTATTTTTTTGGGGAGGCTGCCCAGGTGTTACTTTGACAAACTCCTGTTCCAGAGCTGCACTGTTCCAGGAATTCTGTTGCTTAATTCTTTAACCCTAGGGAATTTTTGTTGGTCAAAGCACAGCTTAATAATAAAAATGTTTGCAGGTTTGATATTGTTCGAATATTTTCATTATTTTTCTATATTACAGGAAAAATTTTATCTTACATGAGTTAATGTGGTGGAACTCGGCTAGTTAATTCTACCGCATTTTCTTTACCGTGTGTATTACAAAAATGTTTTTGTGTGCAGTGTCACCGCCAGTGGTGGAAGTTTAAAAGCCAGCATTTTGACACTGTGCTCTTCTTCAAGATGGGCAAATTTTACGAATTCTTCTACATGGACGCAGAAATCGGGGTGCAAGAACTTGGTTTCATTCTCATGAAGGTAAATTTTAGTCACTCCATCGACTGGGACTACGTTGCATCTTGAGAGCATTAAGTAGGAAATTATCTCAGTTGAAAGATTATGCCAGGAAATCAGGGCGGATTGGAAGAATAGGGATGCTTTTTATTATCAACAATTGTCATATTAAATGAGACCAAAGTAACTTAATAAAAGTAATCTACCGGTAATATTGCTGTCTTACTTAAAGATTATTTTTTCTTTCGAGTTCTGCAACAGCAGGATGGTAGATAGATTAGTTTGCAGGCTCACTATTTATTAAGCTAGTGTCATCTGTGGGTTCGTTTATATGCATCGTAAACAGTCGTGTTCGGTGATACCCTTTACTTCTGGTTCATCCAAATGGTGGTTTCTAATTTAGAAATGTTAGTTATAATCCACTGGCAGCGCAACCCAGTCGAGGACCTTAGATGTGCCGTAATACAGGGTGTCTCAAAAAAATGTAATCACCCTTTAACCGTTGCTAACACGCTGTCTTCTTTGTGTTGCAGGTGTGAGGTTCGAACCTTTGCGAACATGATTAAATGTGATTAAAGAATCATGTTCGCAAAGGTTCGAACCTCACACCTGCAACACAAAGAAGACAGCATGTTAGCAGCGGTTAAAGGGTGAGTACATTTTTTTGAGACACCCTGTATGAAGACCTGCGCCTCTTTTAGGGGGTTAGGGCCTACAATTGGAGGAACACTGCAATCTGTGAAAACTGAAAAAACTTTGCGATTAGATTTGCATAACGAACTTTTAATAAAAAATGTATGTGTTCTTTGGCTGTCATATTGCTCTTCGATTGGTAATCCTAATGAACTGTCTGTTCAGTTACACTTATACGAATCGATTGGGAGTCTCGTGGCGGGGAAATTGCTCGATTTGAAGTGGCTAGTTTTTCATTGTTCTAAAGCTTATATAAAACAGACGGTTGTTATTTTAGAGCTTTCTTGCTTCACTTGTTTTACTCGGTATATTAGGTTGTCACAAGAATAATGGCCGATTTCAGAAGCATGCGTTGGCCTTCGAGCGGCCATTATTTTTGTAACAGCCGAGAACTAGCCGATCATACTGTGCAAATAGCGAAAGAAGTAACGCACGATCTCATTGTGCAGGGAGCAGTACCTCACTCAGGCTTCCCTGAGATATCGTACGGACGTTACTCAGCTTCCCTCATTGAGAAAGGCTACAAGGTGGCCCGTATCGAGCAGACGGAGACCCCTGACATGATGGAAAAGCGCTGCAAGGCCAGTGAGTGTTGCGGAAGCAGAATTTTTTCTACCATGTCTTGCTAGTGCTCATATGTGCCCACTGGGTTGTATTCTTTCAATATCTGCTGCCATCACACTGGGTGTTTAACTCCTGATTTCTACTATGACTCTGTGTAGTGATAATATTGCTTCATGAGTGTTGACTCTGCTGATGTTCCACACCGTCAGCTCCGAAGTGCTCCAAGTTCGACAGGGTGGTGCGCCGGGAGGTCTGTCAACTCACTAGCGTTGGCACGCGTGTGTGGGGCGTGCAGGACGCTGAGCTGTCTTCCACTGTCCCCTCCTACCTCCTCGCTCTCACTGCCCAGGTCTCGTGCTTTTATTCATTGACTAGTGTACCCAACCTTTAAAAATAACGGCAGAGATTTTGTGATGATACCCGTGCCATCAAAAATGATGGCAAATACTATTGGGAAGATATTAAAAAAAATTGCATATTAGAACGCAATGCAATATATTTAGTTTTATATATATGATATTTTCGAAGGATAAACGTTTTAATTGAGTATTTCTTTAATGACAACATTCCTAGTGAAAACTAAGACATTTAGTTTTCTACTGCTGCAATTGACTCTGCAATTCGTGTCATATTCGGGTACAATGTACCCGAATCATAGGGCAATACCCTGCCGAACTCGGTATCCACGATACGGACTCCAGTATATAAGGCTCTGGATCTCTCTAATTTTTTGAAAGTGACACGAAACATATAAATAGATAATAAATATATAAATAAACATATTAATATATAAATAAATATATAAACACAAGACGGTCATTCTTAGTATTAGATTCTTTTCAAGCGTTGCTTCTTTTCAAACGCTGCATCTTTTTCTGATTGTTTTTAGTGATCGACACGTGAGATCCACGCTCCACTGAGGTGTTCTATTCATGCGTACGTGTTGGCATGAAAAAGACTAATAACGTGGCTCTTAGGATTAATGAACATTTGGTGTAAGTAGAACTTCAGTTTTCAGCTTTTACTTCATGGGCGTCTAGGTTTCAACTTGCACTTACACTCGCTAAGTTTTCTTGTGTATAGTCGGGATTTGTTTGAGACTCCCTCGTGCCCTAAATCTTTTAGTTCCCTCACAGTAGTGGATGTTAGACATGACTACTGCTGTCCTGAAAATTCATTCACATAAGAAATAGTGCGAAGTCCATAGAATTAGTAATCAGTGTAACCAGTTACAAGTGTCAAAATCACGGCATGGGATTTGGGTAGCTGCTGGATCATCTGCCACTCAGCTTCTTCCTGTTGCCATTTTTTATTCTATTCCCAAATATCTCCAATTTAGTTAATTTTTAGTTACGAAATTAGGAACTTACTTCCATTGTGTTGTTTCAAGCTTCAATGGATCGTAGATGCTTTGTTTTCTGTCCTAATTTTTCTTCTAGGAACGTAGTTGAGGCGGCCCCTCAAATTTAAAGGGTGCCTGATTTTGAATATGATGAGTAAACTCGTTCTGTTCTTTTAGTAGGAGTGCTAACTGTTACCATTTTTGTAAGAACCCTTCCATTTTGAATAGCATTGTTAAGAAAGGAAAATACGCATTATAATGTTTTTGCATGTGAATGCTCTCCATTTTGCTGATATTTAAATACGTTGGTTGATGTTACGTGCAGAGCAAAGACGACAGCACCATGGTGGGTGTAGCATTCATAGATACGAGCCTCGGAGTATTCCACCTCGGCCAGTTCTCTGACGACCGCCACCACAGCAGGCTGCGCACGCTCCTCGCCCACCACCCACCAGCACAGGTAGGAGCCAAGGCGGTCCGATTTGGTTTTGGTTCTTGTGTTCGGGGCTTCGTGGAAAATGGGGAGGAACTCCTAATTATGTGGTAGCAACAACAATGGGGCTAATTTTTATACATATTAACTATGTCTCACTACTGTTAATAATTGTTTTTTCGTAAAAGTATCAGTATTGCACTCGGACAATTTGCCCATTTGATCAGGACGGTACAGTTCATGGCTCATGAATGTATTGAATGTTAGAGAGGCTTCTCAGTTTTCTTGCCACTGGAGACCATCTGTTTGTTAAGCCTGAACACCTCTGACTAAGCCATTTAAACCCAGCTTGAGAGTGATGTGTGATGTGTCCTCAGTTCATGAGTGATGTGTCCCCAGCTCGTGAGTGATGTGTGATGTGTCCTCAGCTCCTGAGTGACGTGTGATGTGTCCTCAGTTCATGAGTGATGTGTCCTCAGTTCATGAGTGATGTGTCCCCAGCTCGTGAGTGATGTGTGATGTGTCCCCAGCTGCTGACGGAACGGAACAAGTTACCAGGAGGCGTACGCCAGGTATTGGCTCAGTGTGGGGTGCCTCCTAACCTACACGAGTCCCTCACTCCCTCCACGGAGTTCTGGACGGCTGAGAAGACTTTGCAGTTCCTGGCTCTGCAGGACTGTCTCAAGGCAGACCATGGCTCTGTGGACTGGCCTGAACAACTCAAGTCCTTCCTCACAGACGGTAAAGGATAGATCGATTTAGAATAGAATGAGGCTATAGGAACGAACCTTCGGGCCCATTATTTGGTCGGATAATTACTTCAATAATTATTCGGTAGTTTACCCAAGTCCCATGCCGTATTTCTAGCCGCGTCAACCATGTCGGCAGCGGGATTCGAACCCGGGTCTTTCCGCTCGCAAGCAGATTCGCTCACCAGTCGACCAAGCTGGTGATAACAAGCTGTAGGTCTTGATTTGTAGCTGTAGGTCTTCTAATCATTGATATTTTAGAAATTATGCTTTTAAGAATACTTCTTAAATTAGGTTTACTCGGGTTATAAAACATAGTTGTCCATTGCATTACGTGGAAAGCTGAAATATCAGTACTTCTAAGCACTTCTGTCGAGATATCAAGGAGGAATGCTATCACTAGCAAATGTACATAAAGTATTTTAGTGACTAAAACGGTAAATTTGTGTTCATTTTCACACTATTTATGCGAGGGATTCTAGGTGCTTCAGAGGTGTAGCCAACTTTAAGATCGTGTAAAAACATTCATGTGGTGTTCTGAAGCGGCATAGTGACAGCATGTCCTAGGTAGCATTCACGAGGATCTCAGCATGACCGGATTGACGAGGCTTGGTTGCATTCTGCTTCACTAATAATTTCCATATTGTGTGGTACTTCAATTCAGCTTCAGAAGGTGCTGAAGATTCCCTTACTTGCTTCTTTTTCATTTTTTTAGTGATGCTATGTATGCGTTTTCCATCTATCCGTTACATTCATCATCCCGGTTCTTTTGCATAGTAATCTTGTTATATACTTAGAAAATCATCGCGGTCTCAGTGTAACAACAGTTATGGAACTGGTCACATTCCTTAATTTGAACCGGAGGTTTGAGCTGACAAGTCCCATCGGATTATAATCTAGTTTGCTGAAGCCAAAATTTGAAGTTCAAATACCAATGTGGACCTGTTCTCTGTTGGCAGACTGCACCATGGCGGTGGAAGGCAAGAGTGAGCTGAGCATCAGTGCATTGGGGGCCTTGCTTTGGTACCTGCAGAGATGTTACCTGCACGCCCAGCTGCTCAGCAGGAAGCTCTTCCAAGTGTACACCCCACCTGACCTTCAGCAGGAGTCTCTCTCTGCTGAGCAATGCCCTAAGCAGCGCGTGGTCTTCAAGCAGCAGCACATGGTTTGTAATCACTTAATTCTTGTGTATTAGCTGCTTAGTTCCTATACAAATTCAACAAAGATATCTCGTTTTTGCTAGGTGAACGTAAGAAATGAACAAACACAAACTGTTCACTGTGTAATGTAACACATTACCTATCTTTGTGCAGGTAATAGACGGAAGCAGTATGGTAAATTTAGAAGTTCTCCGCAATAACAGCACCGGAGAAGTGGCCGGCTCTCTGTACGCTCTCTTGGACTACACCTCCACGCCCATGGGGAAAAGGTAGGAGTTTTTTCTTTCGTGGTCGCGAGCATTTACTGAACAGAAAATAATTCGTTCGTCGTTCTGCACAAAGTAATATGCATATTTATCTTGAAAGTAATAATTTTTTAAATAATTGATCAAGTAGTTTGAAATTAGGTATTTATCATTCTGCTGTACCGTTAAATGTGATTGAGCAAGTATTATTGGACGTCTCTGATTTAAGTCACTACAAAAATAGCTTTCAGTGCAGTAAGTTCGCTCAATATTTAGATATAGCATTTTTCTTGCATCAATAATAAAAATTGAAGTGCTGTATACCGTACTTCGTATGTGTCTTTCGTGTTTCTAACGCCACCATGCATGCGAACCGTACCATGTAATGTGTATTTGGAGCAGCATGGTGCTGATTTTGCCTGTAATGGTTAGTAAACAGAGGTGTGTTCGCTGAGCAGGCTACTGCAGCAGTGGGTGTCGGGACCGCTGATGTGTTGTGAGGGCATCAAGGCACGGCAGGAGGCGGTGTTGGAGCTGCGGCAGCTGGGTGCTGCTGTCGAGAACACCACTACCCTCCTGGCCAAGCTGCCTGACATCGAGCGCCTCCTGCCGAGGTACTAAGCGTGACTGCAGTGCTAAAATTAACATTCTGTCTGTCTTCACGGGAATTGACCTATTGATTCATTGTCGCTATCACAGTCGATACAATACATTGTTAAGTATTGCTAACATTAGAATGGTGGTGTGCCTGCTGAACGACAGACTCGTGAGTTAGCTCAATGAATGTACGTCTGGTGATGAAACTATGTGCATTTAACACAACACAACTGTGAGTTCCCACTGCAAAGATGAACTGTAGTTGATATCAAAACTTCGTACGTGAGTGAGCTGAGAAGCCTTTTTTTTATTCAAAAAACCGTTCATAAACAGCCACCTCACTCGTTTAAGAATATGGAAACGTTACTCTACACAGGCCTTGAGTAATTTAGGACTTTAAAATAATGGTCTATGTAAAGTCGGAAATTCCAGTTTATTCCCTACGCTTAAATTTGAACTTACTGAAAACTTGCTGTTCATATGAATCAATCTTCGTAACAGCCGTATAACACACCTACATTTTAAAATTGCATCCTCTCAAAAAATAAGTTCGTTGCTCTCTGTGATAAAAGTTTCTTTATTTCAAATATCTCTTAGCTTCATTCAAAAAATATCCAATAGATGATGACCGGCGTTGATGTAGTACGGGAACTGAGAAATGACCTTGGTTTTTGGAACGCGATTGTCCCATTGAATTGTAGACAATAGAGCCCCGTTGTGACCTGGTTATTCCCTCTGCTTGGACATCAGCTTAGGTGCTTGAGGGAGGATCAGCAGTGACCTTTGCTAGCATTTAATTTATTTGTGTGGCGTTTTGCAGGATCCACAGCCAAGGTCTCCACTTGAGTTCCTCAGACCCAAACACGCGAGCCGTGCTCTTTGAAGAGCAGCAGTACAGCAAGAAGCGTGTGCTCAGCTTCCTGACTGTGATCCAGGCCTTCCACAGCATCTCCAAGTTGCCGTCACTTTTCAATGGTGAAGTCACCTCTCCAGCCCTCTACTCTGTGCTTGCATAAAGCGAGCAATGCGTTCTTGACACTTTTGATCCCTTAAGAGATAGGAAATCAGAGTCTAGCTTTTGCTGCTCTCACAGGGGACTGCTCGAGTTTTGGGTTGTTCTAAGCTGTGTATTGTGAAATGAGCAATATTGAAGAACCTGTTTTCTGTTTTGCTTTGCTATTTGACGCGCACCTGTTTCCTGTATTTTTTGGATTTATTTTTTCTTGTCCGAATTTGTCTGTATATTATTCTACCAACCCCCTATGTAAGCTGATGTTCATGCTTAGTTCTTGTTTTACGAGATTTTTAATCTAAATAGTTAAAATAATCATCATAGATTTAAGCGCTCTTTTGAAACGAGGATTCCTGTCTGGTGCCTAACACCACAGTATAGTTTTTACGCTAGTTATTACTGGTTTTGTGAGGCTGTGAATACTTAACAAACGTACACCTAAATAACAGTTACTTATTCTTCAAAAGTGAATGCTGTACAATTTTTTTATGGAAAATTTTCAATTCCTCGTAGCATTTACGTATTTTTATGAATCATTGGTTCTAGTTACTCGTATCATTTGGATGTGTGCGCTATGACTATTCCGTGATATACGGGGTACATACTTTCTTTTTTCAAAGCGCTTTGCTTTAAAAAAAACGAAGTTATGTTGCCGCACCCGGTACAAGTAGCCCAGTAGATGTGTTGAGTGGCTAAAGTGTGAGGTGTGCACCGCGTAACGGACGTTGGTCTGTCACTGCAGAGGTGGAGTCCCAGCTGCTGCGGTCAGTGGTGTCCCGCACTGACGAAGGAGGCAAGCTGCCCGCCATGGACGATGCGCTTATTTTCTTCCAGGTAACTCGCAGTGCGCATTCTTGTACTGTTGTAGAGTTGCAGTGCCAAGTACATCATGTGAACTGTTAAGAGCAACTTAATTTGTAGGAACGAGCTTTCATGATTTAGTGTCCTCTTTGAATGTCCTGGTTAGTAAATACTACGTATCATTGTTTTCTGTGCATTACACCTACACAGTGCAACAGTGGATATAGCCTTTCTGATGAAGATTGCTGTAGAGCAGAACATGAAAGCTAGAATAGCAAGCTGCTAACATTATACAGTGGTTACTGGTCAAAACTTAATTAAATAAATAAACGTCTGTTGCATTTATTAATATCAACGCTATGGCTTTTTTTGCTCTGCGTGCAATACGTATGAATTTTCAAAAGAACTGATAACCTTGAAGAGAAAGTTCATCATTTTAGTCTCTTTGTTTCGATGCTATTTGTTTTTACTCGAATACTTGTATGTGTGCAGAAAGCATTTGACCACGAACTGGCGAAGAAGGAGGGCAAGATTATCCCGAGCAGCGGCGTAGACCAACAATACGACGACGCCATCGAGGCCATAGAGCACACCAAGGATGAGCTCGACCACAACCTCAAGAAAGAGTGCAAGTTCTTCGGTGCTAAGGTGTGCTTTTCTTCAACAATAATGCACGCTTCATGTATAGATTATCATGCATGTATTGTTGGATCATAGCAGAGCGGTCTGGTCGCTTGAGTTCTCTGTCCTGTGCTCTGAAGGCCTGCTGAACTTCACCGTAGGGCCTCACAAAATAAATTATGTTTAGCATGACTATAAACATTGTTGTAAGGCACCCTATGGATAATCTCCGTGCCTTAGTTTTTCAGTTACAATACATTATTTAAACTCCTATTTGCGAACTCTACTGGTTAAATGTGCTCTTCATCCTGGAAATAAGAAATTGAACGAAAAAAATTACGTACTCAGAAGCACTTTGTTTTCTTGAAAAGTACATATACAGTGTCCCAAAAATATGTGCTCACGCTTTGGCTGCCCATTACTAAAGGAAAACTAGAATACGGGAAGAATATTGAAGTTTTCTTTTACGGCATTTCATTTTTTTGAATTCAATGTTTTTTCCCTTTAATTCAACTCGTTAGTCTTGCATCTATGTCAATAAATACTGCAATTAAAACAAAATATATGAGTAATGGGTGGTCTAAAAGTGAGTATATTTTTTGGAGACACCCTGTAGACAGTCAATAAGGATGTTATTAGGAATGCTAGCTGATGGAGTAGGAGAGGCTTCCCAGTTCTGTCACTAATCGTTGACTCATTTTGCACCAGCGAAGTTTGCTTGCCTGTCCTTGTCCGAGCCGCACGCATAGCATGGAAAATTTCACAAGAATCTGTGTAGGCTCAAATTTATCTTTCAGTTCTGCCTGTCTCCTGTATTGTAGAGTATCGTCTTCTCTATGCAGTAGAGGTGATAGTCCTCACACTTTACAGAATAGAACTAATGAAATAAATGTAAAGGCTTCTGCTCTTCTCCCATAATTTATAAGAATTACATTTTGTTAGCAAAATGCATTCGACTACATTTATAAAACTTGCGACAATCATAACCTTAACATCAGAATTTGGCTCATACGACGCGTATGAAAATTGAGTTACACAACTTGATTCATCTTCTTTTCAAAGATATAAATTTTTACAATTGGTCCTAAAATTTGGTTGTTCTCTAATTCGGTTTGTTGTTCAGGTTGTGTATTTCGGAAACGACCGCAAGCGGTACCAGCTGGAGGTGCCTGAGGCTGCTAGCAAGCTTGCCACCTCGGACTACGAGCTCGTGTCGCAGAGAAAAGGCTTCAAGAGGTCAGCTCGTGTACTCATCACACCTTAACCCATTTAGTTCAGCTTGCTCGTGCCTTTGGTAGCGCTTACGGAACAAAATTCTGCTTGCAATTTATATTTCGATTGATTAGCAATCGTGTAAATGGATCATTTGACGCAAATGGCTTTACTGCGGATAATTGTATGTATTTGTGCGTTGAATGATGATTTAGATGTGCTTTTTTGTATTGCAGTCAGTTGGGTATCGCGTGTAACAGAGTGGCTGCAAATTTAGATCTCAGAATGTTGTTTGTAGGCTACAAAGGACGGGTGTTAGGGATACAGCTGGCATTGTGTATATCTTTGTATACTATAAAGTACGGGTGTTGGGAATGCAGCTCGCATTGTGTGTATGCATCGGTCACCAAGTAACTAATAAGACCGAAGGCTGAGAAAGCTTTTTTGTTGACCTGCTGTTCTCACATGGTTGCAGTCCTAGCAAGGTGGCTGGCCTAAGTTTCCTCAAATAACGGTGTTGTGTACCTCTGTTCCCTGTCGGGAAAGAGGGCTTTTTGGGTGGTGTAATTCCAGTTAAGAGTTCTACTTCTACTCCACTCGCTAGTCCCCTTCTTTCATTGAATGGGAATTAAAATTTTGTTTCTTTAAATGAGCACAGTTTGTGCCTGAATAAAATAGGGGAACATTCGACAATTGACCTTTTCTTTCTATTTTGATCACAACTTTCAAATTATTTTGGGTTAGCAATGGATGTACTACCACTGCATAAAAACTGAATTGACCAGTATTTACCCATTTATATGATGTTTCATTGTATTTTGGTCTAAACGAACTTTTTCTTACATGGTAAAACCTCTACGTAAAATTATTGTACATTTAGCAATAATTCAGATACTCATTTCTATGGATAGTCTCGCCGAATTATGATACGCCGCAGTTTTCTTCAGTCACAACTTTGTTTGTCATTGTATCGTAATAAGCTGGTCATTGCACATCAGGTTCTCGACTGCACGGTGCAAGGAGCTGCTTGCCCAAATGTCTGCTGCAGAGGAGGCCAGAGAAGCTGCCCTTAAAGACATTGCTCGCAGGATCTTCCAACAGTTCGATGACAAGTACGTTCTCACGTTCCTCAGCGCTGCTTTTCTTGCTCTTGCGCACTTGCACTAGATCTTGGCTTTGCTTAGTAACATTCAAAGTTCTGGATATATGCGGCATGAGAACCATTTACGTCAACGTTTATTGAGTGTGTGCTCTGTTGACTGAATTATGCATAGATAATTACGGCGTAGTTGGTGAACTGTTTGTCGTAACGAGTAGACGATCTCTTGAGACGACGACGAGTACTGGATGCCTAAAAGTCTGGAGACTTAGAAGCCCTGCAGTTGTCCTGTGGCTGCTATAGAGAGGGAGAGAGAGAGCATGGCAAGTGTGTTGAGGTTTTAAGTTATACTCCAAAGTATTCGGTGTGTAGAACGGTGTGTGCAAGGTAGGAGGGCGACCGTCTGGAATATTTCACAAGATTAAATGGTGCATTGCCAGCATTTGATATGACTTCATGTCTGATGCTGATATTGAAGCATTTTCTTTGAATTATACAAGTCTAGTATCGATTTTTAATACTTTTATTAGTTGAGCAGTTACGCAAAGCTTTTTATTCTTTGGGATGTTAAATAATGGTACGAGTTTACCTGAAGCGCTAAGTGATGTCTAGAGCTCATAACTTATTGTTCGCAAAGTATAGTGAAGACATACATTTGTTTTGCTCTATCTGTCAGCTTGCAGTTTGTTTACTATAGTATGAAGCTAATTATAAAGTTAGAGCTTTCTTACTCACGAACTTTTCTAAAGTTCTATAGATTTTTCCGAGGTTTTTACATTTTGTAGGCATCTCTTAACGGAGTAAGTTACCGACGAGTGTTGATATCCACACAAAATTTCTGAACAATAGCAGAGTGTATTGTGAACGACGTAGTCATTCACTAGGGTAGCCCAACCTAACGAGCAGGACGTGTACTTCAGGAGTGCTCTTCTTAGTAACATGGGTATACATATTTAACACTTCTACGGTTCCCCATGTGGAGAGGGACGACCGGCAAGGGTGGTCAGCTCTGCAGTCGAGCCCCTGCAGTCAGAGTGATAACACCTGCTCACTCCTGCTGACGAATGGTTGCCTCGTAAATAATCCCTTGGTTAAATTAGGAATATAATAATGTAAAAGATCCCTGCTACCGAATTTGGTGTGCTTCTCGAAACGTTTTTGGAACTTTTTATCGCTTTGCAATTCGTGGTGCAATGAAGAAAGATATAAAACCCCTTTTAATATTTCTTCGTAATTCATGGTGCAATAAATATTGGATCGGCCAAAAAGTTCGTTCATTTTTTTAAAGAGGAAGATCGCATTTGAAAAAAAACGAACCTTTTGGCCGACCCAATAAATATATATAAAAGCTTTTAAACACTTCATCGCAATTCATAGTGCAATATAGAAATATTCGAAAATCCATTTAATCGAAGTATTATTTAACATGAAGACGTGAACAGAACCCGTGAAAAACTAAACGGTTGTCGTTATGGCTGCTGGATGAAAAAGCTTAGATAACATGACATTAAGTGGCCAGTAGTCCAGTGACAGTATTTTGAACTTGTACTTGGCAGACAGTCGCTGTGGAGCGCTGCGGTGGAATGCGTCGCTACACTGGACGTGCTTATAAGCCTCACCAAGTACAGTCTCTCCATCGCAGATGCTGCCACGCCTCAGGTTGTCCACGCTGCTTCACCTCACGAGGTTTGGTTATTGTCCTAACACATTGTCTCTGCTTAACCCTTTAGCGACGGAAAGGACCATACGGTCCTCTTTCACGGTCTTTGGGAGAATTGTTCTAATAATTAAACAGTGAGCAATATGAGGTTGCTACTAGGTTTGAACGCGGCGGCATGTTACAGCGTCGTTCTTTTGGCTCCCTGGCTCTCAGCGTGCTTCATTGCATCAGTGTACAGACGGTCTTTGTGAGCTTAAACGTAGAAACTAGATAAAGAAATTGGTCGCTAAAGGGTTAATAGCTACTGTCACGTTAATTTCTCCCAACGCTGGTGCCCGTGTTCCTAAATACGTTGCAAGATATTCTCATGTCGGACTCTGATTCCAGTGGTCTCAATGAAGAACTCCATAGCCCTCAAAATTTCTGCAGATTCTTGACCTCATAGTTTCAACTCCGACGACTGCATTAGATACGAAAAACTAGTGCCTCTTTTAATATTCCTATAACAAAGATCATCTTGCAAAGGGTATACAGTAGTATAGAGTATGGCAACATAACTCCCTTTTTTTTTGAGAGGAACTTCTTTCGAAAAAAGGGAGTTTTATTGTACTTTATTTATTAATTTTTGCTGACAGAGAAGATAGACATTGACATCAGGTTTGGTTAGGGGTTTCGTTTAATAATTACTAGAATTGAAAGTGTCTCGAAAGTGCTTTGTTTTATTAACTCCTTGTTTGCTTTAGAAGAGGAGATCTCAACCTTTTTCCCGTCAAGTCCCTCCCGAGTTACCAGACTATTAACCCGCACCGCCAGTAAGTCGACACCAAATAAAATTCTAGTATATTAACTAACTCAATACATCATACAATGGAACTACAAACGATTTTATCAAAAGATTTTAAAGATTAAAAAGCTTTTTCGTTAGCCATCTAAGAACCCCTGGAAACCCTGTGAAACCGCGAACTCCAGTTTGGGAACCCATGCTCTAGACCAGTGGTTCCCACACTTACAAATTATTTTACAAGGTGGTTCCCTACAGCATACTTTTTCAAATCAGGGTCCCCTGGAGGGATAGCTATGTTATGATAAATATACTTTATATACAAGTTATGACATATATACTTTATATCAGTGGTTCCCAAACTTTTTGTGATCAAGTACCACTTGGAGGTCCCGTACAGTCGCCGCGTACCACCTGGTTCCAGAGAAACTAAATTCGATCAGATATCACTTTATTTCCATAATTGTACAAGTAGAACACGCAAATCAACTAAGATTTGCTAACTACAAATCGTTGCCAGATTACCCTATGTTAGGCAGTAAACATTTTGTGAAGTAAAATATAACAAAATAAAAATTGTTCATGACCCCGAAAGTGTTCGCGGACCACCTGGAAGGCCCTCGCGTACCACTAGTGGTACACGTACCACAGATTGGGAACCACTGCTTTATATATATGCTATGATAAATATAGTTTCGTGGTCACCCTTGAAAATCTTCGCGGTCCCCAGTTTGAGAACCACTCCTCTAGAAAGTCCAATAGTTTGACTTTTTTAGTTCGATTTTGCAAAGCCTGTCATTTTCAGCACATTTTTTCATTTACTCATTTGGATGCTGATTTTGTAATGGGAATTTTATTCATTCAACCTAAAAATCTGAAGTTTTGCTTTCGGATGTTTTGTTCTTGTTTCAACATTATAAGAGAAAATAAGTTTCCTGCGTAACCTTTAAAAAAAAATTATAAACTTGCTTCCTATCCTGCTCAATTACATACATCATTTTTATCAGGGTTTTATATGCTATCTTAACTGCATTTTATTTTTACAGACCTTCATTGACATCCGTGAGGGCCTACACCCGTGCATCCTGTCAAGTCATGACGATATCATCCCTAACGACGTGGTGATGGGACAGGCGGCTGGGGAGGAGGCACACAGCTCTCTGGTGCTCGTCACGGGACCCAACATGGGAGGCAAGAGTACCCTTATGAGGCAGACTGCACTCCTCACTATCATGGCGCAAATTGTAAGTCACTGTCAATGCATTCCTTCCTGTTCACGTCAAACATTTCTTGCATTAAGAGTCTGAAAGTTCAGTGTTTTAGTCGTACATGCGAATAGTGGATAATCGTGTCCCTTTGAAGGAGTAGTAGGCTGAATACACTGAGTCATTTTATTCAGTATATTAGTAGACTGAATACACTACATATTTTATTCAGTGTATTAGTAGACTGAATACGTTAAATATTTGTGTTAGTAGGCTGAATATACTCTATAATTTATTTAGTGTAATAGGTGACTGAAAGCACTAGATATTTATTGCGTTAGTAGACGGTATGCACCGGCTATTTTTATTAATGGAGTTGTAGACTAAATGTGTCGGAGAGTTTTGCTTGAATCGATTCATTCATAAGGTGATGTATAGTTTTCTCTCTGTTGTTATTTCGATTGGGTTATTACCTACTTGCCTGTAGATGTAGGACTTGTAATCTCCCGAATCTGTTCTTAAGCCAATTAAGACTGATATTAATGCCATTGTGGGCGAAAACGAAACAAAGCATTCGAAATTTTTTTACCGACTTAAGCTCTTGCAAATATTTTGTAAGATTTTCGAACATGACAAATTCATTTGTTTGTTTTAAATGTTTGTATATATCACTGTGGGCGAACATCATTGCGTATTAGAGTTTGAGGACGTGCATTACTTGTGCAGGGAAGCCTGGTGCCGTGCAGCTCGATGCGTCTCACACCTGTGGACCGCATCTTCACGCGCGTGGGGGCGAGCGACAGGATGCTGGCCGGTGAGAGCACCTTCCTGCTGGAGCTGCGAGAGACCGCCTCCATCCTCCAGCACGCCACGCCCCACGCCCTTGTCCTCATCGACGAACTTGGTAACCTCTCTTCCATGCCTGATATTCTGAGAACAAGCTTGCGTACGAGTTGTGAATATGTTTGTCTTCCATACCTGATATTCTAAGAACAAGCTTGCGTGCGAGTTGTGAACATATTTGTCTTCCATACCTGATATTCTAAGAACAAGCTTGCGTACGAGTTGTGAACATGTTTGTCTTCCATACCTGATAATCTAAGAACAAGCTTTCGTAAGAGCTCGGAACATGTTTATCTTTTTCTGCATTTTTAACATCTTTTCAGTTCTGGCAAGTCTTACGAATGCTCAATTTTACCATTCGTCACATGTTTAGTAAATCTGAAGGCCTACATTTTGGTTTCTAATAATTTTGATCTAATTTTAAAATGTTAAATTCTTATGTGTAGCTGCTGTATTCGAAAATCAAGCTCCTCCTATGCTAATCATGTGGTTAGTTGAAATTTACTTCAAACCAGCGTTTTTAAACCCAGTTCTGAGTCTTATCTTTAAAAATTATTGAAAGTATCTAGCCACCTTACAGTAGCGAAGATCTCTATCACATATCTGCACAGTGTACTGAAAATACACAAAAAATAATTTAATTACTTGTTTACTGTCAAGAGCTGAGAGTTGTTTGAGGGTTTTTTGTGTTCATTTTGGTAGTTAATTTACTGCATCATAAGGTGCTGGTTGACTTGTAAGAGAGTGTTTAATGTTATAGTAGGTAGTATCCATTCTTAAAGACAATTTTTGCTGCGGTACCCAGTTTTGGGTCTGGGAAGGCTACAAGTTGTACTTGAAGTACGAGTTGTACTTCATTTGATGTAGACAAATCTCGTGGGGTCGCTTTAGGATGTAATGCAAATTCTAGGTTTGAATGTTGTTTTTCATTTCGCACTTCCTAGATCTTGTTTTTAACTTGTTAAGTTGAAGGCAATAATGTTCTGCCCTCAAGGGGTCAACTAGACTTACGAAGTCTACTGCAGCTTTTCTTATATCGTCCAGCTACAATGGGTGCTGAGAGTCTTTCATATAAAGCCCAATTAAACGTTCTAAATAAAGCGAGTTTGGGCCCTGTTTCATTTTCAGTTCTAAAAAAATGTGATAATTTCCACAGTAAATATCAAAGGAATGTGAACTTCTTGTTAATCTCATTAAAATTATTAATTTATGCAGTTTAATTGGTCTACAATTCAACTGGGGGAAGTTATCTATGCATGAATCGCTTATTTAAAGCCGCTGTGATCAAGTAGCTACCCCAAGGGACAGTAGACACAAATACATTATTTCTATAATTATTTGTTTACCTTCAAAGTCTTTGGCCCACCTAGCTGATGTGAAGTTCCTCCACCAGGTCGAGGTACTGCGACGCACGATGGTACAGCGGTGGCATGGGCAGTGGCGGGGGCGCTGGTAGAGAGAGGGTGCAGGACCCTCTTCTCCACCCACTACCACAGCCTCGTGCACCACTTCGCCCAGACCCCCGGAGTCTCTATGGGGCACATGGTGAGTGCAGCGGGTTCTGCAACATTCCTTCACCGTACAAATCGCTCGGTATCGTAACGTGTGGTCCAGTTGGGTGATTTGACTGCTAGTGAAGCTCAATAATAACGAACGATAACCATGAAAATTAAAACTATAACTCTAAGAATGGGAGGGTCGAGCTGTATACATGCTACCCAATCTATTCATATCACTGCAATGCGTGGTTCTTGCTCACAGAAAGTAATGAACATGTGTAGGTCCACGGAAGGTATCTATTCTTTACTTTATGGATCGGTGGATTAGACGTTAGATATGAATTCTTGATTTTGTACATTGCGCAATTTTCATATTTTTCTTGTACATATAGTCTGTAGTGCAGTTGACCAATCTGTCGTTCATGTTTGAACTCCCAATTCAAAAGTTATCCTCAGGACTGTGTGTGTAGGCTAATAAGTTACATAATAATGAGTGCTACTGAAACTTTCTTAGACCAGACCACAAAGTTTTTAGCCCATTTCTTTAGGCATTTTAGATCTAAAAATATGATACACTGATTTATTGTTCTAATGCACGAGTCCCAATCTCATGCATCGTGGAATGCTATGTTCATGTGGTCTAGGATATTCTTGTCCATCTTGACAAAGGTAGGATTTAATCAAAACATATTTAAATGTTTAAAAAGAAAAGCTATAGAGAGATGTACCCACGGTTTGACTGCCTTTTACAGATATATGTATTTTGTTATGATTTAGATGTTTACTGACTTACGACTCTAATGAATCAAATTGAAGAAAATAACATTAAATTTAGGAAGATTGAATGTCATTGAAGAAAAATTTAATATTCTCCTTCTAGTCTAGTCTCGTCTCCGGTTGGTAATGGACAGTCAAAGAGTGGGTACATTGTTTTGTGACACTCGATAGTGAAAATTTCTCCTAAGTTGAAGTGAGCTAAAGTGGTGCCTACGTAGTAAAATGTTCGTTCTTATGTGTTTTGTAACTGAAGACGAAAAACTTTATCATTCTTGAAAGGGAAGAATGAATAGGATTTTTTTTAATGTTGTAGTATAAAAATCCATTGAAATAATTACTAACACCTGGCTTCTAGTTATAAGCATAAGCATTGATGAGAACAAAGATACTGTCAATGAACAGGTCTTTGCTTTTACTTGCTCAGGCTTGTATTTCTTGTCCTGGTTTATTTTCTTTAGGTTGTATTTTATCTACTTAATTATGTCATTTTACTTAGCAACAAAAACTATTCGTCTGGTTTATTTTACATTTCCCCTTTATTGGAGTTTTGCTGTGTGAATTATATTTATGAATTGATTTCTGTGAATACTGTACTTTAACGCTTGTTTTGTCGATTATATGCCAAAGCTGTTGTGTTCAACTGAATATTACCAAGTTTGCTCATGAAAAGAAGGCATCATTATACATGGTCATATTATGATCAAATAAATTTTTCGTGATGTGCTGTCCTCATGTTTGGCTGGTAGGAGTGTTGACTCATTACGCTTTTAAATTTTTTCAATCACATGTTAATGAGACGAAATTTTATGGTGGAAGAAACATAATCACACAAACTAATGGTTGAGTCTGTATTCTAGTCAGTGTCATAGATATGGAATACTAGTTGCTAGTAACTCACGTAATTTACAGGTCTCTAGCGGTACTTCGAAGTTCTTAGCCATAATAGTATTTAACTGTAAGATGTTTCCCCTTTCCAGGCCTGCATGGTTGAAGAAGCGGACGAAGAGACTGGCAAAGAAGAAACAATCACATTCCTGTACAAGTTCTGCAGCGGTGTGTGTCCTAAATCTTATGGCTTCAACGCGGCGCGGCTTGCCGAGGTTCCGGCCAGCGTTGTGCAGAAGGGCAGGGCTGCTTCAAAGCTCATGGAAGGAAGGTCTGACGCTGTTGTGGCTATCAAGACTATCTTCTCCGACTCTGCTTCTTTGCAAGAGAAGAGGAAAGTACTCGAAAATCTCTCGCCTGTATTGGAAGCGCTCAACACGAGTTTGGCTTAAATTACTTGATTGGTCTGTTTCAATCAAATGGAAAATATGTACGTATTCTTGAGGCTTTTTTGAAGAGACATACATACTCTTCGTACTAATCTAATGCCGTTTGTGGAAGTTAACTAATTTGCACATAGCTGTTGGAAAACTAAAAATTCTCTTTATTTTATTACTAGGACGTCAATTTGACAAGTATTTCTAAAGTGTTATTTTTCTAACAACCATATAAGTATTCTTCAAATTCCCTAAAGAAAACTCTTCGTGAACTTTGAAACTGGCATTATAATTGAAGGCAAACTCTCGTCGTGATTCGCTTGTTGTCCCTACTTAATATTTTTCAGTATTAATTTGAACTGCCGGCTCAAAGCGTGTTTTGCACACTATATTTGAGTACCTCTGTAAACCTAGTGTAGCGTCACACTCAAGACATTTCGGGCTTTCTTAAAACTGCCTGGTCTTTATTAGGAGGTTCTCGAGTCACAGAATAAGTTTCAGCCTCTCTGATTCCTCAATACTGATTCCTATTCATGTAAACCACTTCCTACATAAAAGCCAGATAAGTTTTGAGGTTGGAGTCTGGAATTCTTCGAAGAAATTTGAATAGGAAGCTAGAAGGAGCTACTTTCGAATGTTGGAACGTGTGTTTGAGAAGCTGTTTAACTATTACTCATACCAAGTAGTGTTAATAGTGGTACCCAAGTAGTGCTTACAACTCTTGGGGCTGCTTGGACTGCATACTACGCTGTGCTCTGTTCTCCTTGACGTTTGAGCTTGCAAGATGATGATGCTGGCGTCTACCGTACTACATCTCAATTTTTGACTACCTGAATAGCTTTTTCTGTGTTTTTCTTTCAATTAAAATTATGATTTCTTGAAGGAATATTTTGAATGTTATTAAGTTGAAATGTTTCAAACAATTATTCATCGTAGCTGATTTCAATTGTTTAAAGCTTGAGCTGAGTGTTACTCATGTGGGACATGAGTTCAATTATTTTTCTATTGTCTCGATTCGTCGAGCCAAATGCCACGCCAAGTTGAATGCGCCGTCTCTCTTTCGTTTTGACGAGAACGAAGCTGTGGCAAATCATTAAAATCTCAAGAAGTTTGGAATGGAAACTTGCCAGGAAAGCATTTGCTAAAATTGCGCAAGCAGGGTAATGAATCTCTGTACTGAAACTTAAGTTGATTTCGTGATTCTTTGGCTCCTGATGGATTTATAGTTGTGCCAAATCTTTACTGTTCATTGTTCATTTTTAAAGCTTTACTTATTTTACGAATCTCCTAATTGTTTTGTGTCGTAGGCCTACTTTTGCTTCTCAAATTTCTACTCTGCTTGTGATTTAATTAGTAATTCCATTCCATCTTTATCTGATCTTTAGGCTTCTTTGATCACTGAATGGATCAGTCAAGTATGTTGACTAGTTGTTTGACAAACTAATCTGGTCCTGTGGCTGTTTTTTTATGACATAGGACTTGGGAATCTTGATTCTTTCGTCATTGCGTAACGTACAAATTTTCATGTTATGAATACTTTGGACTGCGACAAAACGTGAGGGTTTTGATGTTGATCCCAGCAGCGATGTGGGAGCAAGGACTTGCGGTCACCTCCGTCGTTTAGTGTATTGACGTACTGTTCCTTATAAAGACAGGCAGTTGCGAAGAGGAATAGAATAGAATGAGGTTATAGGAACTGAAACTTAGTCATTTATTCAAGCTGCGTTTTTTATGATGATAAGCAGTTCCTAAGAGCAGTCATTATTTGAATCATCCTTCTCGTTGTTCTGTTAACCAATCACTAAAAAGCTCTAAAATTATCGGTGTGTAATGTTACCTTTATAACCTGAGTAGGGAATACTCAAGTCGGTACAATTGTTCTTATTATATTGTTTAATTCCTCCTTTGCTGCCCGTGATTTCATTGTCACTAACTAGATTCCAAATTTGCATTTGAATGTTCATTCTACAATGTTTTTGTGTCAGGTTATGCAAAAATATTGCATCTTAATTTTGTTGAGGTTTTCTTAAATTAGCAAGATTTCGGATTATCAAACGTTGTTGTCAAATGTTTTTTCAAGATATGCGTCAAAGCATTGAAATTTCATTCCAAACTCATTCATGACCTCGTATTCTTTGAGTCAATAAATAACTTTTTTACCTGCTACAAGATTTCCTGAAATTTCCGTAGAAAATTAAACTTTCTTGAAGACGAAGCGAAGTGTGAGTGTTTGTCGCTTGCTGCACCAAACTTGAATTTGGTATAATATCAACTGTGGCTGCATACTTTTCTAGTGGTTAACACGTTGACTCCGAAGTGGTACGTATGTCTACCACTTAGGTTAGGTTCTGTAATTTTTTCAGATCCTTCAAGTGACTATGTGTACAAAGTGAAGTTTTACACCAATCAGGCAATCGGAGGCAACGTGTTAAACAATTTGTTCTCGACCCAATAGAGAGTGCTGCAATGCGCCTCTGCCAAACTTCACATCACACCGATAGTCTTTCTGCTCACCAAGTGTGAGTTTTCTCAAGCATCCAGAAGACCACTTTTCTTCACGCTTCTCTATCATCGACTAGGCTTGATATTTTACATGGATGAAGGAATAGGCTGAATACCAAGAAGACTTCTCTGATATGAAGAGCATCATTTTGAGTAGACCGTGCACAGATGTAGAATATCCGTCTAACTTCCCTGATATTTTTTATCAATGACGTGTAAGAAGTTTTCTCCAGTTCTCTCTGGCCGCGAACTAGGTATGTTCGAATGAAAGCCATAGCCAGATTTTTATAGTCATTTTTGAGGGGCATTAAACTACGGAACAACATTTGGGGTATGTAGTGCGGGGAATTGTTACATTATTCCAACAACCTGCTGGCATTTCTGACTGAAGTAATTTATTTTTCTCGTATCGACAGTAATTCTGGTGATTTCAAGTGGTGCAGTTGAGTACAAATGTCTTGTGTGCCCTGGAGACCTGCTCTGAAGTCAAGCCTTACCACCACATGGTAGCATCTGCGTAGGCAGTTTGTCAGTACTGGTATTCCCATCTATAAAAAATATTGCAACTGTGAATCAAATTAAATTTTCTAAGTAGGATTTTGGCCCCGTTCTGTAATTTGTATTTGGTGGATAATATCGAACGTCAAGTAGAATTAAACTGAAATTGATGAATATGCAAATGCTTTTTTCTGAGTCATGATTATAGGCCGTGCTTTAGTTTTTCCCCTCCTCTTCGATGTGTGCATAAGGGTGATCAAAACGTCCTGGCCCACTGTCCTCTACCTCTCTTTCTATCGCTGCTGTTAGAGGTGAGCAGACTGCAATTGGAATACCTGTGTTGCTGCGGTGGCGGTTGCGTGTTCACCTTAAAGCATGTGAGTAAATCAGAGCGCCCAGGGAGGTCGCTGCTAGCAGCACCAAGGGAAAGTCTGCGGTCCCTGGCTCCCGAGCAGAGTTTGCCCTTCATTGTAATGGAAAGTTTATTAGCACTGAGTGTAATTTGTATATGAGGAATTTCTTGGTGCTGGACTCGCCTTAAATTAGGAATTTCTCGACGTGGGACATAATTTCGATGAATTTAGAATAGAATAGAATGAGGCTATAGGAACGAACCTTCTGGCCCATTCTTGAGTCGGATAATTACTTAAATAATTATTCGGTTGTTTTACCCAAGTCCCATGCCGTATTTCCAGCTGCGTCAACCATGTCGGCAGCATGATTCAAAACCGGGTCTTCCCGCTCGCAAGCATATTCGCTCACCAGTCGACCAAGCTGGTGATGTTAGGTTTAACCCACACACAAGTTAGGTTTAACCCACAGGCACAAGTTAGGTTTAACCCACAGGCACAAGTTAGGTTTAACCCACAGGCACAAGTTAGGTT
>VCRD01000082.1:123404-158775 GCA_006783055.1 Trinorchestia longiramus
ACCCAGCTCTTCTCGAAGTACCCTAAGGGAAAATTTATTCGGGTCACGTTTGTTAACTAGAATCCTTCCTGAAAGGTGCTTAAGTGTTTTGTCTTGGGATATCTCGAGAACTTACCATCTGTCACTCATAGATAGAATTCCTAAGTTAACCGCTGCTTTCAATCAGGAAACATTGATTGTATTCGTCAGTGCAACTAAGGATTTATATTTCTTCAGTGATGCTCATAACTTTTCTCGGAGAAATCCAAATGCTGTGAGATACGTACAGCATATACAGTAGCCATATTTTTGTAAGATTCTTTTTAGAATTACCTTGAAAGTCCTATGATTCGTAAGATATATTTTCATATTCCTCGCTTGCACGTAACTATCGACGTACCACTTCTGTCGCTTCCAAGTTGAGCGGTGTCTTTTATGTTCCGCTCTTACTCTTTTTTTTTTGCGATCAATACTAGTTGAAGAGCTTTCGGCAAGGAGAAGCTGTGTTCATAAACGCAGTTATGCTGTAATGGAAGAAAAATAATGGTGAAATCTTGCTAATTGGTATGCTGACTTCAAGACACTGTATCGTTTCGTTAAACCTCTTTTAATCGATATCTCTATGATATTTTGAGGGACTATTTATCATTGTAACTAAGCTCGAAAGGGTCAACAATTTTAGCAATGTCACCTTTTTATCAATGCCATTTCGAATTGAAAAGGAATGCTGTAGAATAATCTTACAACTTGTTATCTAACTTACAACCATTTCCGCTTGGATCTATGACCAAGGGTTAAAATAAATATTAAGGGTAGGGGTGTTCATTGAAGTAAACCCGGTTAGCGTTATCACGCTCCTGTGATTTTTTCTAACTTTCCAACAAGGTTGGAAAGTTCTTCCTTGCCCACCATACTCGCCAGACCTTGCTCCATCAGATTTTCACTAATTTGGTTCTTTATAGCATTTCATCAGCGGAAAAAGATTTACAAATGTTCACGAGGTTGAAACGGAGTTTAATTTTTTATTTATTTCATATATGTTAATATTTTTAAGAGGGAGATTAAAAAGTAGATCGGCAACGGTTATATCTAATGATGGTGACTATTTTGTTGAGCAATACAGATTTTTCAGCAATATTTCTTTCAGTTATTATTCCTCTCAAAGTTCAGGACAGAACTTTCCGGTACCCCTAATACTTAATGTCTACACTCGTTCTTTGACATTTTTCATCCATGCAGGTGTTCTTAGGTATCTCTTGGCATATTCGAAGATATAAAGACAACATGTCTCGAGAAGAACGTCAGTGTGTGGCGGAAGAGCTGGTATCGACACTACAGGAGGTGTTTCACTCGTGGCACCGTGCCGTGGGGCGAGTGGAGGGTGTCACCCAGCAGATCATTAACAGCTTTGGGTGAGTTGATCATTCCATGCTCCTGACGTCCTGACCTCTGTGTTGATGTCAACAACTTATCTGTTTTCATATTAGTGGAAGGCCCTGTGTTCCTCAATGTCGTCTGTCTTACTTCTTAGAACTGCGGTTCATTACTCGCTGTCGTTTGTGCCAAGACCTCGCTTTCGTTCTCAAATCTTGATTAAGTTAATATTCTGAAAAATGGTGACTGTCTTTCAAGCGATTATCTTTTTGCCTCTGAAGTCGACACTTAAACAATTTGGTAATTAGGTGCTTCAGGCTGCTCGATGCTGTGATTGGTTTTGGAGCGGTACATTAAATAGTATACACGTTCCACAAATTACAAGTCAGTGCTTGAGAGAGAAATATTGTTTTACGATATTGTTTCTTCTGACTGTATTTGCTGTAATTTGAGGTGCTTAACTGTCTATCACAGTGTATAAGTTAGGCTTTTTGCATTTTGTTCAAATTTAATTTAATTCATTCTGGTTGAGTGTAGAATTGTCTGAGGTGTTACAATAGTACTGCGACTAACATCCTTCACTAAACAGAGAATAACTTATTTTTGTAATGAAAGCCTAAAATTTGGTATCGTATTTGTCGAAGGTCCAATAAATCTTCGTAAGCTTGGATTAAAAAGTAAACGCTCAGCATAGGACCACTGATATTTATTTTGAATCAGTTTTCATGGAAGGAATGTCTTGGATTCTTTTCTTCATATTCATGAGATTGTCTCAGCATATATTGCCACTTGTTTTTTTTCGCAAAGTAAATAAAGGCACACTTGATAATTTGGATTTAATATGCTGACTGTCAGAGTGCGTTTGCATTTGAGATCTGCGCTTTAATTTCGTACTTAGTTGAAATCGAATGTGGTATATCCTTCAATACCATTCATCACTGCTGAGATTGATCCTATCATGGTCTCGGTCGTTATACTAATGTGTATTATTAATTCTTATTTTGGTCAACAGCTGCACAGAAGAGGAGGATGCGGACGTTCCTGTATCTCCAGTCCTGTTTAGTCTCACTTGTCGTCGCCGCGACTACTGCACTTCTGCGTATGCTGTCATGTTAGTCTCCATGCATTAGTGTTAGCTGCTGTTTTGGTGACTACCAGTAGGTAGTTCCGTTTACTTCTGTTATGTTGCACATGATTCTGTAGCTCATAATTTTACCAGCATACATTTGTTCCCTGTTGACAGTGTTTAAGGTTCGACATTTACAGTCTTAGCGATCTTGTGTTTGCATCTGCTCCGTTTTGGGTAAATTTTACAAGTGCACAGGTGTAATAATTAGTGTCATGTTCGACGACGCAACTCGGGAGCCGAATAACAGAATTTTTTTGCGTGCTTGCATGAAACAAGTGTATGGCTCACTGATGTGAGGGAAATGCAGTATGCGTTAACGCATTTCTCCTCTGCTACTTTGAATTACTTTGTACATATATGATCAGTGTATACGAGTAATTCTACTGTAGTTCAGCCTGTGTCTAGCAAATATTTCGATTGTATATATTATGTATAATAATTGAGTGTATACATTGTTTAATTTTTCTCAATCGGTTAAACCTATGCATCATTTTATGATTTTTTAAAGTTGTAAATCTGTACTATCTCTTTCTGATTATATTAAGTTATGCATATGATACGTCTACTGTATTTTTATTGCGTAACGTTTCGAGGGTATTCTTCCGTAATTTTATCGATAAATTCGAACTATTTCTCTGATTGTATCGTGCAAATGATAATTTCACTGCATGTCCGTAGAACACTGTCGTCAGTTGTCACATCGCTTTATACTTGTGAAAAACAGGTTTATTACTAAATTTCTCATGGGCATTGCCTTCAATATAATTCGTACACATTTATATTCACGGTTCTAATGAAATTCTCAACGCTTTCAATTGCAGAACCAGGATAAAGAACGCCCTTACCACTCTTCAGAGCCTGCTGAAGGAGGAATGTAACAATTACAAAACTTTTCTGTCTAGAATAAAACACAAAGCTGGTGCTGTCCCTGTACCTTCAACTGGTAGCTCAGCGGCCGAGTCTGTCGACATGGATGAATATCTGGACAGAACGCCAGCATCTCGTGTGTCTCGTATCACGCTTCTCGATAAATGTGTTGAAACCCTGGAGAGTCTGGTGGTAGAGTACGAAATTCTGTTGTATATGTTAAAAACTGCGACTTTCTCAAAAGATACGGATGATTTTCACAAGGATCAGCTCAAGGATTCTAATGGGAGTGAAAGTCAAATAATATATGATCTGAGGGAATATATTCAACATCTGTCTAGAAACAGTCAAGATAAGAATTCTTCTAGGGATCCGTTATAGATTTTTTCATTTAACGCGTTTCCTCGTTAGTAAACTGACGGTATGAAATGCTTTTTTATTGTTTTATTTTTCTTGAAGGGTGATGAACAACACATAAAACTTGGCTAATATCAGTGCAACGTGAAGTCTAATACTTAGTATTTCGTTACGTTACCAGTGTTACCCAGGGGTTTTGCTGACTTATGAGTCAAGTGGCTAACATTCAGAATATAATTTGTATATTGTCGTGAAAATTAACTTTATTCAAATTTGTTCGCATTTGCAGTTAAAACACAAATTCATTTGCCGATTTATGAATACGTAAATATACAAATGAAAGTTTTACAATATTCAGTTATTATAATCTTCATTATTTCATTTGACGGTTCAATTCAAAAATATAAACGCATGTAGCAAACTATCTAGAATATGTTGTACGGGGTGAATTTTAAACGTAGGCCCAACAATATCTTTAATAACTTGTACATTATTGAATGGATTACTAAAAACATGAAATCCTGAAAAATACTAGTTATATTTTGATTACTTTTTGAATGTGAAATTCTTCATGTCCCGCCTCTCCTGTCTTTCTTCGTGTCCTCTCAAAAAAAACTTTCGTATGTTTGGCGGAAATCTAAACCAAATGACCATTCGTATGTTGAATAATTCATAAGTTATGACATTCGTATGTCGATGTGCCACTGTATAACAAAACTGGAACAAATTCAGAAGTCACCAGTGAGCGTTGTTACAGAGCCCCTATATATATATATATATATATATATATATATATATATATATGCAAGCCAGAACCATAATATATGTAGTATTGCTGACATGCATCTTATTTTCGAGTAGCAGAATTATTTGGTGATTACAAATACAATATATTACTAAGTTGTCACTATAATCATGAATGAAACTGTAAAAAATCAGTAAAAGTTAATAGAAGAAATTAAATCCTATTTTGAGTGCCGAAAATATAGATTTACATTCTTCTACTATATTATATTGTAAAAGTATATGCAGTAGGATAAGACTGGTACTTGGAGTAATGTTATTTCTGATACAGATACCTGAGAGAGACCAAAAGAAACCGATAAAATTCGAAATAGGAGGAGAAAGGAATCATTGCTTTTTATGTAACGCTTGAGATAGAAATTAAATCTCGTACGCACGGCTGCAGATTGTCAAGAAGCGTTGGCTGTAAACGGCTGTTACAATATGAAAAATTGAGATTTCAATTTACTTTCTAGTCATTAACGGCATTAAACAAACATAGGACTCAAAAATTTATGCTCAAAATAATTACAATGTTTAATCGTGGCACCACATATACAATGTACCTCCACAGACCAGAGAAGTCGCTGGAGTCATGATCACTAGTTTTACTATACCATTAAAAATGGAAAAAACCAGCGTATATGACATGTATATGTAATTCAATAAAATTTCATTTTTTCTTTTTTCTTGTGGTTTGAAAAGATTTCTCAACAAATTCGAGCAGAAATATTTTGTGTCCGGTAACGATTTAAAAACGGAAAATTATTATCTATCTCACTTTCCGAAAATGTAATTTTTCATTTCCGTTTATTTGCGATGAGTTAAGGCCGTTACAAAGGCCCCAGTCAAACGCTGGCCCTCGATCTAAGTCTAAGTCTAAGAGTGCATGACCATACTCATCATATACTCATGAGTGTATGACCATCATACTCATAAGTCTATACTCTTAAGGAAGAAAAACTTGCAATTGTTGAGTAGGGTTCGCGTCACACTGCGGCTGTATGGGATGCCACGCTGTTGTATGTGTATGTATATTTTAGAGGGAATTAAAAGCTGTAACAAAGGCCCCGACTGCTGTCGGCCTTGTTTCTGTTTCATGCCAAATCTGCTCTCACTGTTTGGTTTGTTCACAGACGAATTAGCTGTCCGTCTGAGAATGAGTAGTCTAGGACTGAAAATTGGAGAGGAGAAATTGAGTTGTATGCTGATGGCATTGTAATTAGTGAATCAGTAAGAACTACAAGTTTGAGATTGTAGATTAATGTGGTAGAGATTTCAAGATGAAAAATGGAGTTGGTAAAACTAAAGTTATGATTATAAATGCTGATTAGTCTGACAGAGATAGAGTAGAATATTGGAGATGTTAAAATAGGCAGAAATAAAGAATATGAGCACCTAAGATGTATGTTGAGTGAAGATGGATCAGCAAGAGTAAAAGGTGAGAAAGTGGCAAAAGCTATACAGTGGTGAAGAAGAGTAAGCAGTGTGGCCAAGTATAGAGCAAACAAGTATAAGTGTGTTTTAGGAATATGGAAGTATATTGCTGTACCTAGTGTCATGTATGGTATGAATGTTTTAGCACTCACTAGAGAAGATCATGAAAAGTTGAAGATGCTGCTGAATAAGATAAGGCATTTGGTATTAATTCCTCTAAAATGGATGGTTGCAGAAGCTATTAGAGGGGACCTAGGCTGGCATCTGTTTTCTGAAAGAATGATTGAAGTTATGTTAAATTATATGGTGAGAATTAAGCAATTAAAGAATAAAAGAGGTTCACACAAATTTTAGAATGGAATTTGAGTGAAAGTCTAGAGAAAAAAATTTTGATGGGGACAGGCAAAGAAGTTGACACTTCACAAAATTGTTTGTTAGAATTAAAGTTCTATAAACAAGTGATTATTAAGAAATAATGGAGATGGACTAGAGTGAGATTGTAATAAATTGAAAGACTTGCAGAACAGTATGGTCTCATCAAAAGAAAATATAGTATGACTAAGAAAAACATCTTAACTTGGTATGCCTGTAAGAATGTATCAAAGGTTGAAATGTTTCTATGATGGAAGTTTTGACAGCAATTTCTGTTTGCCATCAGGTGTAAGGTATGAAATGTGAATAGGCATAAATGGAGAGGGAATGAGGAGAATAACAGGTCATGCATGCAATGTAACAGAGGAGTAAAAAACAAACATCTGGTTATAGAATATCATAAATGTAAGCATAAGTGAGAGAGCTTCATCAGTGTAGTTTCTGAGTAGTGCAAAAAGAACCAGTGGAATGTCAGGTGTGTTGAAGAGGACTCTGACCAGTATGAGCTATCTTGTATGACTGAATGAAGAATGTAACATTATTTTTGTGGATGCAATGAAGAATTTCCTTATATTATTAATAATATTATCCAATATTAAGCATGGAATAAGAGATTGAGCAGTCAGTTATCTGGATTAGAGAGTGACCACCTCCTGCCAAGCATGAGGGATTGTTCATAACAAGCTGGTGCTTCCAGTGATACCCTCACTAGGCTGGTTCTTTTGTATGGCATGACCAAAGGTTTCTCTTGAAGAATTTTCTTAGACAGGCCTGGCCCTCAAGAAAAATTTTTTTGTGTGCCACCCTGTTGTATGTGTGTATTTTAGAAGGAATAAAAAGCAATAGTAAAACCTCCAACTGCTGTTGGCCCTCATTTTTGGTTTCAGAGATCTGGTACATAGTTTAAAGAAATAAATATGTATAGCAGAGATATGACTACAAAGAGCCTAGATAAAGAATTAACTGATGCATTGAAATGTATGAATAAGGTTTGGTCTCATGCTAGAGGCACTGTTATTTAATGTAGAAATTTAGGCTATCCAAATAAAATGTTATAATCTATTGCACATACAGTACTGGGAACAGTTTGGGCAATATTTTATGAATGCAGGTATATTATTAAAGGTTCTATTGTACAGTCAATACTTTGAATTGTAAGTAGGCTTGCATTTGTCATCAGTAATGATTTGAGCCTCAAAAAGGCCCCAAAATTTAGCAGCACATTTGTAAATATTCATGAGTCATGTACAGGGCTGTGATCTCTATGCTATGCTCTGGAGGCTGGGATTGGGTTAGGGTATATTAACTGATAATTTCAATGAATATTAGGATGTTAAGGAGGAAAGTGCTACCACAATTTGTAGCATTAATTTTTGAAAAGAGAAGAAAAGAAGAGAACATTAATTTAGCTAATTAGTTGCCAAAGTTACTAAATACCTCATAAATTCAACTAAAATCTTCATTTCACTTAGATCAGAGGTTGAATAAAGCCTACATAATTATTTTAAATAATGAAATTTATTCAAATAAATTCATTTTAACATTTTTTATTTGAAAATCATATCTTGATTTACAGAAAAATATAATAAGCCAGTGAAATAAATTCAAATGTGCTGGAGTTGTTTTTGTTTTGACTTGAGACTTCCAGCAGTAATGTCTTTCAAGGATCTGTTCTAGAAATTCATTAGATATTTATTGTTTTTTCTTCAATGTACTGCCAGGGTAATATTATTCTACTTTTTTGATTCTTTTTAATTAAGTCCATTACTTGGTATTTATGACTTTGTATTTATGTATTCTGTATTTATGTACTCTGCATTTGTCATTTTTTTAAAAATTTCTAGCTTTTATGTATGTTAAAACATTTTTATGAAAACCAGTATTTATTTATGTATGACTATTAGTTCTCCTTTTTGGATACAGTTGATTATAAATTTGTAGCTTTTTGTAAGAAATGATCTTGATTTTTTCTTTCATTTTATATGATTGATCAAGAATGTTAATGTATGTTGATAAATAATGTTTTAGTTTTAAGAGAAATAAATACATGACCTTACAAGTAAATGCTCCCTGGCATTGGAAATGATATTTTTTTCCAGATGCTTACTCACCTTGAATCTTTTATAGCTTGTTCAGTTATGTTACTAAATACCTAGTATCCAGTGATTGTGTTGCAGTACTTATGTGAAAGAAATTGTGTTTGAGTGGCTCCTGCAATGGCTGAGGGAATGCCACCTCCTCTGCCTCCTAAACAGAAGTCAGGAGCACCTTCAGGTTTCAGGAGCAGCATGAACAACAATGAGGCCACTCAGCACCGCTACTCTCGTGAGGATGTGGCCCGGGCCTTGCAGGAAGAGGAACTTGCTTTTCAACGTATCAAGCAGCAAAAAGACCAACTGCAGAGAAACCTCAGACCATCTAGAATTGGTACATGTTTTTTTGAGTTTTCTCTGTTGCATTCAGAAGTCATAAACTGACATCAAGTATACATACTAGCTCTGTAGGACTTGTATTTCTTCACTGTGGGGTTAGCCCTCATGCTGCAATCTTGAAGGTTTTTTAGGATTCTGGGATAGTGATTTAATAATGCAAATGTCTGTCTTATTTTAACATTGAATGCAGTAGTGTCTGATTTTCAGTTCAGTAATTATTCTACACTAATAGATCCACACAAGAAAAAAATTCACACGTTTTTTACTGGATTTTTTGTTTGATTTGCCAGTGGATTCAGGCTTTGTGGAGTTTCTACATACATTGAAGGATGTGTCTTTGGTATTCACAATACAATGCTTCTCCTATGTAATTGCTTGGAAGCATGATGCAGACGTATTAAATTAATTTTTTTTGTAAAAATGTAAAGTAATATCAAGTTGATACACTTATGATATGATTATAATGGAAATAATGAAAACGATTTGTGTTTTTCAAATGAGTTCCCACATTGAATGAAGGGGAAGAATGCTAAAAATGGAAAAAATTGCATATTTTATAGTAATTCTCTGCTTTTAGGTTCCACAATACAATGTGGATACCTCCTTTGTAATGCCTCATTTCCAGTCAATTTCTCCTACCTGATTCATGCCTCATTTCCAATTGATTCCTCCTATCTAAGTAAGCAGTCGGGTGGGACATGAAATATATATATATATATATATATTTAATATATACATTAGATTAACAAAATGACCTATATATTATAATAATTTGGTGAGAAAATATGGTGAAATTGATAGGGTGTAATTTAAATGTGAACTTCAATATATTTTTTACCAGCTACAGTTTTTAACTCGGGTCACATTCATGTTGTCATTAAAAGTTTATATATATTGTACTTACTTGGGCCATGTCTTTTTTATATGCATTATCATCTGTCAGTGTTATCCTTAGATTTAAAATTTCTAATTCCATTTTCTATTATCTTCTATAAATAAGTGTAGTGAGATCAAACGTGAGTTTTTGTGCAACTGAGAATAATCTGTATCTAATTGTTTGTTTGTAGTTTCTTAAATTTTAGCTCTAATGGTTAACAAGTGTGTTTTTTGTTTCAAATTCACAATCAATTCTCTGCATTATTTATAAAATGTATTTAACTGTGTAGTTAGGTACCCCTTTTGAAATTGTTTTTCCTGTGTTTATATGTTTTATTTCATTTATTCTTGTTGTACTAGGATTGGTAGGAGATTCATTTTATGTCAGATTCCCGCTGCCGACAAGGTTGACGTGGTTAGAATTACGGCATGGGACTTGGGTAAAAAACCGAATAATTATCGAAGTAATTATTCGACCCAAGAATGGGCCCGAAGGTTCGTTCCTACAGCCTCATTCTATTCTAGATTCATTTTTCCTCCGCCAGATGTGTCTCGCTCATTTTCTGTGGGTGCCAACGACTGTGCTAAACCTCAGTATGGAAGCAGCAGCCTTTCTGCCACCCCTGCCTCCACTCCAGCATCCATTACTCCTCCCCCTGTGATGCCACGACATCTGCGCAATTCCAGTGCTGCTAACACTGTGACTACCAGCAAGTCTGTAGATGAGACTGAAGACCTCATGAGCTTCAAAAGTCCTGAGAAGCCTAAGAACGACATCTTGGATATGCTCCAGAACTTGAATGCAAATCATCAAAGGGCTGTAGTTGCTGTGAGCAGCAGTGCCATGGGATCCTCCATGCAAGGGTACCAAATGCAACAACAGTTGCCTGCCTTAACCTCTAGTGCCTTCACTGCCTTCAATGTGCCTGGTACTGCCACTGCTTATCCAAACAGAAATGTTACCCTTTTGAATAACCAACCCATTAACTCAAATATAATGGCTTCAGCAGCACCGCCAATTCCCAGCAGAAATCCTGTTTTCATTCCTAATAGGATTAGTTTCTTTGCAAACCAAATGTACCCTAGCTCTTGCAGCACGACTCCTTCTCCTGTGACTGCTGCTAATTCTCTTGTATCTTCTTACACCTCTGGAAATGCTCAGGCTCAATCAATTAATTCTCTTAGTTTCAAATTTAATGGTGACTCCCAATCTACTCCTTTTGCCTACAAACCTAACATTCCTTTAAATATTCCACCCAAAGCACCTACACTGTCAGAAGTCAGTACCGTTTCTGTTGGCAGTATGACTGCTCCTAGATTGTCCAGTGTTAGTACTACATCTACGGTTCCTACATCAACTTCTAATAACACTCCTGTGCTGGCCAAAATACCACCCATAAAACAAAAACGAACTGGTCGAAGGAACGAAGATCTGATAGATTTTGGAAGTAGTCCATCGCGAGTGTCTTCATCTCGTCCAGAGAATGTGGACAGCTTGCTTTTCGATTTTGATCCTCTGGTGAGCCGTTCAAATGAGCAACAAAATTCGAAACATTCCACCGCAAGAAGTAGTGGTCACTCAACTGCGACGAACGGTGATGATGCTTTCTCCGTGAAGGTGCAAGGCGTTGTGGTGCTGAGCTACGAGGCGTCCGAGATGCTGCGTTACAAGGAGAAGAATATTCTGCAGAGCACAGGGGAAGATGATGAGACGAGCAACTACTACGAACATGTGGACCCATTTGAGTATATGAGGCCTGATGGAAGTTGCAGGTCAGACCCTGTGTATGACGCGTATGACGGACTCAGGAGCCCCACGGGCATGTTGGGGGACACGTTCGACATTCCTCCCCCTCTGCCGCCTCGATCACCCACTCCTGAAGTGGTCGCTGCTGTCACAAGTGCTGCTTCTGTCACTACAAATGCTTCAGCTGTCACCACAAATGCTGCAGCTGTTACTACAAATGCTGCAGCTGTTACTACAAATGCTGCAGCTGTTATTACAAATGCTGCAGCTGTTATTACAAATGCTGCAGCTGTTATTACAACTGCGGCAGCTGTTAGCACAACTGCAGCAGCTGTCACCACAACCGCCAAGGAAGCTAGTGCTCATAAGCATCAGTTGGTGAGTAGCAATCTTATAGTCATGAATAAATTTCTCAGAAATAAATTAAAATGCATCATGTATACATGTTTTTTTTTAGCCCCAGAGTATGTGTTTATTGTATTGTACGTCTGCAAAACTCCATATTTTATCCCATATAACAGCTGTGTTTATTTTTGTGTAGTTGATCTGAGGTGAAAGTGTTTTGTATGAATGTTTTGCTGTGTAACAGTGTCCAATGTTCCAAGAAAGTGATGATAGTTACGAAATTTAATTTCAAATGAAATGTTTTTCTTTGACTTGCACTTTTTATTCTCATGGTGCTGTGTTACTCGGTAGACGTTAGTTTCACTTGATATTGAGTGGAAGATATTTCCTTGAGTGTTGTGTTCAGTGGAAAGACATTTTGTTGATACTTACGGCTGTTATGGACAACCTGTTCTCTGTGCAAGTGAAATTTTGGCAACAACTTTTTGTGTCTGTATGAGCATCAGCTCTCTCTCTGTGCCTGTCATAACCTTCATGCCGTGACGGGAGTACCTGTCATAACCTTCATGCCGTGACCGGAGTACCTGTCATAACCTTCATGCCGTGACCGGAGTACCTGTCATAACCACGTCAGATTACTACGAGTCATGACCGTCATTTCCGCCAAACTTCAGTACTACAGCATCTCTTCATCCTGCATCTCCAGTATATGATTGCAAGACAACTAAATAAAAGATACTTCCAGCGCGTGGTGTGTTGCATCCCGATGATATATTAGGAGTTATTCCCTGCTCTCAGGGGAAACCCTGTTGTAAAATAATTCTCCTCACATCTGAGAAGCCCTCGCCCAGCCCACTGTCATGATCTCGACGAGCTGTTCGTGTTCACAGAAACATTCCGCGAGATTGCCTTGCTTTTGGTGCCTTCCAAATGAAAACTCGTACCTTAACTCTGCCATTTCTTGTGTGCGTGTTTCAAATTTGTCTCATTAGCTTAAAAGTTTCATCATCATATGTTCAATGTCATGTTTTCATATTTAATACTGTGTAATACCACGGCTCTACTAATACTGTGTGCAATACCACGCCTCTACTCCTAATACTGTGTGCAATACCACGCCTCTACTCCTAATACTGTGTGCAATACCACGCCTCTACTAATACTGTGTGCAATACCACGCCTCTACTCCTAATACTGTTTGCAATATCATACCTTTACTATTATTGCTATGTGCAATACCATGCTTCGACTCGTGTTGCTGTGTACAATACTACGTCTCCACTCTTGTTGCTGTGTGCAATACCACGTCTCTACTTCTAATACTCGTAGTTTTTTGTGTTCTAGTGTGCAATAACTAAGTGATTATCTTGGTCTCTTATCGAGTGCGGGATGCACGTTTTCGGCATCTGTATCAATGTTTGTGTTTGCTGATAGCGTGATGTGGTATTGTGATGCGTGCCTTTGTTGAGTCCTTACAATTGCTGATTGCCTTCCCAAAGTTGCTATCAAGATTATCTCTCCCGTTGCCGTGTTCTGACCACCGGTGTATACTCCGCCCAGCTCAGTGTTTCAGTTATTCTGAAATGGACGATACTCCCATTAGTCGTGTAATATCGGTTTCTAATTCAAATTAACAGGCTTCTCAAAAATAGCATCTATTATAGCCAACCCATTCGTAACGATGCACCCGATGCACTGAAAATGCGCTTTTAATATTCATTGCTTGACCGTGTGTCGGAGCTTCTTGAAATGCTGGGAAGCTCTTAACGTATTAACACGTGACTTGTGGTCGTTTTATAAGTTTCGTTAACTATTCTTCAGTGCTTTATTGAAAAAAGCTAATCGCTTGAAGAACTACTTTATCACCAGCTTGGTCGACTGGTGAGCGAATCTGCTTGCGAGCGGTAAGACCCGGGTTCGAATCCCGCTGCCGACATGGTTGACGCGGCTAGAAATACGGCATGGGACTTGGGTAAAAACAACTAAATAATTATCGAAGTAATTATCCGACCCAAGAATGGGCCAGAAGGTTCGTTCCTATATCCTCATTCTATTCTATTCTATTCTATTCTATTCTATTCTACAACTTGGCAAATCGTTATCATTCGATAATTTGTGTGATGATTAGTTCACATGTTCTGGCAAAAGTTTTGAATACATTTACATCTTTTTACAAATAACTCTTTGTACAAATAAGAATAATAGTGCAATGTAAACAGAAAGTTTGCAGTAATAGTGCTGATCGTGTCTCATTTGAAACAGTCACGCTTTGCTTGAGAACAAGTATGACGTGTTGCTAGCTGACCAGTCAATAATGAGGCTTAGTTCTTTCACTATCGTTAAGATGATATGTCCCACAGATAGTTAGGCTCGTATGCTCTGCTATAAAATACCAGTGGGACAGTGAATTCCAAAATATTTCTACGCTTAGCATCTTCCCCAAGCATTTGGGAGTTTTTTTTGTATTTTTCAGATGCTTTTTAGACACAAATTAAGTTCTAGCCCAGCATGCCTGCATTACACAAAAAAATGTTAGGCAGCGAACGAGTTGATGCAGTGATGAGAATGTGACGGCTCTTGGTTCTGGAGCCACCGTCTGTTTATCAATCTCTCAGATGCACGTTATTTCAGACTCGAACTCCTTCCTTTATTTCCATAGAATTTCAGAATTTTTTTCTTCGAATTTCTTGTATAAAATGTAATTCCATCCTTCATTGCAGTACGACATTTTTTCGACTCTCTTTTTTTTTAAAGATAAAGCTCTTAATTAAAATTTCCTAATACTCAATTTAAATATTTAGCAAGGGAGAACGAAGTAAAATTGCACAACTTTCTGCAATAGTTTACGTGTGTAGAGGCTTATTGGAGGACCTTCATGTCTTTTAGTTTATTTTGAATTGAGTCATTGCAAACGTGAAAATTAGTCGTGGTTCTGGATGTGTGATGGGCACGGTGGAAGACAACAAACAGAAGGACCACAAAAGTGCCACCTCCACGAGCCTCCGAGTGCAGGTGGTCATCAAGAAAAAAAGAAGTTGCTGCTCAAACCAACCACCTGTTTGGTCCACAAAAGGTTCTACAACCCTGATAACCAAGCCTTTTCCTCGAGAGCTGTTCCCAGATTTACGAGTGGCTTTGATTTCAAAACACAATCTACAAAGCAGCAGATTATCAAAAGTCGTTCCGGCACTGCCGGACATCGCTTCGGATAGGGGGAACAACTCGACTTTTTGACGTTGGTTGCGACAGACGATGCGGTCTGTGAAATTTCGACAACATATTAGGCCGACGAAAAATTATTGGAGTACTCGAGGCTTCGTGTTTCGGTTCGAGGCTGTCCATTGGTATCGCCTTCATTTTGACGACTTCGATGACCCTGAATTTCCGGAGTACTATAGAAGTCTAAACTTTGATCCTGATTTGGACTCCCCGATGTTCAGTTCCGAATCTGCAACTGAGCTTGCAGGTTCAGAATCCCCGGACTTCAGCGGTGATCACGTTCCCGAAATTCCTGAGAAAGATGGTAGCAACTTAGATTTAGTAGTTCCCGATTCCAAAGACGAGGTCAGTAATGTGTGATTCCTACTCGTGTTATGCTCAGGTGTAATTAGTAAAATGGATTCTTTCATCATAGTTGTGTTTTGTGAATTAAGTTTTTGAAGCGTTCTCCCCCTAAAAATTCTTAGTCTATTTTGTGTGGAACTTTTCAACAACGATAATTATTTCATCATACAGGGTCAGGACATTAATACTGTTACAAAACGAAAACAATTTTTTATTTAACAACTGCATTTATTTGAAGGTCTGACTTTAACAAAAAGTAAGTAATTTACTAACCTAGGACTACAAAAATATTCAAAATGCTTGACTTTTGCTCTCACTACTTTGCGAAGTGTTTTAGGAGAGTCGTTAATCGCCGCACGAACTCTAAGGGTATTTTCTCAAGCATTTATTCAATTTTGACTTCAGAACTTGGATATTGGCAAGGAGTAAAATTGTTGTTTTTATCAAGATTCTGTTAATTTTGAGGTTTTTCCCTAGTTTGAGATTTTTTAGGATGGATTCAGTTCTTTTTCATGCTGCTCTAAAATGAATTTCCACCACAATTCTACAGACATTTTCAATAGTCAATGGCTAATTGTTCTGCAAAAATTAGGTATATGCTTGATACTTAATTTCTTTAAATTACATTGGGAACTATTTTTGAAATATGAGTTATTAAAAATTGATTTGAGAACGTGTAACAGTAATCACGCCCTACCCTGTACTTGTATAATAAAGTAATTTCTCTATTGATTAATTGAAATTTTCTCTGAGCCAAAAAGTACGGTTTATTTATTACCATTTTATATTTTTACTCACATACTGCATATTTATGTAGGTATTCCTAACTTTATCTCTAATTTTGCCTGCACTCCAACTCTAACTTTAATTCTAACTCCTACCTTTATTCCAACTGTAACCTCAATTCCAACAACCCTAACTCCTACTAAATTGTAACCTTAATTGAACTGTGACCTCAATTTAACATTGAACCTTGAGTTTTAAACTTCAAGTGTAGTTGGAACTTCAATTACTACTTAGAATTACGTGTCCGTTTATGTTTGAGCTTCACTTCAATGCCTGGTCCCACTGATTAAATATTGCTTTTACTCAGTGTACTGCGGCCTCTACAGTCCATACTCTACGACTCACTCCTCACTCTAGTAGCTGTCACCCCCTTTCTTTTATTACCCTCAGTCTATTACCCCGAATCTTAGTTACCTATAATTTCCACTTTAAGGCTGTAATATCAACTTCATAATCATTCACTCTTTTCTCTTACTTTAACTTTACTGACTTCTACAACATGAACTGTGTCAACTTTGACGTGAAGTACAGTCTCAGCATGAAGGACAGTTTGACCTTCAGTTTGAACTAAGTCCTGAACCTTTTAACTAAATAACTTTGATTAATGGACAAGCACTGCTATGAGCAGCAACGTTGATGTGCCTCCAATCTGTCTCTCCTCTGCCTCCAATTTCCCTCTCCTCTGCCTCCAATTTCCCTCTCCTCTGCCTCCAATTTCCCTCTCCTCTGCCTCCAATTTGCCTCTCCTCTGCCTCCAATCTGTCTCTCCTCTCCCTCCTCTCTGCCTCAGGCTGGCTTGGCGTTGTGTTTGCGCTCAAACAAGACTGGTTAACGTCTTCTTGAGATCCGAGTTAATTTCATTACTTCCTTTATATTAATTACATATGACGGGATGTTACATTTTCCGTTAGTATCTTATATGTCGTTACACAGAAAAAATAGCGTGAGAAAGTTTTTTCAAGTGCTAAATCGGAACTTGAAGAGAAAATCAGTATTTTTCAAATGCAAACTAGTCGAGGTCCATCAAGGCAGAGTGCAACTCGCACTTTCGTGTTCCTCAAGCAACAAAATTCCGTGAGTTGGTCGTTCTCTGAGTTGCACTTCACCACTGCACAGCGTAGCACTACTACGGCCAGATCTTTCTTGTCCTTGTCTTTATTTCTTGAATTTTAATTACAGGAGTTCTTCTGAAGTCCAGTAGCGCATCTCTGCCGTCTAGCACCTGAATTGAAAAAGTGCTTACTGATAAACTCAAGTTTCAAGCTAATAACACAAAAGTTTTTGCTTAAACGTATTCTTAAAATTTGTTATAGTATTCATTCCTCTTATTATATGTAATAAAATATTCAAAAGGAATAAACTTCATTCCATTTGGGTACACATGAACTATACAATAGTTTTAAAATTCTTAATAATGTCTTAAGACTAAGATCATGCTTTCAGCAATTGTTCCCGTCTATCTTGTGACGTGAGTTACAGGCTCGTAGAGATATGCTGAGATGGTGTGTAACTTTGTGGAAAATAGTTTGTTAGTTAGCCTAAAATGTGTACTATCAGTTTAATTTTCTTTTTCCGTATCATTTCCTGAAGATATCTTCAAGATCTCTATTTAGCCGTCATTGTCGTGTACGCCTGAGACAGACTGGTCGTTGTTTGACTGCAACATAATTCCTGGGTCAGCTTATCAGTTAATTTACACAGTATCTTTTGTTATCTTGATCTTGAAGCTTGCTGTAGACAACATACGCGGGAATGGTGTTATTGTGTTAGTGTTGTGCTGCCGGTCGTGAGTGCTGCCTTCCTTCACTCGGTTTCTGTTTTAGTGCTACGAAATTTTTTTCGGATTGTTTTCTATCCTGCAATATTGTGAGAGAGCCACACTGCGATAATCAACCTATTCAGAAACCCGTATGAGTTCAGTCCACTCTGTTCTTACATTCGACATCGTTTGTTGCTTCGTTATGTCATATCCGCCGTGTTAATATGCAATACGCATAGCACTTTAGAATTCTTAACGTTGCTGTATATAGTCCGTTCACTTACGCTCTTGAAGTAGCGGAAGACCGTTCTTAGAAATTGCTCACCCGTTCTTAAACACGCTCTATATCTCTTATCAAATTTTAAAGTTGCATCAAATCAAAATGAATTCCTACTCACCTCACCTTATTCGGTACTCGGAGTATTTTGTGTCAAACCAATTACCTCCAGCATGACAAACATTAATCCATACTTGCTTTGTCGCTTATACATGCAATTGAAAGATGCATAGATTGCCTTACTTCATGCATGAACGTGACATAGATCGTTACTCCGATCAAAATCCGTGAATCCTGATTTGGGGATCAACTCGAACAACTATAGAGCTGTGTACTGGCCTGAATAATTTTCGAAGTATCGTTTGCAATAGATAAGCCCTGGCGATGTATTCAGCGAGCGTTAACACTAGTTATCAAGAGGTGTTGATTGGTCCAGCGTCTCCTGACACTGACGCCTATACTTTTTTGTGGTCAGACATCCCTCTGTGTCCGCACAGTCCAGAAAACCGCTCAAACCCCAGAGAGTGCCAGTGTTTCAGGGCGCAGCATAACGGGCCGAGTGGAGTGAACTGTACACCGTCAAGTGCAGGTCAAGGATTGAATGGCAGTGCCAGTGTACTTTGCGGATCCATTGCTGGCGAATACTCTGGTGGAAAAAGGCCAGCTTTCAGTGCGACTTATAGATCACTTGATCATGTGGAAGTGTGCCCAGGTCCCGTTACATGCACTCGGTCGACAGTGCAAGATACGAACACCAATTTTAAAGGTTCCTATGAAGATCGTAAGCTATTTGGCAGTGCCCGTACCTATGCTCCAAAATATAATGGAACATATGACAGAACAAATTGGGGGTCCGTTGCTGCTGCCGGGAGCTCCACCGCAAAGTTAATTAATTTTATGACAAGTTTGTTACATAAGGACGTAGAGGAAGACGCTGTTCCTATTCAGAAAGGGGCTAAAGGTGGCCACAGCTCTCATTCTACTATCGTCACTGACAGGAAAGATTCAGCTTATGAGTACATACGACCACACGGTCGCTCAAACTTATCTGCGTTGTCTGACACCTGCAGTTCTGACGTTTTGAACGGTGAGGACTCGGGGGTTGGCGACAGCCAGGTTTTTGCATTCCCCGAGATGACGGTCAAACCTCGCTCGATTGTACTATACGGTCGTGCAAGTCCAATATCTGGTCGTTGTAGTCTGGGATCAAGGGACAGTTTGGTATCAAGGGACAGTTTCGTATCAAGGGACAGTTTCGTATCAAGGGACAGTTTAGTATCCAGTGTCAGTCTTGTATCCGATGTCAGTCTGGTATCGGGTGACAGTGTGATATCAAGTGACAGTTTGATGTCCGGTGTAAGTTTGGGATCCGGTGAAACTCTATCAGATGAAACTCTGGTATCCGGTGGCATTCAGGTTTCTGGTAACAGTACTGTATCCAGTAAAAATCGTGTATCTGGTGACCGTACGGGGTCCATTGATAATACAGGATCCGGTTATGGTCTAGTGGTTGTAAATTCAACAATTAACTCTGGTGATGACGAACAGTACAGCGATGACTTGAAAAGAGATAGAAATGCCCACTATGATGCACCGATTTGCGCTTCAGAGAGTGTTTCGAAGCGAAATAACCGGCACACAAGAGAGGATGACGCTTGGCGGGGGAAAGTTGTGTGTGCAGAGCTCACGAGTCCAATTGCGGATCAAAGTCAAGACACGGATGAAATTTCTTGCTCAGAAAAGCGGCTTCTGAGTAGACGAGGTAAAAGGAGGATTAGTAGGAGCACAAAACTGAGAAGAAAGTTAGAGAGTGAGAGAAGGAAAAAGGACATCCAAGCTTCAGAACTAAAGCGTAATGTCGAACTTAATCAGAATAGAGAGAAGGTTCAACGTACGCTAGGAATAGGAATCACTGAAACAAGACCGCCCACTTGGATTGTAGACGTACCTCCAGATCTGATGGACAAGCAGGGGGCACTGGGAATTGAGAATGAAATTGACTGCATCGGCAAGAGTAGACCAAAGACGGTAGTCTCCGCAGTTCAAGCTGCCACTTGGGCTGTCCGTAAAATGAAGCGTTATTCTAGTGTTGAATCGACCCAAAGATTTTTTGATAACGAAAGACATGGGCAAAAATATGTACGCCTATATTCAACAAGTTCCTTAGAACGTAAACGGGTAAGTCTTGATTCTTGATCTATAGTGTATTGATGGGTCGTAGCAGTGCGACTAACTTTGGCTGTTTATATCTCATGTTGGAGACAATGTCGTGGTCAGCTTTCTGTTAGCCTAGGCGAAGTTTCAAGTCCAAAGTGTGGCTTACACTATTCGATAGGTTTGTGTTTGGTAAATTTGTGCTACACGTTAAGACTTGTATTGTTAGCGAGATGACAAGATGATTTTTTTTAACACGGTCTTAGTTGAACGGATTTTAAAAGTAGAAGTTTTAAATATTTTGCAGAGCAGCGTAAAGATGAAATGATTTTTGCAAAGGCGCTTATTGAAGTTGTTTGTGCTTAGAATAATGCAATCTAGCATCTTGCACAAGTTATCAGACGCATGCCAGTTGCCAATGAATTAGTAATATCCGTATTCTCTGCACATGACCAGCTGGAGTTCAGGTTTGTTACTTAATTTTTATCGTGTGCGACTTGTGAGATGCGTCGAAGTAAACTAGCTTTCACATGTTTTTGAAGGAACAGTTCAATATTGTTCTGTGAAATGTATGCTTCCCAGCGTATTTTTTGAAATTACGGTATTGGGCATCTGACTGTTGCTAAATTTCTGCGTAGTGCTTCGACGTCCCTAGCGCATCCGCTATTCGCAAGACTTTACAGGAGGTGAACATTAGCGCTACTCCATTTGTGAAGATCTGTTCAATTTCGTCTATTGACTTTTCTCATGTAATTTGAATAGAGCCAGCGTGGTACGTGTTTTTATCGTTTTTTCTAAAGCATTCAATGACTAAATAAAAAATTATTTTACGGTGTTAGTCCTTCTATATTACCTTTTTTTGTCGTAAATGAAGGCTGGGTCAAACCTGACAGAATGTTATATGGGATAAAAATTGCAGGTGTTTTCTAATATCTTCTTCTTTTTACATTGCTCATTGTATTACGCAGCATCGTTCGCAGAAGACTGCGAACTAAATTTCACGCGATGAATAAATTTTAGCTTATCTGAGTTTGCTCATATTTGAACTGAGATTTATTTTGTTGCGCAGCATGGACAGAAGTCGGTTATAGAGGAGCAGTGGACATGTCATGACATCGCCATCCGCAAGACGGCCGCGTTGGAGGCTGACGAGGAGGCCGTTCACTTCTGGGACACGATTAGGCGCATGCGAGGTGAAGTGTCTTTGTCCGAGGGTGGCGGTGTACGCATTGGTGCTGTTTGCTGGAACACCATTTGGTGCATTCGTGGTGGTGTGTCTCTATCTCTGCGTGGTGGTGTACGCTTTGGTTCTGTTCAACGCGCGTCTCCAATAATGAAGTAGTTAGAAATAAAATCTCGTAACTGAAAAATAAGTATGATAGGCTCGATCTATTTGAAAATCTTTAATGTGGGTCTGATGAAAATCTACTGTACAAGTGGCGTTAGGCTTAGCATGTCTCAACATAGTAGACATCTGGTACGATGCCTTGGTTCTCGTGAGGCGGTAATTTTAACACGTTAAGTGCGAAGTGACCCACCGGTGGTCACTAAGGTTAGGTTCTGTAATTTTTCAAAGCTTTCTAGTGACTGTATGTACAAAGTAAAGATTTGCACCGGCTAGGCAACCGCACTTAACGTGTTAAAGACGAATGTATGTGATACTATATTCTTGCTTATTGAAGGCGAAGCTCAGAGCTCTCTAGTGTAACAGACTGCATTCTACAAAGTTGTGTGAGTAAATATTACAAGTTTATAGGAAACTAGTCTTAGTGTGTCTGAAAAGCTGCAAGCGCTGTGAACAACTTCATTGTACATGCAGGTGTCTCGAAAGTGTTTCCTGCATAGAAACTGTTGAGCAATTAAAGCCTATTGGCATTTTGAAATTTCTGAGTTCAAATTGTTTGATTTAGCCTTTTATGGGAAGTATAACAAGAAATTTTCCCCTGAGTCGCTTAGGGAATTAATTTATATTTTCGAAGAATCGGGCTGTATTAAAATGAATATTCAATAGTCCTAAGAGTCTGTACGTAATTCTTGGATGCTAAGGACATATGTATAATACAGTAGATAATAAGTGATGCATTAGCCAATGTTCTTGCTCCATTTCATGCGCATTTCCAATGATTAGTGATTTGCTCGAATACTTTCCAGGACTGATAAGCGACCTGGCCTCTGGAATTATGCGCAATAAGCAGAATTAGTTTCTTGAAGTCAGATATGAATACTTGGTTAATTAATTTAAAGTTTACAATGCTGCTATCAAGTATGTAGTTGTTTCTAGATGTATCTGCGTGTGTAGTTGCTGTCATAATTTTATGTACTACCTCAAAGATGGTGATAATAGGCGTGTAAGAATTATTACTTCACCTCTTGTGAAAGGTGTCGCTTAGTCTGTCAAGGAGTATAAAGTTTGTTTACATACGAATAAACAAAAAAGATCGCCTCATGGTTCTGAAAATGGAATGCATTTTAGCGGCACCGAAGCCTAAAATAAAACTGTCTTGGGATGTTGAACACAGGGAGCTCGCAGTTTACTAGTACACGGTCTGTTATTTTGCTGGCATAGAACTACTTGTGTATGTGTGTGTGGTCTTTGACTTATTAGATTCAGTATTGTCTTTTACTTTATGTATATGTGCAACGACGACATAAACTTCAATGAGGATTTCTGATGAGTTAATCGGTAAAAAACCAACACTTCATAACTTATCCATAAACTTCAACGTCTGAGACGAGGCTAAGTCGTTCTGCCTCTGTTTCAACGTCAATACGAACCGATTCCTATGTTCTTGATTGAACATCTGACTACTGCTTTTGAGAAAACTATGTATTTGTATCCTAACTCGTGAGAAGAATCCTATATTCGATTAAGAACTTAGCAAGAATTATTCACTATGCCGGAAGCCCTCCGACTGTCATTGAATTTTTAAAATTTGATAGTATTTGGGGCATTTAATTTGTGTGGTCTGCTAGTAACTTGGGATATCGTTAGGTTATTCATTTGAAATTGTCGCACGTGATTGAAAAATATAAAGGAAAAACGTTCAGTTTTCAGAGCTGCGGTTTCGTTTTAGGGTTTTTTCAAATTTGTGTTTTTCATATATGGAGCGGTTTGTGTGCTAAAAAACTAGCATTTTCGTCTCGGAAGAATACTCAAGTTCAAATAACTACGATGTTTTTATCGCGATGCCTATTTTTTTGAGGAGAAGTTGCCGAAAGATTGCAAGAAGGCTTGTCAGACATCGAAATGAAAGAGAATGTAAATGGGTCAAATCTTTGTGGCTACCCAATTGGACCTGGATTGTCCCTAGCTTTCTTTTTTGAAATCTATGCGTACAAGTGAGAGGGAATAATAGCGTAAAAAATACGAAAGCTTGTCGATTTTAGTCAGCATTGCAGTGGTAGGCGTCAATGGTCTTTGCACTCAGTCATCCCTAAAAAGTGGCAATGCAAGGAAATTGTTGTATTGTTATTGCTTGTTTGACAGAATCCTACAGCCACGATGACAGTGTGGGCAATCCTGGTCTTCTACACAGTGCCTGTCTGGACGGTTTGCTGTGTCCCTCCCTCAGCGTCAAGCTCCAGATATTCTACGCAGACCATGACCCTGTTGTCTTCACCTCCAACTGTGAGTGCAAGACCCTGTTGTTTTCACCTCCCACTGTGAATGCTGCTTGTGTTGTACACGTCAAGTCTCGGATTCTACCTCACAGCGTTGCATGCAACAAACATTACGTTACCAGTATTCACTCAACTGATGTGCGGAGGCTTGAAGTTTAGGGTGTAATGCTGTGTATTCAGACAATGACATAAGTTTGCTGACGTCTCAGCCCGTGTTCGCCCACAAACTGTGACGAGGGTGGAGAAGCGTTCGGGACTAGAGAGTGGAAATTCCTTGGTGATTGAAAAACTTACCGTGAAACCATAATACCATAATTCTGAGTATAATTATTTTTGTAACTTTTATTATTGTTGTACATAATTCATATGATGCTTGGTTTTTGTGTGTGCGGTATTGACATTATTGTTATTCGTGTGTATATTTGAGTGAAGTATTTGTATAGGGTTTAGTGACCATTTGAGCGTCAGTATATAGAAGACAGACTACGTAGCTCAAAACCTGTACATACATGACTAACTCTATGAATTCTTGCAGTGGACGCGAACGTGGAGCATGTGGTGATGCAGGCGCTGGTGTCGCTGGATCTTCAAGATAGCTCCTCTGACTTCCTTCTCAAAGTAAGTCAAGTGACTCAGCTGTCTGTGGTGGTGGTGCACTTAGCGATCATGCAAATTATGCACAACCTAAACCTTCAGTTCAACCTCTAACTGTTTTGATGAATTATATGAATTTTATTTCATGTACTTGACTTCCTGCAGTTGTAACGAAGTAGTGAGCTGTTGTGAGTGAAGGCAAAACGGGCAAATGTCTCTCAAATCTATTTATTGAGTAGCGTTTCATGTCACTGAACGAGTGCTGCAGCTTGATGTACTGAGTTCTCAGTTTATTTATAATTTTTTTCTGTTTATCTGTACTCATTTCATTCTATTTCTCATACAATATTTTAAAAAATATCTTCATCTAATATTTGAGATATTTCCATGTGATATTTTATTTTGTTGCTGAAGTGAAGTCTATTCTTGTCAGTTTATTTTTATGATAGTCTCATGATTCTAAAATATTTTTACGGCTTCTTATGTTATGATGGCCTTGTAACAGTTCTCATTTCTCATTTTATCTAGGTGTTTCAGTAGTGTCCATGGCTCGGTTTATTCTTGTAATCTAAGGTGACTTGAAGCCACGCTTCAGGGGGAAGTTTGGTGAGAGTGCACCGCTACTCACGATCCTATTGTTTTGATCCCAGACTTAGTGAAAGACACTGTTGTCTTGACCTCCAACTGTGAGTACAAGACACTGTTGTCTTGACCTCCAACTGTGAGTACAAGACACTGTTGTCTTGACCTGCAACTGTGAGTACAAGACACTGTTGTCTTGACCTGCAACTGTGAGTACAAGACACTGTTGTCTTGACCTGCAACTGTGAGTACAAGACACTGTTGTCTTGACCTGCAACTGTGAGCACAAGACACTGTTGTCTTGACCTGCAACTGTGAGCACAAGACACTGTTGTCTTGACCTGCAACTGTGAGCACAAGACACTGTTGTCTTGACCTGCAACTGTGAGTACAAGACACTGTTGTCTTGACCTGCAACTGTGAGTACACGGCTCTCGTGCAGGTGCGGGGAGTGGAGGAGTACCTGTGCGGCGTAACGACGCTAGGTGAGAGCGTCTACGTTCACGGCTGTGTCAAATACGACAACGATGTGCTCTTTACGCTCGTCCGGGCCGTGGACGTGCCCCGACCGTACCTCAGGACTGTGAGTGCTCCACTCCTCGATCCCTTACTATTCTCTTTTAAAAGATTTGCTGAGAAAATCTTGTAGTTTTGATGCGATCGCTCATTTACTTGTAGTGATTTGCTCTTGCAAAAGAGCTAAACACAAGGATGCTAGACACTGTCATCAGTGTGCTACATCGCTCGTATACTCGTAATTTGTGACAGGTTAATGATGCCTGTGCTATTGTCTAAAGTATTCTAGTTACTGGCTTTATTATAAATTTTATTTGGTATGTAAAATACAAGGTATGTTGAAAAAATAAAAATACTAACCAAACAAACACGATCCGAGATGATCTGGAGGTTAAACGCACCAGTAACACCGTAAACATTCCGTTGATTTAAAACGCTTGCACTTCAACACAATCCATCATGTCTCATGAAAATCAGGATAAAAAAATCATTACTTTGATTTTAATCATGGAATTAATATTTGATATGTTCCTTCGCTTTATATTTTCCATCTTAATTTCCTAAAAATAGTAACTGCGTAGTGAAAGATTTATTTTAACTGTGTACTACCACGGGAGTAAATTGATGATGTTATGAGGATCGCCCATTGAAATTATGAAGGTAGATGTCCTATTGTTTCGGCATTTAGAATAGAAATATGGCAACAGAAATGGACTGTTTGGTCCATTTATGGGTTACTACCCAAGTCCCATGCTGTCTAACCTAAGGGCATCAATCACGCTCAGTTCTCATGTACCTCAACACATGTCAGTATTTTATCCACGTGTGCACACCATAATCACTTACCAGCGTTTCAGTAAAGCAATCACAACGCAAACCTACATACACAGGCTCTAGGAGTTGAGAAAGATATGGAATTAGTTCTTTAAAAAACTGGGGACCTTCTTATTTTATATTTTTCGAGACTATTTTTGACTGTGTTCACAGTACCGGCAGAAGCGGTATTTTCAGGTAGCTGGTTTCAGGTTCTGTCCATTTTGACTGGAAAGAAGTTTCGAGCATGGGATGTCGTGAAGGTTCTTACTATTAGTTTGTGGCTGATTTTTCTAGTTCGCGTGTTATCTTTGTAAAAAAACTCTTCTAGGGTAACATTGTTGAAATATTGAGATAATTGAGAGATATTTATAGGTCTCTGTGAGATACAATCGCCATCTTATTTGTGTTTTGAAGTTTGAGAGCAAATACCGCTTTTAGGATTTGCGTCAAGTTTTTTATCTTTGCCTTGAAATGTTTCAGCTTTATCTCAATCTTGACTGCATTAATGAATGGATTAGAGTGAATTTCTGTATATTTATTTAAAAGTGTGTTTACAGTAAATAACATCTCACGATAAACGTCTGCCCTTCGAACATTGAGTGCTAGATCTAGTGGTATACTAGCCTCTCTGTATTTATTTTACGTGGCATCTAATAATAGATTTATTGAAATAGTATTGGTTTATGTGGTGTGTCAGCCGTCTGAGTATTGATTTTATGTGCCATCTAAGAACAGATTTATTAAACTCATCTGCGTGTGTTGTATAGGCCATCATGAACTCAGTGTAACAATGCTGAAGTTAGGCTGGTGCTGCAGGCTGAAGACGATGCTCGAGTTGCTTCCCTAGCCGTGGAGTCGCTGTTGTCTGCCGGAGCCATGCACGTCTTGCACTACGACCGCCTCCACATCGCCATCGGTGGGTCATGGCTACCATGCTTGGTTTCTTAGTTAGTCAACACAACGTTCGTAAGAAATATTTGGACGTGTGACCCAGACATTTATACGTTACCAATAAGTTGGGTAGGGTGGTAGATTAAACTTTAGTTATTCGCCCCCAGCAAGGTGTGGAAGCTTGTGGATCCATCATTTAGTAAAGGCATTAACAAACAAGACGTCCGTGTTAGAAGAGGTCTGTTTACTGCTCTCAGAAAATCCCTACGTGGACAAGACGAGAGCCAGTGTATGTGTATGCTTGTCTTGGTAAAATTAGAATACTTCACTCTTCATTTCTTTCAGTACCATCAGTATGATATGCGGTCAATGACATATTAATGTGACATAAGCGCTCACTTCATGTTTTATAACTGATGCCACCTTATGGTTTATGGTACCTTATGTATAACCTAATATTTGTTTCCTTCAATGCCTCATATTTTTCGCTCTTAAGAGTATAAGAAGTTTGTTTGTGTGTTGCATAGCTAAGAGACAAGTAAAGTCTGTATGTGTAGTCTGACTGCCGGGAATGTGTTCGAGATGGACTGCATGAGCTGTGGCAGAGCATGTGTTGCCTGACATGTCTTACAAGGGGCGGCAGCTGAAGTTGTTCACTTCTCTGTCACTTGTGTGCCACGTAGCCGACACTGTATTGAGAGAACCATGCTAGAGCTGTTATATGTTGCTGATATTTTTCTGTGCATTAACATGTTTACTCTAGAGTTTGATTTAACGTTGTAACTGCATTATCTTTATAAATGTGCTCGCGTTGAAGCGTGCTAGCATATTTATATATGCTAATAAATTGTATCTGCTATGAGGGATGAGCCTGACCGTGAAAATGGAAACCACACAGGCCATTGAGAAATTCATGTTTGGAACAACTGGCATGTCTCTAGCTGTTTGCGTGGTATTTCACTCTTATGATGTTGCATGATTTAAGCTTTCTTGATGCTTTTCCGCATCTTTCGGAAGTCATGTTTCAGTTGCTGTTGATCTTTTCAAATTATTTCAGCATTGGCATTTGGGATAAAATCCTGTTCATTGTATATTTTTTCGTTCGCCTTGCAGACCAGTTTGAGCGCGAGCTACGTAACCTGCAGTTGAGTGGCTTCTTGCTGGCGGACGGCACTCCTCTTCAGGATCTTCCTTTCCCTATGCGATCTTCCAACGCCACGCAGGTAGCATAGTTTCTTTCTTGTTCAAGTTGGGAATTGTTGAGCTCGAGCTTGCCGCTTAGAGCTGTGCCTAAAATATATTGAAAGCCCCTGTGAAGTGTTTGTACTCTGCCACGGCGTAGGTTTTGGGTTTTGCTTTCATTTTTCTGAATGAACAGTAATATGGACTGTTGACTTTCAAGTTGCCACAGTAGAGACGGGCTTTCTTTGGGAGTCATTCTTAGTAACGTACTCCATGGACTCGAAAACATTCTCTTGGCCCATCCTACTGTAAAGTCAGCGTGAAGTGGTTGCGAGGAATGAGTTTATGCTAGATAAATATTTGGTAGTATGCTGCACTTTTCGTTGCTCTCGAAGAAAGAAAATGTTACGGAATGCTGTGAAAATGTAGGAAGCAAGGTAGCGTGTATTTGGGGAAGTTATTTTTATTTCTGGTGCAGACAGGAAATCACTGTGCAACAGTGAAGATGAATCATCACTTTGACCTACAATGAAAATGACTTTTTCAATTTTCCAGCCTCAATTTTTTGCATATATTAATTTGAGCTTAGTACGTATTTCAGAGAAACAGCAATCGAGAGTAAACCATATGTTGTTTATTGAAATGGAGCAATCATTCTACATTTTATTCTTCGAAATGAGTTAGCGTATTTTTTGCTTCGGTGATTCCGTTTTTGCTCATAAAAGTCGGTGACTAACGATGTCTCACCTTCACTATTTAGGGGATACAGATTAGGGGACTAACAATATTTAACTTTCACTAGGTGGTGAAGCAGATCTGCGCCATTGCTGGCAACATCGTCACTCTGGAGATTACTGAAGCAGTCGCATTCTTCGTGGAGACCTGCAGGGCTATACAGAAGAGTCAGGTGAGAGTAGATGAAACTATCCTGTTGTGCTCCAGCAAATGTACTTTTTTACTTAGTTCAGACACCTACGTACAAGATTACTAATCATTATATCATGACTCGCTGCTCTTGAGCGGTCCAGGCAATTCAATATCTGAGCCTTAGCTTGCACAGGGCAATTAGCGCTCTTCATAGCGCACAAGCAGAATCTTATCGTGGCCTCCATTTATAGTTATGATCGTCGTATGTTTTTATCTTTTTGTAGCGGTGGTCAATATGTCATTCAGGTCACTGCTTGTTTATGTTTAGTAGCTTCTGTTCCTGTGTTTACTTATCGTTTTCTTCCTCGCGAGTTGGCCTTCACAGATCTATGAACACTAAGTGAGGGTTGCAAATAATGCTAGACAAATTTTCTCTGCAAGCACCTGGGTGCCTTGCAGTAATCACAACTTTTCGTCTCTCTCTTCTCTCTCTTTCTCGGATTAGTTCTTGCTATACAAATTTCTTTCCACGCAATATAGCTATTGCTAGCAAGGACTTCTTATCGTTCTGGTATCTTTCACACATGCATCATATAATTTTTACGAATATCTTTTTGGGTACTTGCTTCTAGGCACAAAATTAGTTGAAGATGTACTTCTTTTAAAATTTTAACTTTTAATTTAATTTTTATTTGGGCTACATTTTCTTTCGTCCTAATTTAATTTATTTTCGCTGTTTGTATCAGATTGTGACGAAACTGTCCATTTTTAGAGTCATAATTTTAGGGCATCATTACATCGATTTAATATATAAATAAATAGAATAGAATAAGGCAATTGGAACGAGCTGTTTTTCCCGTTCTTGCGTCGATACCCAAGTCTCATGTCGTCTAAAGTAAATGTAATCTCTCATTAAGGTGGTATTCATCTCTCATTGAACTCTGTTGCTGTGTGGGACTAAACACACCCGAATATTCTCCTTGAAATCTATGGTGTAGAGTGTCTCCAGCTTGTATCCATGTAACCACTTCACTCGTATAATCTCGTTATACTTCACTCGTAATGTTCTATCTTCAAACAAGTATATACATTTCCTCACTATAATTCCTGTCGAGTTTCTAAAATGACTCCGGACTTTCAACGTAAACATACTGATAGATTTACCCTCCAGGGTATATTGGATGGGGAAGAGGCAGCCTGTGCCGGAGTGACATCATCCAGCGGAGGGAACCTCGTGACGGGCAGTGACGACCCAGAGCCGCACCTCCTGAAGAAGCGCTTCATGGACGCTATGAGCAGGCTCAGTAGAGCCCTGGCCTCGTTCCTCAGGATGTATTCAAAGGCCTTCAGGGTCGACTTCCGTGTGCCACGAGTCGTCGAAGGCTCTACTGGTATGCCACTTAATGCCCTCTGTGATTTGAATAGCTCCGCATAGTGTAGTATTAGGCCCTAGTTAGCTATAGTTTCGCATACACCAGGCTAAAAGCTGGTCACAGAGATGAGGCGAGGATAATGTCACTTGGAATGTTATAAATGATAGAAAAGATGGTATTGCTCGTGTGTTGCTTATCTTCATTACTCCATCACATTTTGTTGCTTAGAAATCATCCGTGCTGTGTTATCCATTCTGGAAAGAGTGGGATACCTCTCAGATTCTTACAAGTTGTTAAAGGTAGAGAAAATGAGTGTGATATTTGTCTGACTGCCGTAAAAATCGCGAGACTAGGCAGCTCTAAGGTCGTAAATCAGATTCAGAGAAGATGTAGAGTAGATACAGGAAGGTTCTAAACCAGCTGCTGTCAGGCTTTAGACCAGATGCAGAGAGGCATCTTGTCTAACTTGACTTGTTATTTTAAGCTGTTTTGGCACTTGATTCCCAACGATTGAAGCAGTACAGAGAGCAATTGATGGCGTGCGTGTGCAGAGCGTCTGGACAGCCGCACGGTGCGAGAGCAGCTGAGTGTGAGAGTGCGGGGCCTACACAGACTCAGCGACACGTGGCAGTACGACCAGTACTTCGTCGAGGCACAGCTCTACCACGGTTCCCGCTGCGTCGGCATCGCCCAGCACTCCCCCACAACCTCCCCCACTGTCAGCCTCAAGCGCTACGCCATCGTGCCTTTCGACTGCTAGTAAGCCACATTTCCTTATTTTCGAACGTATCCTTCGCGGATCATTTCTTTCTATTGATGGCAAGCCTACAGCTGTGGGTCTGTTTTTCTAAGAAACTGCGTCAGGTTGCGATTGTTGTCTCGTGGACGAGAAAGAATATAGATCTATTCGACTATGTTCTTTAGATTTCACCATTTCTACATGGATCCCTAATGAATTCATTGTTTGTTCGTGATTTACGTACTGCTGAAGTTGCTTGGATAGTCTGGTAAATTTTTTCTTTTCAATTTACGTGTTCGGTATGAGCATTAATTATTACACACTCCTCGAGAGCAGTCTTCACCAGTCCATCACTACAATTAACGATGAATAGAATAGAATAGAATAGAATAAGGCAATAGGAACGAGCCGTTTGGCCCATTCTTGGTTCAATACCGAAGTCCCATGCCGTCTAAAAGTAAATCCATCAGTCATGCACGTACACCTTAACGATGAGTATGTATCACGGAGCTCCTGAGAAGTGTATTCAGCTGAAGAGTCTTGTCATGAGTTTGTAGAGGGGTTTGAATGCGAGTGTAATTATTGCACCAGTTCTTCAGGGCCTGGAGACTTTGGGACTCGTGTTTGCTGAGAGGAGACTAGGGAACAATTTAGAGATGATATGCTTGAAAGGTACAGTGCGAGTGTTTGTATGGTTCTTGTACTAGAAGCTCGGTATGTGTGTGAGTTTTTCAGTTCAGCTGCTCTTAATATTGCCACAAGCAATTTCTAAATATGTGTATTCAGTCAGCCAGTTTATAATTGGGGCATTCAAGTGTGCTGGAATGCCGTACTCCGTGAGGGTCAGTGTAAGCCCAGCAATATAGTAGAGGTGTTACTTAGGGTAAACAAGTTTTATGTAGAGTATGAGAGCATTAACACGTTGCCTCCGATTGCCTGACTGGTGTAAATCTTCACTTTGTACGCATAGTCACAAAAAGGATCTGAAAAAATTACAGAACCTAACCTAACCCTAACCTAACCACGTGTTAAAGAATAAGAGAATGAGGGGAGTTTTCCGACTTCAAATGTCATGCGTCTCAGTAAATAAGATTATTAAAGCGTACACCAAGGACCAGCTGTTCGTTCAAAGACCTGCAGTGAAGATGTAAAGCTGATCTCATTAGGAGACGAGCGTTCTGGATTTAGTGTTGAAATTCTTCGTTAAAAGATTTGATGAACAAATAAAAGAAGTTCTTCGTAAGAAAAATAGATAATTAGAAGTAAAGATGTAATAGAAAAAATGAATGTGTTGAAGCGTGTCATAGAAATCGAAGGCATTTTTGATCTATGGAGTAACTTACCTGAGCTATCTACTACCTGGCAGAAATGTCTCATATCTGCCGCAGCTACTTTCATGACCCGTACCCTGTTTCAGTATGTGCCCCATTATGTGCCTCCCGAATTGGTTATGTTGTAGTGTGTGGATTATTTTTCACTATTGCTATTGACTGTGGATGTAAATTCTCACTTCCAGCCAGTACTTATATTTTTTTTGTCCTTGCTGCTCTTGGTTATGCTCTCACCTCTGCATCTCCAGCTTGGTCGATTACCATCAGCCTGGTCGACTGGTGAGTGAACTCGCTTACGATGCGAGAAGACGCGGGTTTGAGGCCCGCTGCCGCGGTGGTCAGTTTGCGTATGACCATCGCTTGGCTAGAATTACGGCATGGGACTTGGGTACCAACCCAAGAATGGGCCAAAAGGCTCGTTCCTATCGCCTCATTCTATTCGATTCTATTCGTGGTCATGTCATGTGTTCTTGTTTTGCAATCGTTTTTTCTTTCATGGTCTACTTCCCCTGCGAGGATTGCTCACTAACCCTTTGGACTCCATTTGCCCCCTGAAGCTTGTGTTGCCTGCATTATCGAGAAAAATGGCTGTTATGTAACTTTGTTTGCGTGCAGTCTAGACATGCGGGCGCGCGTGACCAACTTACCTCTGGAAAGCCGCCTCGTGCTCACGGTGTACGGTTTGCGTCAGCTGACCAACACTGACGGGGACTCACCACGCTATATGAGGGAGGAGGTGGGCTGGGCCGCCATCCAGTGTTACTCTTTCGACAGGTACGGTCTCTCCTCCTACTGCTGCTGTGTGTCTTTTTCGTGTTCATTTCTATAGTGTGTGCCATTCTTGCTGAGTGCTACTGTATGTGCTGACAATGTCTCAGGCTGTTATTGTTTGAAATACTTTAATGTAATAAAATATTTTTGACTTCAAATCCCCTTTAGGCGATTAAGAATTTTCATTTTTTTAGTTATGTATGACTGGCTAAACTAAGTTCATGTTGACACACTTTATTCTAATAATAATGGTAGATTTACGGTTCTCTGTGTTTCTTTTGAGGAAGATTTTATGCTTCGTCGTTACTCATTTGACAGCTGCCATTGAAGGCATGGCGGACTAAAAAGGACAATCTAGAGCAGCGTCCATTTCCTTGTTGCGTTGATAAAGACTTCTTGTTCACATTGTAGAACAATTTAAATATCTTCTTACCATATCATAGTCTTAGCCAACTGGTTAATGTATACATCTGTAATTTACGTGCTGGGTCTCATGAAGCTGTAGTGGATGATACCGGCACTGCACCACTAAACAGACACCATTAGCTTTTTCTGGTGCAAGTTTCTCTCTCGACTGTGGTTTAGCACTTTGTCTTTATCAAGCCGCCGTATAGAGCGCTTGAGATTGTTAAAAAGAATCCACTTTTTCTTACACGGAACGATACGGTGCAAAAATGGTTTAGTTTTCAGTTATAACAGCAGAGAACGGCCAATTTCAAGGCGACGTGTCATTTGACTCGCATTCAGTTCGTGTGGTAACTACTTGTCTAGCTGCTTAAGTCTTCCAATTTGCTTCAGATGGTCCAATATTTTAGGAATCGAAACCTCAAACCTCACTGCTCACTCACGCTTAGTTTGAGATGTATCCGCCTCCACTACATCTTGCAACTCATCATTGTCCATCTTGGTCGCAGGTTTATCATGAGGTTGATTTACAAATTAAAGTCACCTGACTGAAACTTCACAAACCAACTCACAGTGTGTTCATTCTCTTCACCATGTCCGAACACCTCATTAACGTTTCAAACTGTCTGGGATGCACTTGTTCCACGACAAAACTCATGTTCACAAATGCATGGGTTCTTTTGATGCATCTATGGGTTCAGAAATATTGATATGCAGCTTACAATACAATCAGTTATTGTGAATGGCTTATGGACAAGTGATGATGTAGCTGTTCAGTGCTGAAAAATTAAAAACATGTATAGGATGAACCGTAAATGGTAACGGCTTTTAAAATTGGTGAATAAGAAAATCGGACATTTCATACTCAATGACCTAAATATTTTATTTATGAAGTACATGAATGAACATAGAAATAATCTTGAAAAATACCCTAAAGTGTTTCATTTTGTAAGAATATGCAAGCGATCACTGTGAAATTGATGTGTTAGTCAACTGTATAAACGCTGTTCTGGATTGCTGAACCCTAAGCTATTTGTCCTTGCATCAGGAAACTGTGCCAGGGCGGCCACCTGCTAACACTGTGGCCGATGGACAGCGACCGTCGTCTCGGCGCCGCCCCTCACAGCTACGATCATCCCAACGCCCACACTTGCCCTCTGCTTTGTGAGTTGCCAGCTGCACTACCAATGCTAGGAAATGGTGTACTTTTTGACTCTCTTATTGAACTTATTTGATTCTTTGCGCTTGTCTAACTTGTGACTACTTGGCTAACTTGGGACCACTTGGCTACCGTGACCACTTGGCTACCCTGTGACCACTTGGCTACCCTGTGACCACTTGGCTACCCTGTGACCACTTGGCTACCCTGTGACCACTTGGCTACCCTGTGACCACTTGGCTACCCTGTGACCACTTGGCTACCCTGTGACCACTTGGCTACCCTG
>VCRD01000082.1:158806-198211 GCA_006783055.1 Trinorchestia longiramus
TGTGACCACTTGGCTACAGTGTGACCACTTGGCTACAGTGTGACCACTTGGCTACCATGTGACCACTTGGCTACCTTGTGTTCGTTGCAGGCGTGGAACTGCCTGAGTACGATGGAGAAGTGGTGTTTCCTGAGGTGGTGCCCCTGCCTCCGCAGCTCCTGAACTTCTCTGACCTCGACATGAACACTAAGCAGCAGCTCAAGGACATCTGTGAACGAGACATATTCATCTTCAACAAGTATGGCTACACTATGTGATGCTCTAAATCTTGGTCTTAATAGTTGAGGTACAATGCTGAAATGACACATAATCTGTTGCTTTCTGAAATGTGCGCTAGCCAGGGCTAGAATGTGCTTCAGAAATGGCTGGAATGTGCTCTAAACTGTGTTGGAATGTGCTCCAGAAATGGCTGGAATGTGCTCTAAACTGTGTTGGAATGTGCTCCAGAAATGGCTGGAATGTGCTCTAAACTGTGTTGGAATGTGCTCCAGAAATGGCTGGAATGTGCTCTAAACTGTGTTGGAATGTGCTCCAGAAATGGCTGGAATGAGCTCCAAAGTGTGATGGAATGTGCTCCAGAAATGGCTCTATGTGCTCCAGAAATAGCTGGAATGTTCTGACAGGGCTGGAATTTACTCCAGAAAATGAACTAAATGCAGTATGCATAGACTCGGGAGGAGTTATAACTACCCATGGTTTGGTTAATATTGTAATGTTATGAATAAATAATTGTTCAACTGCTGCTATAAAATTCAACCTACTTTTTACCGTCTTGGATGATTTGTCTCTGAGGTATATTAAGAAATTCTGTATTATTCATGGTTGTTGAGTCTAATGGTATCATATTGTTCGAAACTTATTCTCTGAAACACACTATTTACTAGGTGAACGTAATAATGTTTTATTTAGTTGTGTAATGACATTGAAACAGGTTCACGTTAGTGGTACGCTTTTTTTTGAATGTGCATTAAATATCTTGTTTTAGGGAGAATAATTTTTGTATTGATACTTCCTGACCCTTGAGGAATATTCAAAGATTTTTCATTGCCATTCTATCAGGTTACTTTTCTCAAAAATGTTTCTTTGGTTCGTGTCCGTACCAGCTACTAACTCAGGCAGCCTCTTTATTGACTTGGAAATTACGTTATCTGTATCTTTTAAAGTTTCATGTGCGTTACTTTTTTATCTTGCTTGCAACATTCCATTGCAGTGTTTCCAGATGAAATATGTATGCTGTTCGTTTTCTTGTAAGGATATTGTCTTATACTCGTATACAGTGCCGTTAAAAATTAAAGAACACATTAAAACTTACAAATCTTAAAAAATGTGGATCAGTTTTTTAAAATTTTCATTTCAATTTCGGAAATTAAAATTAAAAATTTCAGTTTACAAATGTAAACATCGGTACTTGAACTATTTCTCAAATTTTCAGGTTGTCTAAATAATACTACCATAGTTAACATTTTATTACTTTTTGAGTGTTCAATATTAAGGAGCAAAATTTGAAAAAATATATGAAAATTTTGAAATAGCCGTTTTCCCATGATAGCAGATAAAGATGAATGAAATATAGGCTACTTATCAACGCTGCAACTTTTTTCAACCATGACAAAACGAATCAAAGTTGATACAGCTGTTAAAGCAGAAATTGTGAAATTATGAAAGGAAAATCATACAATTCAACAAATTGCTAAACAGATAAATCGTTTTAAAAGTGTTGTGAGTCGAACTCGGAAACTTTATCATGAAAGTGGTTGGCTAACTAATACAAAGCCGGCTAGACCAAGGAAACTACAGCAAGAGAGGACAAGGTTCTGTAAAGCCTAGCACTAAAAGACCGTTTTCTAATTACAGGTAAAATTTCCAGCCAAATTAAAGGTGGTACAAATGTTTCACGACTAACTTATGGCCAGGCGATTGCCTGAAATAGGCCTTTAAACAAGATGTAGGAAAAAGCCGCTGACTAGTAAAAAGCATCAGGTAACACGATTGACATTAGCAAAGAAACCTGTCAGTTATTCAGAAGACGAATGAAATATAGTGTTTTTCAAGGATGAATCCAAATTTAATGTATTTAGTAGCGATGATGATCAGTTTGTAAGAATTGGTGACAGTGTAAAATCAAACTACATAAAGAAAACTGTAAAGTTTGGTGGAGGAAGCGTGATGGTTTTGGTAAATCAGACCAGGGTGCATCATCTCTTGTGCGTTTAAATATTAGAGTTTATGCCGCTGTTAAGCAGAATGTGTTAGAACAACATGTTCTGCCAGTTTTGCAAAATTTTGGAATTGATACTCTTGTTTTTATTTAGGATAATGCTCCCTGCCACAAGGAAAACTCATTATATGCTATCTTGAGGATCAAGGAGTAGAGGTTATTGACTGACCTCCTTAGTCCCGACGTGAATATAATAGAAAACCTATGAAAGACTCCAGGACAAAATGTTATGGCGAGAAATCCAACAACAGTTGAAGATTTGTGCCTCAAATTGCGAAAGGAATGGGCCAAGATTACAGTTGTTCAGTGTGAAGATTTGCCAAAATCCTGCGTTCGTAGATGTATTACAGTAATTGAAAACAAAGGCTGCAGAAGTAAATATTGAAAATCTATCTGTGATCTGTTTCGCTATCATGTTCAGTTATAAACGTTAATTTTTTCCTTAATTTTGGACACTCATAAAGTGATAAAATGTTGAATAACTGTTAGCATTATATAAAAATTTGAGAAATGGTTCAAGTACTGTATGTCTACACTCGGAGAAAATTAAAAAAATGGACGACACTGTATTTAATATAGAGACGTGCTTGTTGCAGCTAAATATTTCATTCAGTGTAATAATGTTATCTCTGACAGGAGTTCGGCCGAAGAACGGGAGGTGCTTTGGGAAAAGCGCCACTATTTGCACAATGAGCCGCATGCCTTGGCTAAGGTAAGTGGATATCATCACTCTTATAATAAACATTAACCCCTGGTAGATTGAGCACTTACAGTATAGATTGATCAAACTCGAACAGCACAAATTGATCAATGAAAGTAGAGATTGATCACGTACTAAAGCTGAGATTGATCACACACTTACTGCCGCTTAGGGGGACTTTATCAAAGATGTCGCTGTCGTTTATGAGGAAGGTAATGCATTCCACTTAATTTTGTCAAGTCTGATGTAAGCTGCGCGTATCATTTTATCCCTGTACTAAGTTATTTAAGCGTTTTTTGTGTCATGAAATGCATGGCTTCGTGCGACATCTCTATTGCTTGTGACGCTTTGTATCATTACTGACGCTAAAGAAGTAAGTTGAGTTGTCAGAGGTTGTATAGAGGATGGCTGTGTCAGGTGCTGCTGGCGGCCAACTCGTGGGACGCCTTTTGCCTGCCCGACCTGCACTCCATGCTCAAGCACTGGACTGCCCTCAGTCCTGCCGACGCTCTCCCTCTCCTCCTGCCTAGGTAACGTGTGTCATCTAAAGCACTACTAGTTATGCCATTGTATGCATTTGCTTTCGTTACTTCTTGCGCTGAAGAGGGCGCTAAAGTAACTACTTCTTCAGCTTATTTTGAGTACTGAGGGATTTTGATAGTTTTGATGAGAATAGTAAAGGATTTTGACATTTGTTTGATAGTTTTGAAAAGGATGACAAGGGATTTGAAGTTCTCAGCTAGGGAACGGGGTACTGCTGTCATCTGAGCTAATCAACGTTTCTAAACAGTAGTTGTGTTCGTCGTGTAAATTTATGCTTATAGTTAGGCAAATAATATTATTTACATGTGTAGATTTTTTTCAGGGTTACGGGGAAATTACGGTTTTCTCATTTTTTTTATATTTTTGAGTCAATGTTCTGCATTGATCAATTCACCATTGCAAAAAGAGTTACAAATTGTATAGAATTTTGTTCATTTTGTATTGGACCAGCATAAGGAGCAAGGAGCAATGCGTTGTTATTTGTTAGCTAGAATAGAGTGGAATATGGCAACAGGAACGAGCTGTTCGGTTCATTCTTGGGTTGCTACCCAAGTCCCATGTCGTCTAGCGTAAAGGTATCAATCACGCACATGCACCTCAACATATATAAATATTTCATTCGCGTGCGTACACCTTAATCAATTACAAGCACTTCCGTCATGCAAACATACTGCAAACATGCCTACACAGGCCCAGAGTAAAGAATGATATGGAATTAGTACTTTACAGAATTGGGGCTCCTTTTGCAAAATTTATCGAGACAATTTTTGAATGTGTTCATAGTGCCAGCAGAGACGATATTTTCGGGTAGCTGATTCCAGGTTCTGGTGATTTTGACTGGAAAGAAGTTTAGAGTCTGATATGTCGTGTCGGTTCTTATTAGTGTGTGGCCGTTATTTCTTGTTGGCACGTTGTCGTCTGTTAAAAAACCCTTCTACGGTAACATCGCCTAAGCGATTGAGATATTTATAGGTCTCGATGAGTTGTTCTCGCAGTCTCCTTTGTTCGAGAGAGGTAAGCTCTAGCTGGTGGAGACGCCTTTCGTAGCTGAGATTACGGAGTGCAGAAATCATTTTTTAAAGTAGATATCCTTAAGCATATCATTTTACTTTTACCAGCAAGACCTTGAATTTATGAATGCTTCCTCGAGTAACTTCGATTTGAAAGAATTTGCTCTTATCTTTTGTCTGTTTAAAAACGCAATGTTGATCGTTTAGTTGTTCTCCATTTCAAGTGGTCCAGAGTTTGTATCAAATTTTGCTTTAAATTTGCTACGTGTCACAAATTTGCAAATAATAACATTTAACATTTTGGATACCAACGGCACCTCTCGCTACTGTTGCATCCCCAGGATGCAAAATTAACTTCGCTTGCAGTAAACACGACGGTTGGTAGCGGTACCCAGAGGTACCGTCAGTATCCAAAGCGTTTAATTTACCTCGGCAGTTTCGGGGACACGGCGGTGCGGACGCGCGCTGTAGAGTGGCTAAGAGGCTTGGGGAGCGACGAGCTGTTGTCATATCTGCCGCAGCTGGTGCAGGCCATGAAGCATGAGGCCTGGGACATGAGTGCTGTGGTGCGGCTGCTGCTCGAGCGCTCCACCACGTGCCCTAGGCTGGCCCATCACCTTTACTGGCTCCTCAACCAGTGCCATCCTCAGCAGGTAATGGCTTCAAAACCCATTGTTATTGTTTCTTTACTGCGGTCATCTCTAGCAGGTAGTAGATATTTCACGAGTGTTTTTCTCTGCAAGTAATAACTTATCGTCAAGTGACAAATACCATTAACGGATAGATTGATAACTCTTTTGTTGAGATACATATTGTATGGGTATTGTTATTTTTATTTGTTTGAATGTCTATGCACATTTTGTTGTAGACGAACATGAGCGGCTCGCAAGCTTGGGGTGTGCAAGACGCTCGCTACAGGCGGCGTCTGCAGCTAGTAACCCGTGCTCTGTTGGTGATCTGCGGCAGCAACTTGGAGCGAAGGCTGCTGCAGCAGGAGGCTCTACTCAGGGTGGGTCCTGCTCTTTTACGGGGTTGCCTCGTCATTTCTGGCCAGTCGGGGTTGAAATTTTTACTGCCTATTTGAAAGGTAGTCATAACATTAGACTGATGTAGCAGCGGTAGCAGTCATTACGTTAGACTAGTGTAGCAGACATCACCGAGAGACGCTGTGCTTGGGGGTCGTACAAGCTTTGGCAGCTACTCTGGTTATATGAACATTTATACATTTTAGTCCACTTTCATTTGTTATTCTCGATGAATTTATCAACTTCTAAGAGAGTTTTCCGGAAGTTGTTTTGAAGTTCAGCTCTGTTTGGTAGACGATTTTGCAAGATTAGACAATGTCTCAGTATTTCAATGTTTAGTTATGCAGATGTTCCTACTCATGTCAACTGCATGAACCACGTTTTCTTTTAACCATTTTATTTTGACCCGCCTAAATCTGAAATTGTGCAGGCTATATTTTTTTGGGATATAAAAAAGCCGTGTAAATTGTTTAACTCAATATTATTGATGGTATTGTATGGGGTTGATGTTACAGGCCCTGTACGCAACAGCGATGCGCATCAAGGACACCAAAGACTCCTTGAAAATGCCTGTCCTGGCCCGCGAGTTAGAGGTCATCAACCAGATGCTCTTGGTGAGCTGCCTTCCTTGTTTTTTGCAAACCATTTCCTGATTTTCTTCGTTTAAGTTTTTATGTACTGTATGAAAAGTATCTGAATAAAGTATTGCTATGAACGGCAAAAAAGTCTAACGAAATTATCCATATCTCTATCAGTATGTGCTCGTTCTACTTTTTGAATTTCTTTTACAGATTTGAATTTTCTAAATTCGTGTGCTCCCACGTATCATATCTTTTTAGTGCTGCACTGTCTCTCACAGCTCTCAGATACTCACATTTCCTTAGACTCGCGTGACCTGTTGAGAGCTCTATGAACTTCCGCGCATTCATAATCTTATATCCATTACCTTGATTCATTCTTGTCGTTCGGATGTTTCACGCCTTCAAATCTGGCTCTTCATTTAAGTACTCTATGCTGTCCTTACTGTTACTGTGTGAAATTTTTTATAGTGTAACTGAAGTACTCGTATGCCCACTAGAATGACTCGACATCGCTCCCGCTGTCACCTGCGCTTGCGGTGCAGGGGGTGGAGGTGCCTGCCTGTGCCTACTTCAACAGCTTCACCATCCCTCTCAAGCTCGCCTTCAGGAGCGTGGAGCCTCGCACCAGCCTCATACATGCCATATTCAAGGTGTTCTGTCATATGGCAAACTTATGTCTGCTGTACATTTTTCTGAATATTGTAACGTGTAATAACTATGCTGATCGCTGCTTATAATGACTGCTGGAACTACTTCACTCGTTCGTAGTAAAAAAGCTATTCTGTCCAGTGTGCATTTCAGATCAACAAATACAGAAGTCGATTAGAGATGTGCTCGGACACACTACACTATAATAAGTACAATAGCTATCTCGTCACTGTGCGGATAACTTGTAAAAAAACTAAATGTTTGCTGTGGGCGGCTACCTTGATATGCAGCCGTCACTGATCATGGTGCTGGGTGGAGCACGGTACAAGTTTTCTTGCAAGAGCTTGGTATAAAAAGATATTTTTCAGCAGGCAGTCTTTGAAGTTACGTCATCCCTGTCTCTCATTCAGTTACATATTTTTTGCTTGGCAAATTAATAATGGTGACAAAGACGTTTCTTCAAACTGAATATTTGGAGCCTAAGTTTATTCTTAACAAGATATCGTAAAATACTAACAGTTGAAATATAACTTCTTCAAATCAGATTAAATTTTAGGAGGTGGATGTACTTTCCTTGTCATTAGGAAAATATTTTTCTATATTAATATACTAAAATTCTAGAATGCGAAGTTCAAAATTAGAACAAAAAGCTTATATTTTATAGTGGGGTATAACTCCAGTTACATCTTTTCAAATCAATTTTAAATATTATGATTTCGCATGTATTACCCAATTTCATTTATTAAACTAACTATCAAGGATATACCTAATTTTTTTGAAGAACAGTTAGTCATCAGCTGTTGACAATATCTGTAGAATTGATGCAAACGTTCATTACAGAGATTCATGAAATCATGCTCCACCTATGATTGACGCTGTGCCTAGTGAAGTAATGTTGTGTGCATCTTAGTTGAATGTGTACTTGTGAAGTAATGTGGTGAGTATTTAGTAGGTTAGATACCACTGGAGAAATGAAGTGTGTATTTCAGTAGGTTAAATACTAGTGAAGTAATGGCATGTGCATTTCAGTAGCTTAGATATTAATGAAGTGATGAAGTGTGTATTTCAGTAGGTTAGATACCAGTGAAATAATGATGTGTGTATTTCATTTCAGTTGGGTATATGAGTATATACGAGTATTCAAGCATTAGAAATTTAGTTTCTGAAATTCACTATTGATGTTTACAGAATTTATCGATGCTGCACCAAGTACTAATTTTAATGATATTTTTAATTTATTGAAAATGTTGTTATTAGTAATGAGGGAAGCCACGATATTCTTCACTGTTCTGCCAATTAAGAGAACTCATCTCTGATGCGTAACGACGTGAGCTATGAAATTAGAGAAGTAACCTGGATGAGTGCATTGAATGCCTAAAAGTAACGCAAGAGTACGTGATTTCGTACTATTATATGTTGATATGTTTTATATTACTGTTTTGTTTCAATATTATTATATGAATAATAAGTAACGAAGCTTAGTGTAATGCACTTTACCTGTGTTGTGACTAGGTTACACTTTACCCGTGTTGTGACTAGGTTACACTTTACCCGTGTTGTGACTAGGTTACACTTTACCCGTGTTGTGACTAGGTTACACTTTACCCGTTTTGTGACTAGGTTACACTTTACCCGTGTTGTGACTAGGTTACACTTTACCCGTGTTGTGACTAGGTTGGAGACGACTTGCGTCAGGACATGCTGGTCATTCAGATGATCCGCCTCATGGACCGGCTGTGGCTCAGGGCAGGCCTTGACCTTAAAATAGTCACCTTCAACGTAGTCCCTACAGGCGACAAGGCTGGTGAGACGCTGCTCCTACCTTGTGAACTAAAACTGCACACTTGAACATAACTTTACTTCTGTAATTCAGGTCTTCTTCTGTTTTTAATACCAGTCGTTATAGTCAAAGCTTCAGAAATACGTTTGGATTTGCTTCAGTGGCCTCTATTTGACTTGTATTCAAAACTAAAGTTATGTTATACTTTTCACTTCTGAAAATTATAGCGATCATAATCAAAAGAAATGTTTATGTAATACGAAACGATGTGCTTTATTTAATACTAGAGTATTGAGCTAACATGTAATCATTCTTTATTTTCTTCCCGACTTGAGCTCAGGTCTTCTTAGCTGGGTGAAGTTTTTTCATCTCTAAGAACGGCAATTCTTTGCATTGGAAAGTACTGGTTTCAAATGGCAGTTTTCGATGATATCTTAATCGAAGGCGTCTCCTTTTTTGTTACCTCATTGATGCATCATGCACTCTAAGAGGAGTTGAGTGCTCGTAGATGCGTGCGAGCTAGCAGAATTTTAGCTTCCATAAAGAGTGACGTCGAAAGTTTGGGCTCGTAGTTCCGCTTATTCAGTGGTACTCATTTTAAGAATAGAATTTCGATTTATTGTAGAATAAGTTTTATTTAATTTTTCCCTATTTTCTTATTCCTTACCCGTGGAACGGCGTAAAATCACTATTTTACGTGTGCATTTGTTTCTATGTCTGTCTTCTCCTAGTTTTTGGTATTTGCGCACCTAAATTGGTCAAAACATTGCTCACAACCTAGAGCATCTCAGTTTTTTGTAAGGGTGTTATTTTTGTCGTCTCTCACGATCCCGCTGTAGAAGAATTTCCTGCTGCGGACGAGATAATACCAGTCATGCCGGGTAGGTTACATGACCGTGAGCTTGAGTTCAGAGTTGTACGCTTACCTGAAATTGTAATCATGCTTGTTGTGCTGCTCCAGTGAAACTAGGAGCTATTATTACTTTGTAACAGACTCACAGTTGGTTCTTCAGTGGGTTTTAAGTTGTTTTTCTACATTCACTGTCTCGTTTAATTTCTTGTCAATCCTCAGGTATTGCATTCTTACCAGCTACAAATGATACTTGTGAGTACGTTATGTTTCATATGTAGGAATATTTTCAGGCATTATCGAGCTGGTGAAGGACGCTGAAACTTTACGCAAGATTCAGACAGAATACGGAGTGACAGGCGTGTTCAAGGACCGTCCCATTGCCGAGTGGCTGGCGAGACAAAATCCCTCGGCTCTGGAGTACCAACGCGCTGTGGACAACTTCACTGCCTCCTGCGCCGGGTACTGTGTCGCTACCTACATCCTAGGTATCTGCGACAGGCACAACGACAACATAATGCTAAAAAACACGGGCCATCTCTTCCATATCGACTTCGGCAAGTACTTGGGAGACGCTCAGAAGTTCGGAAACATCAAAAGAGACCGGACGCCGTTTGTGCTCACGGCTGACATGGCCTACGTCATCAACGGTGGTGACAAACCTTCTGATAAATTTCACAGCTTCGTCGATCTATGCTGTAAAGCCTACAATATCATCCGCACTAACGGACACTTGTTGCTCTATCTCTTTGCACTGGTAAGATGCGTGGTGGTAACAAAGTTCCTATGCATTAACTGTCATGAGCAAAGGCAATTTTATCTCTCAGATGTTGACTGTAATTAGAAACCTACGCTTCTGTTTGTCTGATTTACATTCACTGGAAATAAAGTTGTCTTTCAACGATTTTTCCTTTAGGGAAAGCAGCAAATGGTTTCATCATCAGAAATTATATATTTAAAGATATCTTTAGCTCATGAATTTCATGTACTAATCTTAGATTTTTAAGGAGGAAAGATAATCGGAGTAACATTTTTGCTGGCTGCTGACTTTATGCCGCGTGCTCAGATGGCCAGCAGTGGAGTGGGCGGCGTGTCGTGGAGCGCAGTCAAGTTTGTGCAAGAGGCTCTACACCAGGACCACAGCCCGCAGGAGGCCGGCGCTTTCTTTGCCAGGATGATACAGGACTCCCTCAAGTCGTGGTTTACGCAGGTACTAACATTATGTTTTGCAAATGCATTCACAAATGACGGTCTCGCCCGTGATTTGAGAACAGTCCAGGCTTGATCTATAAACACAAGTTTTACTGTCGTTTATAGGTCGTTCTATTGTTGCTCACAATATTTTAAATAAAGTTCTAGAACTTTTTTGTTGCTGTCTTCTTCTTAGGCTCTGACATTATTGCATGTGTTTCTGACGTAAAATTATTAACTTTCTATGGGAGATCAGGTAAGGTTAGTAAATACATCTTATGTGTTTTTTCTATTTATATATCGAGTCAGTCTTCACAATAGTCAGAATGAAAAGTACTGTTCGTTTTATCAGCGTTCTGAGACATACTCATATGTTTCGCGGATCAAGTTCTGCAGTTGTTCTAGTTAGACCATCACCACCATTTCCACTTGAGCTTTGCAATTTACTAAGGGGTGTCTGTCATTCTCAACAAATATTAATATCTAGACGATTTTCAGAGATGCTCACTTTTAACCACCGCCTAACTGAAGCCTCATGGCTATATGAGCTCGTGATTGGTTAAATTTTACTCTTACGTTTCACTTCTACTCCTACGTATATTTTACTTTACCCTTTTTAAACTGATCCCTCTCTCTTTCCCCTGTGGTGATTACGTGCCAGAACAGCGACTGTGTTCGACAATTTTCTTGGTTTCTCTCTTCATTTTCTATTTTAAGAAGGATTTAATATGGACATTTTGTTCAAACTGGACACCTGGATATATTCATGGTTACATTTGTATTTGGTGCACAGGTGAATTTTTTCATTCACAACTTGGCGCAGCTGAGGTTCACCAACGACCCCAGTAGCACGGAGGTGCTGGACCCCGGTAGTGGGCAACTGCTTTCTTTCATCCCACGCATCTACACCATGAGCGACGATGGTCGCGTCAGCAAGGTCTCCGTGTACAACTACCAGAAGCGATACAATCCCACTAAGTATTACGTGTACATCCTCTCTGTGGAGAGACGTAACCACAAGGAGCCGAGCTACTTGTTCCGTTCATGGAAGGAGTTCACCGAGTTTCACGCCAAGCTCTGCGTGCTGTTCCCCTTCGTGCCTTTACACAGGTTTGCGACTGTGTGTTAGTGAGAGATGATTATTTTTGTGTTGTATTTGTGTAGGTTTACGATCACATCAATTTCCTATTTCGAACGGGTTTCCGTTCAGTCATTAGTGGCATAGTCATTTTGTAGACTATGTCATCACTTTACTTTTGTGTGATACGTATTGGTCCCATGGTACAGTAGTGAGAGATGAATTTTTGATGAATTGGTCCCAGCCTTCCAAGTTCAGTTTATAATCTCGGTATTTTGCGCTCTAAATCAGCTGATGGGCTACTTCGTTGTCAAACGTGACAGATTAAACTCGATGTACCACCATCGTCTTCAGTGAGTTATGGACCTGTACAAAAATCTCAGCACTCTTCTCTCGTATGACACAAACGATTCTGTAGTTTAGCCAGCATGGTAGCATCGCACAACTTCATGTCAATAAATAAGAGAAGTATTCTGCATCGGCGTAATGAATTCTTTAAAGTACGCTAAAGTACGTTAGTTCGTACTACTCCGTACTCAAATTGCTCATATCATTGTTCTATGTAAGTTTCCTGCGTACCGGATTCTCATTTTTAGCCTCATTGCTAGGTTTGCTGTTATTTTCGTGAAAAACTTAAGTACGACCATCAATATGACGTCCTGATCAAACGAATCCAATACTAATAGGCGATATTTTGTACTTATCACACCATCCTATAAGCTGCTTATGAGTCGAGAAGAGAGGCTGTTAGTTGTCCATATCTCTGATGTACTGTAGCATTTACTAAAGAATTAAGTTATTTTGTTGAAGTTTTCCAATATGTGGTCTGACGCATTTGAGAAATTTCTTAGGTCACACCATGATGAACTCGAACTGATTGTCTGTTTCAATCTCTGCATTTTTATATTTTTCTCTTCAATGATAATGATGATATATTGCAGAGAAGTAACATGCTGTAAACAATACTCACCTAGAATTTGCAGCGATTAAATTGAAATTATTAACCTCTTATTTTTTATGCATTGATTTTATTGATTTCTGATTAGTGTGAGCCTGCCAAGTATTTCATGACTCGTATGCGGTTTGGTTTTGTGACAGCCTGCCTCGTGGAGTAGTGATGGGAAGGTCGGAGGTGAGCGTGGTGGCACAGCGCCGCAAGATGTGCATCGAGCTCTTCCTCAACACCCTTTTCTCGCTCCCCGACGAGGTTGCGCACTCGGACATCGTCTACACCTTTCTTCACCCCCTGCTTAGGGATCAAGAGGATACAGACATACATATATCAAAGCTCAAAAAACCAGGTTTGCCTTTTAAAGTGCCTGCTGCATTTATTCGGTTGATATTTCGATTTGTTTGCAAAGTCCTCCTCTGCGTATGTATTGTAGCTTTGAATGAGTCTGTTCTGCTCGTTCCTTGGTGTCATACTGGCCGAGCGAACCTGTATGAAACCGTGACTGTTCGTAACTGCTAAGCTGTACAAAAACTTTTTAATTCAAGAAGACGAATTGAAGGTTGACGAAGTACATAATTGAATATTGTCATGAAATGAGGTCTTAATTTAAATTTGTTGTTCCAGAGAGCGCTCTGGCTCCCCTGGATCACCCCAGCAGCATAGGACGTGGGCAAGTAAAAGTGAGCCTCCAGTATAGTCTCGGTGAGCTCCGAATCATGGTGATTCATGCCCGCAACCTGGCCCTACTTGGTACCTTGGAACCTTCTCCTTATGCCAAGCTCTATCTCCTGCCAGACCCCACCAAACGCACCAAGCGCAAGACTAGAGTTTGTAAGAAGACTTGTCACCCATCCTTCGTGGAGCAGGTACAGTAATTTGCTTACTACACTTCGCAATGTGGATACTTTTGTGGAAATGACTGGTCATGTTCCTGGCGAAGACAGACAATGTTTCCTAAGTTTAGACGATTTTTGCCCCAATGCTCTGAAAAGTAGCTGATGTACTTTATTGGCCTACTTTTGTTTCATTAAGTTTAGAAATGTTAGCCTCTGATTTAGTTTGGAAAATTAGTTCGAAATGTTTTAACAATATGTATGGAAGACCCTTAGTTTTAGCTAGATTATAATCAGTAAAAGTTGCCTGAATACTCCTGTCAGGAACAACAACATCGGTATATAATTTAGTGCTAATTTTGTGCTTCTTCTGTGGCATAAAATGGGTTTATTTTAAAATTTTAACGATAGTGATGTTTTGTATTCGGGTTATCCAGTTAGAAGAAGACAAATTTAGTTTGAAATGCTATAGTTGTAATAACGTTCTGGCGTACAGATCACATACCGTATGGCCCTGGATCTGGTGCAGCAGAAGACGCTGGAGGTTGCCATTTGGAGTGAGGACATGCTGAGGGAGAACAGCTACCTAGGGTCCTGCTACATGCCCCTGACGGCAGTGCAGATGGACAACGAAATCGTAGAATGGCTTTCTCTTGAGCATAACATCAGGACGGCTCGTGATCATGTTCTCTACAGCACGTGACCTCCATGTGAGCCTCTACATCTTTGTTGGTGACTACGAGCCCGTATTTTTTTCGGATCACGTTATTCTGCAACTGCAGATAATGTGCTCTTGGACCCCCTGTTTCTCACAGCTCCAGTACCAAACATGAACAGTTTTTCGAAGTCTCCCTTTCCATCGTTATTGCAGTACTACATTTGACTCTACGTTCGATTAGAGTGTTGCTCTCTTTATAGCTCTTTGTTTCCTTGTTAGTATACTGCTGCAAGTGACAAAGAGCTCTGTGCTTTGTAGTCATTTGCGCGTCCATATTTTCAATTAGCCTACTGTACGTAATCACGTGCACAGTTGGTACACCTAGCGTAGAGTACCTAAGCGTAGTAATATCTTATTTTACTGCTTATGATAAATGTTGGTTCTCCTGTTTTAGTGTCTGGTTCAGGTTTTGTTTATCATTCTCTTAGTGCATAACTACAGCTTGGCAGTTTTACTTTGTGGGAAGGATTTAATTTACTGCCCGTGCATCATCTTCAATCATGATTATGCCTTGGCGGCCTGAGCTTCTTTTTAGGGTCAACTTACGCTGTTGAAAACACTTTTTTGCATGTTTCACTTTACCAGAGCTTTGTTTATGGCTATCATTTCCTAAAAGTTTGTGTTACTTCCATGAGAAATTACATTATTCAGTTAAGAAATTAGTATCCATTATAGCCAGTGTTAGCTTCTTTCAGTCTTAGGCATTTAATTCTACGTGAGGTTTTATGTTACGAAAATTTTTGAGCGTTGCTGGTAGATGTGTATTATGAGCCTCACAATCGAGTCTCTGCACATTGTATGCACTCGGATTCGAAGTCTCTTTGGAAGGATATATATATATGTTGTATCATGGCGGTGCACATACAAAAGCTTCAATTCTTGTTATTAGTCTTCATGTGACAGAAAGGTAGGGGCTGGAATATAACTTACAAGTTTTTTAAATGAGCTCTAATTATTGAATGAAATCAAGGTCCTCGGGTAGCTTGTTCTCACCAGCTTTACAGTTGTGCACCGCGCTTCCACCAGGCATCTCATGTAAGTAATTTCTGTTGTTCTGTAGAAAAGATGAAACTTGCAGCTTTGTTTTCCTATAGTATCATGGGAATGTTTCAATGTAGAAGCCAACGAAAATTTTTCTTTTTAAATTTTCAGCTAATCGAATGATTTGAATCTTAATCGAATGTTAAGTACAAGTTAACAAAACTTCTACTGGAAATAAAGCAGAAATATGATATATCAGTCATTGATCAAGAAGAGAATTCTATTGGAAGTATTTGAGTGGTAAAATGATACTGAGAGTTATTTTTACATACTGTGACTCTGCTCCTGCCCCGTCCAGCACAGAATATCCGTCAAATGCCCAGGTATAAATGATGACTTTCTGGGCTCAATGTTATATTTGACGGTGGTCCGTTTTAATGCTTTTAAGTGGGATTATCACGGTTGTCATCTCTCAGCGAAACTTTGATTTACGATTGTTATTACAAATCGTGAATTGAAGATTCACTTTTTTTAGTTGTAGTAAAATTTCTGTTTTCTTGTCGAACGAAAAACAAACGTAAGATGTACCCTTGATGAACCTCTTTCCTTCTGATTATGTGTAGTATGCAATGAATCTATTGCCTTATTTTAATGTCGGTTCGTGTAGGCTATGTGCTTCACGTACATAGCAATCTTTGTTTTCTTCCACTGATTTCCTTAAGATATAATGAACCTAGGGATTATAAAGCTGTGAACTCCATTGCATAGAGATCTATGAATTCATAAAACTATTTTCTGTTGTCGTAGGGTCGAGTACTCATTTCATTTAATTTTAATGAGCTGTTTACTGGTGTGTATTTAATGAAAAAATAATTGTTAAGTTGGTCCATACCTAGTTACTCTTCATCAGTTGTTTATGAATTCCTTTCTTGTAAACATAGCTATTCTCTCTAGTATAATACTAGCCTCCATACCCAATGCACTTAACTCTTTTGTGGGTGTAGGCGAAGTGTGTTCAATGAAAAAATCTTCTATATCTTATTTTAAAATGTCTTTGGAAATCTATGCTTCTTTAACAGTTGAAAAAGAAGATCTTTCTACAAAGGTTTCGTTCCTAACAGTTTTGTATTAAAAGTCCCAGGTTTTAATGTTTGAGTACGGTTGTTCTGTCACCAATGTGTTTGTTCTAAATTGGCGGAGAACTTGGTTTGTACTTCGCGTTTAAATTTTCTATAGAGTTCATCAGAAAACCCACTTAAGCATCGTCTTGAATTTTGATCTTTATGGTGGACTTTTCTGTCTAAAGTTGTGAATTTTTCTCTTGCTAGTGTTTAGTTTACCGATGTCTCTGTTTGTATCAGTTTTTGTGCATCGTGTGCTGCATGTGTTGCACCCGTAAGCGTAATGTAAAGCCTTTAGGAGCGGTGCACGTAGTATCGGTTTACGAATATTTGTTTACATTGAATTCATCGTCTCCATCAGAGTATTTGAGCCCTTAAGTCTTGTGTTTTGTTACAGTGACCTGCTGTTGGGCTAAGTCATCATCTAATGTGGTACGAACACTGAGCGAGACAACGGTGGCTTCTGTGTTGTAAACAAATAGTGATTTTATGATAAGATGTAGCTTCGATCATAGCCTGAAAAACAGACTGCGGTTACTACAAACTATGGTTCATTTGCACAAGTTCGTTTACTCTAGATTTTCTAGTAGACGACCTTGAAGAATGATCTTTAATAGCGAATTCTGCTTCACAATAGTTTTAATCTAGTTATGCTATCGTTATTCTTATTTAACTTTGGATTTTGCTACTCTGATTGCCAAGTAGATAAAGAAAAGTATGTTTGATGTCTCCTCTGCTCCTAATCGAGGTCAGAACCATATCAATAACTAGAAACACTTATACTGTATAAGGAGACTGCTTCTTCGCTAGCGAAATGCAATAGAAATGCTTTTCTAGTTTCTCAAAACAACAGCACTTCGTCGGACACATTTATCTCATCGAATGCTTGTTTTGGAGGTTTTAATTCAAAACTAATTCAAATTGGAGGTTTTATAGTCATCGTTTCCTTTTCTCGTCTATAGAAAACATTTTATTTTATATTTTCTGAAATCTTCGTAATTATTAGCCTTAGTATTTCGTTAATGTGTGTGCCTCTCAAGTGGGACCACAAGAGTGTTTGTAATGCAAAGTATATTATGGCATTAGCTCTGGCACTAGCATAGGTGCCAGAGCTGGAAATAGAAGCGTGCTACCTGCCAGTCTGTCCGTCTCGGTCATTAGCGTCCTTGGGTTCCTAACGTGGGTCCTTTGCAAACCACCGCAGATTCAGCTACGAATTGGTCATGTTTTGCTTTCCTTCATGCATGTTTTTCTCTCGACGTTTCATGTGCCGCCTCCTACGCATGTCTTCATTGGTGTTTTTTTTTGTTTTTCTGGATTCATTTTCCTTCTTATTTTGTCTGGCTTTTCTATTATTGCTTTGTTTTCATTTCACTCTGCCGAAATGCTTTTATCTTTTTATTCTATTCAAACTTTTTTTTCGTGTTCTCCCTTGATATTCTGTGGTTCTCGCTGTGGATATTTTTTGCTTGACCATTTCTCTTGTGTTTTTTCCTCCAGGTGGTCTATTTTTCTCTTCTCGTCTTTTATTCCCACCCTGTTTTTTTGGCGCTTCTTTTTTCTTGTTTCATCTTTAGTCTAACTTCATTGCTTTTTTATTTGTACTTTTCGTTTCTTCTTAATTAGTCACATTTCATATTTGTTTTACTCGTTTCCTACTTTTTATTATCGATCTCTGTTTATTTCTGCTCGGAAGTTTTTTATCGTATGGTGTACGAATAGAAACATATTCAATTTCCCTTTTCACATCCTCGTAATTGTGCGTGAAAGATAATATAATCTGCAAACAACTCTCAGCAATTTTAACACTTCCAGTGAATAATCCAATTTGGCACAATGGGATTATAATAATCATTATTCGCCCACAAAATGTTTAATGATTTGAAAGAAAAAAAATTGGTTGATCCTTGATGCGCGTGTAGAGTTGTTGTGTACGTGTTGTGTTTGCGAGCGATTGTTTGCCCAACTTTTGGTTACAGGGATGACGGTAGTGCGCGGATCTAGTCTCCAAGTTTTCCGTGGCTAGTTTGCATAGTTTTGACATACTCATAGCTTTAGATTGTAATATGCCCTCAGCGGTAAATTGCTTTAATTTTCAAAGAAAGGTCTTTGCCTTGCTGAGCTGCTTCATGCTTCGTTCATGTATGCTACTCTATTGCTTCTATTCATGCGCCTTGTAGAGGTCGCGTAAGTCCTCATAATTTGTCGAATTGTGTGCTGCTTTCTTGAATTTTCGGTCATTCCTGGCTATTTTTATCATTATTTTGATCGTTTATTACTAAGTGTATATTTTTAAACAGAAACGTATTACTGTGTTTTGTATTTAATGACATTATTTTAATAGCTTTTATTTCGTTTTTATACGCTCAAGTGAAGATTTTTGTTTGATGCAAAGCATATGCGCTCCTCGATAACGTGTTCGTAGAACAAAGTGAAGTCAATGGAGTAAATAGCTCAGTTTATGTTACAAGTTCTCTGAAGTGGGTTCTTCATCGTAACTCGGGAACCCGCTGCTGATTTTGCTCTCCCAGGAAGGACGTACCATCTGTCGCTAATCTGCTTGGTTTACAGTGAGACCAAAGTGCTGAGTCATCAGGTGTTGCCGACTAAAGTACATCACGTATCTTGCATACTTAAGATACATGGCATCAGTGCTCCTATGAGAGTAATTCCGTACGTATTGTTCTAGTTAAGTGCACAAGTTTTTATTTTATTGTCTGCGCAGAAATGAAACTCAAACCTATCCAAAATTTGGAGCATGCAAATCGAAGAAAAACAAGCTTGCTCTTTTGCATAAGACTGTATTTTCATTATTTGTAGATATCTTCCGTAGGTATGTAAATACAACTTTATTCAAGTTGTATTTTGCAGACTTGTGTTTTAACCCATTTTCTTCTTTTTATCCTGTCTGCATTAATGCTCGGTGCAGTTTTTAATTAACTACATTTTCTGTCATTTTCATTGACATTAAATGTTCCATTTTGTCAAATATTCCGGTTTCACTTGGAAATGCATTGTAAATTCAATTACATTTTCAGTTGTGCAATGACCTAATTTTAAATGTTTTTATAATACCACCGAAAGTTAGGAGTTTTTATGGTATAAAGAAAATGAGTTAAAATTTTGTTTTGTGGTTGAATAATTGAATTTATAGGTCTTATAACTAATGTTAACATGCCACCGTAAGTAGCTCGTCAAAAACCCTTACTCTTTCTTTCTATAATTTGCTCTATCTATTTTTTTTTTGCCGTGTAAAGTTACAGATTTATGGGCTGCTACAGTCAGCCGGAAAAACATGTAGGCGATATACTAACGAAAAGCAACATCATCTTTATGAATTATTTGAAATAATAGAATGAATACGTTGCTTATTTTTTCATATAACACTTCAGTCTACAATTCTATGTGCATGATGAAGAACCTTACTCCAGGTGATGTACTAAAGTGATGTCGACAGGCGATGTGTTGATGTGAAACCTACAGGTGATGTGCTAAAGTGAAGCCTAGAGGTGATGTGCTAAAGTGAAGCTTAGAGATGATGTGCTAGCCTGAAGTGTACAGGTGATCTGCTAAAGTGAAGCCTACAGGTGATTGTACTGAAATAAACAAATTGCGAGATCACCAAGTTTGGTGGCTATGTCTATTCTTGAAGGGCGTGGGTCTTCACTGCAGTTGTAGCTTCTAACAGCACAAGTAAGTGCACTATTCACGAGTAAATTTAGACATTTAGATCTGACAGTTGGGCAACATTACTGATGAAAATTTATGTGATTTCTCACAGAATCGGTCTATTTTGTTTCTAAAAACTTCCTATTATCTATATCAATTTCTGGGTTGCTCACAATTACACATGAACACATCTTCTAGTTCAAATATTCGCGGTGTTCTGGAAGCAATAGTATATCGAGTGAGCTTGGTAAGGTGACGTTCAAAGAGGTAGTTCATGGCGGTCTTTGTGGTGTTGGTATGATCTTCCATTGCATTTCTATATTTATCCACTAAGTGATTCCAAGTATGAACTTCATTTAAATGGAGCTAAAGATCTTATAACTGATTTCATTTGTCTTCCTATTTATGGTATTACTATGACATTTTCATCGCATTATTGTATCTTATATAATTATTGATATTTTCTAGTTGGTCATGTATACTGCAGTCTAAAAGGTCATTGTTACTTGCAGTATTGAGTTATCGAGGAGCTTCATTAAGAGTAATGAATATTGTGCTTTGCTGGTCATTTTCATATTTTATTTTGGTGAGTGCCCACCCTCTTCTGTGTGTACCTTGGGGGGGACTTGGCTCTTTTCACTAGCGATCCTAGCTGCTCATTGCAGACTCTACAACACTGATTGCAAAATATTGTGGGTTTTGTAGTAGGTTTCAGCTTGCCGTTTTACTCTCGTCTGCCTCTTAGGCTGGCGTTAGAGAGGTTGTCGTACCGTACAACTGACCTCTGACACTAGTTATAGTTCATGTTTTCTTTTCGTCCCTTAGAGAGGCTGACACTTCTTCATTGCCGTCTTGGCTAGCGGTGCCAACAGACATGGGCAATTTTTACACTTCAGGGGCCACTTGTAGCAATGAAGTCTTGTAGTCGCTGGGATAGTCGTGTTTATTGAGCGGGAACGCTGATTACACTTAAAATATATTGGTGATAGTAATATCTCGCCTTCCAATTTTTGGGGAATTGGCGAGTTCAATTTGAAAATTCTATCCTCTGTTAAATGAGAGCATTGTTGTAGGGATTTATTGATGCGTTATTTTTCAATGACCCCGAAATGTTTCCTATGAATTGAACTAGCACTTGTGAAAAATAACAACTCTTGCATTGTCACAGCAGCTGGCCTGAACGCAAGAATGGGAGCTGGCCTCGACTGCCCATTTCCTCAGTCATTCTATCCGAAATGCTGATCTGTAGTGAAGGAACAAGATTAACATGGTAAGATACCCAATGTTGGAATTTTGTCTAACGGTATGATTTAGAAATTTATTTTTCGATTCCTATGGGGAAAGTACTTTGATTAGAATTAGAGAGGGCTTCACTTCGAATTGTTTTTGTTTTTTATCAGGCTTTGGGAGTTATGTTGGCATGATCTTTCTTAAGAAGCGTGTTCTCTTACTCATTATAAGCAAAGTTATTTTCACTTCTAATTTCACTTCTTTTCTAATGAGCTTGATGCTAGTTCATTATATGTGTCTGTCATCTTGGTGCGCTGTTGGATATCAATGGTATTCAGCGCTCCCATTAAGGTAATTACGAGTCATGATACTCGGTGGGCTCCTGAGTGTCCTTCCTGGTCAGCACTTAGCGGCTTTCCGTAGAGGCATTCATAGCTACCTCACTACGAAGCATCAACTTACGTAGTGAATTTATGTTTATGTGGCTGGAAGGCTGGTAATTCCTCTCTCTTTTTCAATATTGTCAAGGTGCTCTATTTAACTGGTAAAACCTTACGTCATTTGATCTTATGTTCTTTAATTGTTCTCGATTCAGAGAACTTGAATTTTGTCATAGATTGCGCGGTTTTGTGTATGTCTGTGTTCATATATCACATGCTTCGAGCATAATATCGAACTTGTTTGTGACTGTCAATTAGTATAAGTCTGCTTGGAATGTTACGAGATCAATGTAGTCCAGCACTTGCAAATTATTTTACTACGGAGTAATTTAGGCTTCTCGTACGAGTCGCGAATAAATAATTAATATTCAATGTTTCTTCTTTACATTTGGTCTACAGGCTTATCACTTATGTTGCTACTACAATTTTATTCACGAATTTTTAACTTCAAGGTAAGAAATTAATCGGCGAATTGATTTAAGAATTTCTTTATTGCTGACATCCAGTTCGGGAGTTCTAAGTTAACATTCTTCCTCTTCAGGACCGTGATTTTTCCGCAGCGTGTCAAGAGACAGACGTCTCTTAGCGGGAAATTACCGGTTATTAAAATTTGTGTGCACGCTTATAATCGTTGCAAGCGATTTCGGCACAATTTCCTCTATTAAAATTAAACAACAGTTTGGATCTCCATGCATTCAAAATTATTCTAGAATCTAAAATTTCATAAATTGTTCAATCGTAAAGCGTTCTGAAACATGAAAAATACAACTTAATAGTTAACAAACCTATCGCAAAAATAGGACACAAATTATATCAAACTACTCTGTTAATATTTGATGCATTTCTTTCAAGTTAAGAGAACGTAACTAACGGTTAAAGTTTCTACAACATCCCCTCACCACCCGCCAAATGTGCCCCCACCCTAGACGCGTTAGCTCTTTAGCGTTGCAGTACATTTGAAGTTCCTTGTACGCAGAAGTAGCTTCGTTTACACAAAGTACGAGCAAATATTCTGCAGTTAATCAATAATTACGTTACTGAGTGACTTTATACTGCTGTGATAAATTTGAATGACTTAAGTAAGCTAGAAACAAATTTTGTTTAACATAGAGATCGCCCGCCAAAAATAGAAACCGAACTGGTTCGCAGACCAGAAGAATATTGCACCCGTTAAACTATCGTTAAAAAATGCAATCGCAGCGGGTGTTTCCGTAAAACTTTATTCGTGGTTGTGACATCGCTAAAAAATACATGCGTTAATATCACGCCAAAGCAGTAACAGTACAAGAGACGCAAATAAAACAAGTGAACTAAAAAGTTTTCAGTTTTAACATCTGAATTGTGATAAAACCGAAAAGGTACATGGCAGTGATGAGAAACACCTTAACAAAAATCATCTGCAACAGATATTCACAATATTATGGTAAAATCTATTTACTCTAAGCAGAACGATTCTTCTTTGTGCATAAAAAGTCACTCTGCTGAGCGATTCTTTCAACTAGTCTTCGTTATTTGAAATTTTGCAGCAAAAGTTGCCTTCCAGTTTTTAAAAAAGCGATTTTTAGTAAAATAAATCATTAGGCAATAAATTGAATTAAAGAAAAACATTAACAAAGCGTAAAAAGTAAGAAAATTTAATTACGAATAAAATACGACCATGTTCATTTTTTTCAGGAGCGAGGCGTATTGGATAGCATAAAAACATTAACCTAGCGGGGCTCTAAATAATAATGTTAACGAGCTCCTGTGTACTTAAGCTGATGTGAGAATGAGCTTCTGCAATACAACCGAGAGGTAAGCACTTTCAATGTCTTGAAGTAAAATTGTTATAGCTTTCAAATGATTGTAATTGATTTTGAAATGTTTTAAATTTAACTGCGAATCAAACCTGAAAGGGTTAAAGGACGCTAAATTAGTGTAAACTTCGGCACGGAAGATAGCTAGAAGAAACCTAGCTACGTTGAATTTGTAGCTTCAAAATTATGAAATGCTATGTCTGGGCAGACCAGGTATTTATTTTATTTGTGGAACTCCAAATAAGAATTTGGAAAAAGTCTATGGGAATGAATCGAAAAGTTGTACCAAGGATTTTTGAATTGAAAGAAAGTTAAGGTTAGCGAAGGATAAGGGTATTATCATATTACTTGTTCACTTTGCAAATGCCATGGTAGTTTACCGAGTACTGAATACTCAACCCCGCAACCAACCGCAAAACAAAAGTCAGTTCTCATGCCATGGATACAACTTGCCTGCTTCACGGCTGTCGGGAAGCTTACACGAACAAGAGTTCAAGTAAATTTGTTATGACTACAGTAATCACACAAACTTATTCGTGTAGTACTGCCAGAGTCCATAACTCAAAGACATCGTTTATGGATTATAGAACATTAAAGCTACAGTTGTGTTTCGTCATGTAATCAAATTCATTGCAATAAAAAACACTAGATTACAGGTAACAGCACCAAATGTTTTTTTAGCACGATGATAAAGACAAACTGTGAGTACTTGAATTGTTTGTAACATATTGACAGTTGAGAAGCAGGCAACTTGAAATAACAAGCAATCTGACATTTTCTACACACAAACAAAACTAGGTTAATATTTCTACTAGAGAATAGCACCACGGTCAGCTGGAACTTTTCCGAAATTCACTGGATTTCACGTCACTCATAGATAAGAGAGGGAAGCTTACATCTATGAGACGACCAGTAACTGCGCTGGTCGAGTTCTTAAACAAATATTTACCAAAAAGAAAACATGAGTAGATCATCAGCGTGACTATAAATAAAAACTGAGAAAAAAGCGTTTAGTCTGTTGCGATGAACAAGAATGAAGGTTAACATAAGAGTAAGTCCGGAAAATGGCAACGCAGATAGTGGCTGTACAAAGTAAAATATTTCATGCTTCAGCAAAGAGACGATTCTTTGCCACACCGAGAAGAGAGGGGAGGGGCTATGGACTAGGATCTAAACGCATTAACTGCATTTCTTACAAGTATAATACAAGACCACTAACAAAATTCCAGCACTAGAGACCAACAAGAAGCCAAAAGATACAGCTCAAGGCACGTGTAACTCTAAACCATTGGCTTCATATCAACCAATGAACATTTTTATCATTTCTTCTAAGCCGTTTCATTTCCGTCAGTTAGATTATTATATTATAGTAACTATTATTTTCATAGTTTATTTCATTGAAACTACAAAGTCTAATCAAAGTCACCACAATCATGTAATTTCTCATATAGAAACAATTAAAAAAACTGAGTAGTTACATTTGACGGACCTCGAAATGTAGCGAAGACTGAAATAATATGATTCGTAGCATGTTAAGTTCGTTTCCTTATAATAGTGGAAGCCATTTAGCGAAGACATAGTTAGAAAAGCCGAAAAAGCCTGGAAGAACACGTAAATGAACACTTATATCACCACAACAGTTAAGCATTAATGGCGGAGTTAATATACATATTTCACGTATTTTGTCAATGATTACTGGATTTTTCATAGAATTTCTCTGCTAACAATAAGACGGGAACTTTCTCACAGTTACCTGCAAGTCAATACATGTGTTTTGACAGATCGACTAACACTGCCGACTTTTGAAAAGGTTCTCCAGCTCAATGAGTAGCCCACAATTGAATGACTATGATAGTTATTTAACTACAAGTTTATATAAATGTTTTCTGACCTCTTCGAGGGACCACCCAATACTGAATTTGTTTCTATCATTTTGCCTACTGTGGTGTTATAAAAAAGCAATTCAATAATAATAACATCGTACCCAAATTTGAGTAATCAGTTACAAAATTCATGCAGTTACACAACACGTAGTAACTAGGAAGACTGTATTGGTAATTCGAGCTATGCAACTTTTAGGTATCAAAAAATTTCTCAAAGCCCTTACCTTCACAACGGACTCTTTCCATCGAATGGTAAATTAAAGAGAAACACTAAAGTGGAACCGTTATCGGAGTGATCCGCCTTGCTGAGGACGAGACTGTATCTAGTGTGAACTGCTGTGGAGAGGTGTGGAGGTATCCTAGACGACTCCAGTATCAGGACCGTGCAGGCTGATGGAATTCAAATCATACGATGGTAAACGATGACTTGTCGAGTAATAAATCTCCATTTTCTTTAACTGAAAAATAAAGAAAGATAACCGGGTAACACACCTTGTGCTGACATGGAATTAACAAGAGAAATTATATAATGTAATTCAAATTTATCAGCTAGAAGATTGAATTTATTACTATAAATAGTTTAAATGCAATCGTTGCAGATAAAACCTATACATTTACAATGAATTGGAAACCATTTGAAAGCAATTATAGGCATGGTCTACATAATTTTGAACTAGAGTGTAACTCCTTAAGAGTGTCGTAAAATGAAGATGGTATATCTGCAAAAAGTAATGAAGCAGAATGAGTGTGTACCATTAAAATCCTTAAAATAGTGTTGAGTCGTTAGTTTTTGAGAAGCTTACTTTTCACATGGATTCATAAATGAATGCACACTAAAACTACGATAAAATGCTTGTACTAGTGAGTGATCAGCACACAAGTTCATTTCCGATCATATTATGTGCCACAACCATGATTTAAGACTATTACGATGATCATAGACTTCTTAGATCGTTTTTTGTCAGATTTTTCGTTATTTATTACAATTTTATTGTTAAACAATTCCTTCTCACGCGCAAGCTAAACTATGTCTAAAAATACACTATTTATTTCTTACCACTTTTTGGCATCAAAAGCAAGTCATATTATTTTAGCGTTTTCATTTGAAGATTTTGACTATTCCAAATTTAATGAAAATTAGCAGACGCACAAATATTGTTTGATATCGTTATGTGTTTTGGTATATTTTAATAAACATGGTTTCTTCATAATAAATAAACTGTAGGCAAACTTGAGTTTAGCTCAAAAATCCCTGGTGAAATCCATTTCTTAAATTAGCATGAGTAACTTCAACTATGATAAAAAAAAGGGAGAATATTTTTTCCTCTGATTTTGGGGCACAAAACGCAAGAGTATAATATACTCTTGCCCAGCGTATCTCAACCGGGGGTCCATGGCCGCCCAAGGAGGCCACAGGCCTTCGGACGCCAAAAACTGCGAATAGTTAACTTATTGATGTACAGGGGCCACGAGATGTACAGGAGCTACGAGAAATATGCGATTCGGGGAGATGGTTCATCAAAGGTTGAGAAAAGCTGTTCTTATCCTCACGATATTTTTCTACATTTTCAATTAATGATTCGAGATTCAATGAAACATTATTCATACGTAAATATTTCTCAGCAAATAATGGAAAATACTTACAAAAAAGCATCAGTTTTTTAGTACTTGAATGGATATTTTTTATCACCAAATGCAAGTATTTGAGAGCAATCAAAATTTCTATTCAAACTTTCGTGCAAGGGTAAATCACAATTTGATTAAAGAAAAAATCCAGAAGTTAAGTGAATTATATTTTCAAAAATTTTCGAAAACGAAGCGTAATGTGATGTTTTTTAGCGTTTTCTCTCGATTTTTACCACCAGCTTGATCGACTGGTGAGCGAATCTGCTGGCGAGCGGGAAGACCCGGGTTCGAATCCCGCTGCCGCCATGGTTGACGCTGCTAGAATTACTGCATAGGACTTGGGTAACCGAATAATTATCGAAGTAATTATCTGACCCAAGAATGGGCCCGAAGGTTCGTTCCTATAGCCTCATTCTATTCTAGATTTGAAATTCAGCGAAACTTCGCAGACGCACGAATAATGCTGTGGAAATATATACAAACAAGTTAATTTTTGCATAAGCTCTCCTGATTTTTTGTCATGAGGCATGTACGTACATTTTAAATAATGAAAATTCGTGAGAATAAACTTCATACGAACTCCAGTTTTAAGAAAAATTAACTGGTGTAACAAGATCCTTAGTACAGAACTAGTTAATTTCAGTGATAAAAATAAACTCTCCTAAAGTTTTGTGTGAGGCAAATATGTACGTTTCTATATGCAAGTCTTTTGATAATAAGCGGCAGACAAGCTTTAAGTTTACACAAGGTTCACTGGTGTAACAGGTTTCCTAGTTCATGACTTGTTAGTTTTAGTGATAATAAATAAAATTGAAGACAATTTTTCCACTGACTTTTTGGTACATAGGTTAATTGTCTCGTTCAGTGCGTTATAGTTAAAAATAACTGCATTTAGGAATAGAGGTGGCGACTAACGATAACACCGGAAAAATAAATAGCCCAGCTATCAACTTCGCTAGTTCTAACAAAAACTGCTACTGAGAAAGTGTCAGCAACTACAATTGACTACTGTCCATGTCTGCATCAACGTATCCACATGTGTGGATAAGTGTGCAGCAGCGGTAACGTGTGTGTACACAAAAATATGAATCTGTATGCAAGTGAACGTTGTTATTAAGAAAAAACAATTACCGTATTTGACGGGATATAAGACGCGACGACGGCATATATGTAAAATGAAGTACTGAGCGTAAGCTGGGTTAGTGAGCGTCAGAGAGAAGATTAGCCTAGGCCCATGGGAGGTCTCAAACTTCCCCGGTGATGATAAAGCGCAGGGCGATTTTTTGAGCCAAAATTTTGGAAAAAAGTGCGTCCTTTATACCGTCAAATAGAGTAAAAAAGCATTTGTGAAGCTATTATTGTTACTTAACGATGGTAATTCCAATAAAAATACAAGTGGAAGTGCATGGAAAAGTAATATCTAAGTAAATAAAAGAAACACAATAAATAGTCAATGCATCAATATTAAAAAAGTGAGGTTTAATTAGTTACAAAAATTTCGAGAACATAGACACAAACCCTAAAATTTCAATATTGTGACACAGAATATCAAGGTGAACTTACTGATTCAACTAGCAACAGAAGTAGCGTGAGAGCACCAGAAGCAAAGACTCGAAACAAGAAAAAGGAACAGATACGAAGACACGAACGTCCACCAACGTCTTCCATATATTTCAGTAGAGAGATAGGTGAAATTTATGAAAATCTTTGCTAATAACCTCGAAGTGATCGTACTACAACCCCTAAGATCAATGTCGCTGATGATCGTAAGGCATTAGGAACTGTCTTCGCTACTATGTGACCCCTAATGCATGATAACTACACTTAAAAAAATATATCAAGCTAAGTTTCTTTGATAGAAACACACAAAATTACTCTGGGACAAAATAAAGTGTCTTTGCCACTGAAGGCTATTTTTCCGTTTTTATGAGTCATTTTTCAAATGAATAGTTAACGTGTTTTCGTTCCAAATATTACTGCATTAAAGAAATTTTGCACATTAAAGTTAGCATCTTTGTCAGTCACAGTAGTGCGTAGTAAATCACGATGGCTCTAAATTAATTGAGAAAATAAGCCAAGCATACAATGAACACCGAATAACTAAGAAGCACATAGAAAGTGCGGGTAACTCGTTACCTTCGGTCACCGCCAACACTTGATGTACTGAAGATGAGGCATAAGAAAAGTCCCGGAAGAAGTAGCCACATGGATGGCGAGATAACGAGGGAGGAAGATGATTCAAAGGAAACTATAGGGTCGGATGAAAGAGGGGAGGCAATAGCAACCGAAGATGAGGGGGGCAGGTAAGATACCGGTGTTTGGTTAGGAGAGAAAGAAACAGACTTCGATAAGGGTAGAAAAGGCCATGGCATATTTTCCTGAGTGCGAGTCGTTCGGCGGAACCTGAGAAGGTAAATGATAGGAGGGAAAGTTGGTATTAGCCTTACCTTTGCAATAAAATTACAAGCTAATTACTCTAAAGCTATGTTCTGAAAAGCATAATTAGGGATTCATGAAGAAAACTGCTTTACCCTGCTACGGTCGGGAGTGCACAGAACAACGACTCGTCACAAATACAATTCCTACTTATGATATTTTTACCTTTAATGGCAAATGCTGCACAAGTTTATATAAAATATTAAGTAAATACGCATCAAACAGATAAATTAAAAATGGATATGTGATTTGAAAAGGATACTTTCCAAGGATTTAAAATTAAGCCTCCCAGGACAGCAAGAAACAGCGATACTCTATTCTTTTAAAGGAAAATGTATCAAATTACCCGCATATGAATAAAAATATTATAAAGTTGCCAGCAAACAAAATTTTTTCCTGGTTATTGCCATACATAATTAGTGATGAAAATTGTCAATGCATCTCTTAATAACAGGAAGGACAGTAACAAAAAAAAATCGAATTCTACCGCTGAATACCCTTGAGTCCAGAATTATTGTAGCAGCGCATGAATCAACTTAAATTGCAGCAAAAGAAACAAGCACGTCAGTTTCGCTTTTAAAAAAACTATCTGATGAATAAGAAATGGGCATATTCAACCTACGACAAATAAACACATAGAAGTGACTATATCATAATTAGTACCGTAATATCTCTAAAATATTAGGCAAATGCCACCGAATGTACATTTGAGATAAACTTCAAAATTTAAAGTACGCGAGAAATATCCACACGATTCCAGTTTAATAAAGATGACTTGACTATATGCATGTTCCCACAGGTCAAAGCAGTAGGTTAATTAATGATCTGAAATCAGGACAAGAGCCTTCCATACTCGACATCATGAGCAATAGCCTTGTAACAGCATGCAATACCGCAATTCCGTACTAGTACTGTTTTATATGAAGTGCCTACATGGAAATGCAGCTCCCTAGCTTAGTACTGAATGTATTTATATAGTTTTAGTGTGACAAATTAATTCCGCAGCAAATTATATGACTAATTTTACTTAACCGTTATTTTCTATCAATACTTGTAGAGTTGAAAGAAATGAAAACGGTCCACTCAGGAGAGCAAGCTTACAGCCTGAAGTTAGAGTAGGTTCCTTACCTAGAACAAGCGACGACGTCGACACCAGAGAGAGCGCTCTCAGAGATGGTGTCAACACGCGTCTTGCCCAGCACGACGCCGTGTAAACAGCCGTCGAAACCAACACTGTACAAGCCTGCAGTCATCAGATCGACGTCTGGAACTCCTCCTACAAGAAAATTACACAATGAAGCATTGACCAGGAGATATCAAAATTCTAATTCTAGTAATTCTATAAGTTGTGGAAACGTTAAAAATTTGATATCTTCAACAAAATTTACTTTTAGTCACCCAATGTACTACCAACCAATGTACTTTCCTAACAATATCGTAGATAACTCGAACAAATGATTTTAGATCTTGGCGTACATACTATTGAAAGGATATGAACGATTAATAATGAAAATTACGAGAGAAAAAACGGAGGTGTCGCGATACAATTGGAGCTACAGGCTTTATTATACCATCTCTGATATTAGAAAATTTCTCTCTACCGAAACTTTTATAAATTAGCCGCTTTCCTTTGCGAGATGTTAGCTGTAAAATTTGAAAACCCGATTCTTTGTACTGTGGATTTGTACTGTACTCTGTGATATTATTGGAATAATGTTGATTTATTTTTTCATTTTTATTTTATTTATAGAATTAACGGCATTACTCCGTTAATTCATTTCCACTGCACGCGTAATTTTGAGAGTGGTTCATATACATACGCCATAAGAACGCTACAGCAATCACTGCTGATAACTTATCATGATTAAGGACCAAGATGTTTCCTTGGCACACAATTATTCTGAAGTAATGAATCTCTCAGCGGAAGCACGCACATTTTAATGAGCTAGTAGGTGTAACGAAGACTGTTTTATTAAAATATAATTAAATACTTATACTTTTACTACATAAGAGAGTAGCAGTTTTAAAAAAGGAGTGAATTTCTGTCAGGAGGACAGGTTTCTCAATACTGCCATGGTGTAGGAAGGCAAGCTCGAAACACTTCTGGCACCCAAATTCTGATGAATTCGGCCAGCACGAGGAGTTAAACCCTACATACACTACGCGAGTTGGCCTCTCGGTTGACGCATTGCACTTCTACTAGTTAGATCACAAGCAAAAATAAAACGGGGAATTCCCTTTGGTTTTCAAAAGAGTTGAACAGGAAGAATAGTTATTAATATAACTTGATACTCGAAACTTTGTGGAAGGTTTGTCAAGCTTTCACTATGAGCCCATGAACATTTTTTCCAGAACGTACAATGGACCAGCAGAAATTTTTTATTTCACGCTGACCTGATGGAAATTAATTCAATCACCCATGAATAAAAAATAGATGCTCAAAGAAATACTCCGAGACTAATACACATTCAGAGTAGCAAATTCATACGCTACAGTATGAGTATCATGTTTCATGATCAGAGACCTCTAAATTTGTCCTTTTTTGTTTTGTTAAGCTTGAAGTGTGGTTGTGCCGTCCGGGTGCAAAACATCGAGAAATATACCTACTCACTTTCTCCCAATATGAATCAACGTTTCCTTTCTAGAGTTGAGGTGGGAGAATTTGTATCCATTAAGATGAATCCCACTCGTCAGCTACAGACAAAATGTTACCTGAATTGGCGTTACACGAACCTATGAAGACGCCTCCTCTGGCGTTGACGGGAGCATTTGAGGGCAAAGATGCGGTCTCAACAGGCAGGCTGTCAACCTGGAGGGTAGCTAGCTGATCTCCCAGCGTCGCCCTCAGACTGTGTCGGACAGAGTCATCCACGCGAACTCGGGACGTGACCGAACCTGCGCCGTCCCGCGTCCGGTATTTCAGCTCCGCAAACCCGTTCTCAACTGAACAAATAATTACACACGATACAGTAACCTGGCTACGAAGTAGTCCAGAATGATTCAATTTACCTCTAAGGTGATTTGCAGTAAAGCTTAAGAATAACACTCGCACGCAAGTGCTGTAGAGTAATTTATGTTTTTGAAGAATAGTTTGAACAAAAGAATTGCGTTTATCAGCGCAACATAAATTAGTTACGTCTCATTACACCAAAAAAGAAATAACAATCAGCAATAAATGCGCTACAAAGGGAAAAAATCAACCTTATAAGTTACCCAAACAACTATATTAAAGATTCTTTTTCAAGAAAGAGCTTGCAATAAAATTTCGAACTGACTGGCTATACTGAAGAAGTCGAGCCCTTTGCCAGAGATGGTGGGACCTTGACCATGCCACAGCAGCAGGCCGTTCGGCTTCGATGTGGTGAACTCGACAGTGACGCTGCGCTCATTGCGGTCACTCATGATCAGCTCCCGCCCAAATTCCACCCAAGACTGGCCAGAGAACGAGGCTGACTCCTCTACAGGCGTTTCTGAACACCAAAAAAACAACATTAGCTTGGAAATTCATGGAGATTTCTCCTGAAAACGATATCCAATAACGAAACTTCACTCAAAATATTTATATATTAAGCTCAATAACATTCTTATTGAGCATTTTATACTCAATTGCATAAATAATGCTCAGTACGAGTAATGTTCAATAAAAAAGTTTATTTATTTCTGTGGTTCTAAAACTGTGGTGTCGATTTTTCATCAAATTTCGTTAAAAAAATTAGTTTCATCTTTGATGAGGCAAGATTACGTCAAATCGAAAAAAAACGACATTCCTTCAAATTTAAACTGCGTTTTGGACATAAAGAAATCTATGCTCCCCTGAAACAACTGTCAGACATCTAAAATGAAATGTTATTACGATTATGTAATGGTGCTCAATAATGAATATTCACGCAACGTAACCCCCAAAAACAGAACATCCCCATCGCAGCTTATTTCTTTGGTATTTCTTTCTATAGAAATAGGCTATTTCAAAGTAAAATAATAGTAGCCTCACTAGGAAACTTAAAAAATATCGTACCACTTATCGAAATATCGAAACTTAAAATATCGTAAAACTTGAGTCAAGTACACGATGAGAGTTCATGGCTCTGCTGTTCAGGAATTGCTCGCACTAGAGATACGTTTGAATCAGGCAGTGGAGCTCACAAATGATCAACATTTAAGAAAGCCTCGGCCATTTGGCAACTCGCCTTGCTCGCAATGTCGTCCTGTGAAGCCGAGAGGACACACACATCGGTAGGACTCATGGAGGTCATCATGACACACGCCCCCGTTGGTGCAGGGATCCTGCTGGCTACACGCGCCGTAGGGGTCCGCCGCTCCCTCACACTGGCCGATATTTGAAGAGTCTACCAAACTGCTGCTCATGTCTGCAATGCTCATCTCGCGTTCATTCACGTTAATCTGAAACAAGAAAAAACCGTTACATTTTGTGGGGAAACTAGCGTTAGAAAAAACTGTCCCTAAAATTAAACGAACGCATGAAGGAGACTCATTCACGGTATGTTGAAAACGTGCAGAAGTATAAGTGCTTGTAACTTTCTTCGTGTTGAAAAAATTAAGTTACCAGAATATAACACAATGAATGAAAATTTTAAATGTCAGCTTCGGCCACGGCCCCTGTGCTAAATGATTATTCCTCGAATCTCAAATTCTCAAAGAAGAATCTTTACAATTCATTAAAAATAATAAATGATCTATAAAGTATTGTATACAAAATTAAAATTCTTTGTTAAAGAAAAGAATCAAATTCTTAAAATGATGTACTATTTTTTTCTTAAACAGATAGGAAAGAACTTTTTTTGTACATTCCAAGATATCATACAAGCAAACAGAAAACTATATTTGATTTTAATAAAGAATGAAAATGAACTCACAGCAAGTGACTACCGCATTGTAATCACTACAATGAAGGAACTCAACAGAACTTGAAGAAAAATCCCGTTACACAAAAGCCCTGTTTTGTAACTTTCTGTTTCCGATGAATAGTTGATCAAATTTATGATCTACATAACACTACTAAATTTTGCAATGGATGAGTTAAACTGGCAAACGAAAGAAAAAGTGAATTCAGACATGCATCATGAAAAGCTATCAGGGATGTCGTGGAAAAAGACTGACATCGCACTTGAAGCTAAATAAAATTTTAAAAATTATGATGCGGCATCATTACAATCGATATGTTGACTGACCTGAGATATACAGCCAGTGAAGCCATCTGTGACCTCAACTTCAGAGGCAACCTCAACCTTGCTGGTGTCCACACCCCCCACGTACAGCGGGATGCGTAAGTTTAATCCCTTATGAGCGCCTGGAGATTCGCCATGGATCATCTCGCCGTCGTCGATACGCAGAGACCCCATGCGGTCAGTTCGGTTGGCATGGATCTGTAAAAATAAATATTGTTCCCAATAAATTTTTATGTTTCAATGAGACGTGATTGCATGTCAAAATAAAAGATTAGAGCTCAGCAACGAGCTTATAAAAAATTTATTGTAAAAGAAACAAATAAAAGGTTCAAATGAATATACGGGTATTAGATACTGTCAGCGTGTTCCCGAGTCAAAAAAAGCTCATACTTTGGGTTAACACTGACCCTCCTTAGGCTTAGCAGTGAAACGCCTCAAAAAGTGGAGATAAAAACTTACATTGAAAGTATGCGAATGCATTTTTGAAAATTAACAATATAATATTGTTAATTATTGTTTTGTCAATATAACAAGAACTTTTTCATAAACGTAAAAAAGTCAAGACTAATTATCCCTTTTGATACGAACATCAGAGTTATTTGAGTAATATCACACGAGCACCTATTAAAAAAAAACAATACCAATTATTCTACAAAATTTTGAGACTATAAAAATCATAAAACCGTTCTACTTAACTATCTTGCATAAAGTAGTTTATAGATCAATACGACCTTGCATTACAGTTTAGATCCTAGCTTCATGTTACCCAGCCTATAGTTTATGAATAACAGTAACGGAAAAATAAGCGACACGTTCGTCTGAACTCTCTAGAAATTTGCAAAGAAATGTAGTGGTTTGTAAGGAAACGAAAAAAAGGAACTTTGCAACAGACCTTGACCCAAGCCCCTGGGGCAAGCTCATTGTCGCTGACGAGGGTGGCCGTTCCAGTGCCTGTGTTGAAGCGGAATTCCAGCTTCTTGTTGCGAAGGGCCAAGGAAGTGAAGTCGCCGTCGCCTTGTTCATTCTGAGCGCAATACATTAGCAGACCATCCTTCATCTCCTGTAAGGGTCCAAGATATCACATTGAGATCTTTTTAGTTCATTCAAAAAATTAAGAGGGTCTTCCTGTGCATGACTCAACTGCGTACTTTTATCACTGTTACAATATAACGTAGAAATATAGAAACTTTTTATAGAACAGCGTTACCAACAGCGGAAACTTTATCCAGGTGCTATAGAAAGTTTCAGCACAAGAGCATTAAACTATGATTTCAAGTAACTGAGTTGCTGGCATAGTAATTAATACCAAATACTTCAAATCCTCTGACGCACCTTATTGCCCACAATAAAAGACTACGAAGGGTTTCGATCCACAGAAATTTCATCACAAATAATATGGAGTGATTAACATTCACGAGCAGATGCAAACCTCCACTATCGATAAATAACTATCGTTGATAGTGCGTTGACTTTAAATGCGAAATGAGGCTTTCATAACTATTTAAGTAACGAGCTAAACCAACAGAACTCTCGCTGCTACAAATCAGTAGGCAGCTCAAATGTTCTTTTCACGTTAATTAGCCTTTGTAGGACAGTGAAGAGGATGGACAATTGATATACCAGTGAGATTTGACTGCAAATTGGTAAATGTAAACCGCTAAGGGATTTTTTCACAATATATTGCTCCCATCCTTTCTTTTCAGTTTAAACCTTATAAGACAAGCTATTCCAAAATGAAAAAAGTTCAAGGTGTAGAGAGGTATTGTGTTGTCCGATATTACACGAATGAACGTATTACTGAATATTACGCAGTAGAAATAGAAAAATATCCCAAAAACGCAAATCAGGTGCGGTCTAACTACACACACTGTAAAAGAAGAAAAATAAAAGGACGTGTAAATGAAAAACGCGATAAAGGAAACAGTGAAAATGTTTCCTCTACCACGTTGTATTCCGCTGTGAATGAAATATTTACATTCTGGAACATTTGTACTCAAAAATGATTTCTTTTTGCGTTCATTGTTTTCATCAGTCAAGATACAGTAACTGACCTGGGTAGGTTTCACTTTGAGTCCAACAGAGAATCGCTTGATGGCGCTTGGAGTCTGGTAGGCGATGTAGGAACCATCAGCGAATGCAGGTTCTGTAATGATGATGTCGTGCTCACAGTGCATCCCCGTCTTGCCGAAGGGACAGAAGCAGTCGTATCCGCCAGGTCGGTTCACGCAACGCCCATTGGCACACAGACCTGCAGAACGAATAAAATTAAGTACAATCCGTTGGGCAGTGTTAGAAGTCAAACTTATGGCGTCAGGGAAATTAAACAATAATGCTGCATCTTAATGAAGCCAAGCACCGCCTGGCTGAATTCGACAATGTCTTTTAAGGACCTCTAAATATTTTCCATGATGACGAACATCATGTGTCCTAATTATTTACATCTCTCGCATATTTTCATCTGGATCTAGAATCAGATTCAATATTAGGCACGGACACAGAGACGGTTCATCTACATAGAAATGTTGAATTAAATTCAAACTTTCCCCACATATCTTTCTTATGAATCTATGTTAGACTTTCTCAAAGGAATCGATCAAAATGAAGAATTTACGAAGTCAAAATAAAACAACATCTGTTTTAAAACAGATGCATAGAAATTGTTTTAGGTCGAATATATTTCGCATGAGATCGTCTAGTTTAGCTACCACAGCTGGCATGCAAGCTCGTCAACAGTTCCACTTCCGATGACACGATAATTTAAAGGAAGAACAAAATGTAAATCACTGATTGAAGGAGGTGGTGCGCAAGATACTTCAGGAGCTGCAAAAAAAGAAGAAAAACTGAATTCATCTGAAAACTGAACCCGGGACAAATGCTTGTAACCTTTGAGGAGCGGTTACTTTGAGGTACATCTTAGAAGATCTTCAATATCTCTCATGTACGCTAAAACACAATTCCCAACACTGCATTTTTATGAAGAATTTTACTTTACGAGAATCTCCACAAGATTAGCGTTAGATTCAGAGAAGACCATTACCAGGGTAGCAGGTGTCTCCGGTCTCGTCGCAAGAGGTGCCCTGGTATCCGGCAGAACAGAGACACTTGTAGCCGGTCTCAGCGTAGGACTCCTGGCAGATGCCACCGTTGTTGCAAGGACTTTCACCGCATGTGTTGCAGTTCTCGATGTTCACCTGCGAACCACATCATTTGAAATGGTCAATACCAGCAAAAATTACAACATAAACGAACCAGCGTGTATCACACGAAACGCAGTCTTAAAATTTTCTTGAGACAAGATCACTTTAACGTATTTTAACATTATTTTCCCACATCGTTGCAAAGAGTGAGGTGTTTGAACCATTAACTCGTGATGATAAACTTCGTCTATTTATGTAAGGGTACTACCTATCATACCCACGTTACACGGCCAGATATCTCTGACAAACTTACACCAATGACCTCACAGTGGTGGTCATCTCTCTCACATCCATAATCTTACAAGAGAAAGTAATGTATGAAGAAGTCTAAATACGAACTGGGCCGAAACAACAAGCTACCTATATGCATTTACAGATAAAAGTTACTCACGTGGTATTAAACGAAGAAAGAGAATGGAATAAGTGAAATATGTATAGTGAACAGTTAAAACTAAAAACACTCGAGCACAAAGTCATGCACTCGTACACCGCACACCAGCCTACTCGAAAGGAGTAAAAACAGAGAAAGAAAACGGGACAGATTATACGGCATAACAGAGTACAAAATTGAACCCATGACGGTTTCCTGCAACAAGTGCTACTGATTCTGCGGTGAGTAGCTAGGGTTACTACAGAAGAGCCTTAATTCTTTAAGCCACACAAACGAAGGCGAATACTTTGAAATACTTTGAATACTTTTTTATTCTAGTAAAACTCAGAACTCTAAAACAAGTATAATCCCTTTCAGTGCACACTATTATGAGAATCAAAGCGATGTACGGAGCTCTTGCTGTAATTCATGTATAAATAGACCCAGCATAGCTTACTGTATAAATTGAACTGCCGTGAAAAAAAACACGAAAAACACTTCTCCATTTCTATTGGAACATCCTTTGGGGTTACCATTACTCCCATATTAGCGCTACGAATCTTTCAGTTAAACACCTTGCTTAGAAGCACATCTGTTTAGAGCCGAATTGTTCTCATTAATATACGAACACACCCAACACTGCTCTTTATCTTACGTAACTATCATAGAAATGAATAGAACTATACGTTCAGGAACCGTTGCTTTCTGTAGACTATTTCTCACAATATTTTCAGCAACTCTTACGCTATCTCCAGCAGCTTTTAGCCCACCTCCAGCAGAGCTTAGCCCATCTTTAGCAACGCTTATCCCAATCTTCAGCAACTCTTAGCTCAAACTCAGCAACTCTTATTCTATATTCAGTAGCTCTTATCCTATATTCAGTGACTCTTACCCTATCTAACCTCATTTTCACCAATTCTCAGTATATAACCATTGAACTGCACTAACAACTTCGTATCAACTTAAGCAGTTTTCCTTTCTCTGCCGTTCTTTCCACATTTTAATACATAAACTTTATACGCAGTAACTCGGACCTTGTCCTGGGCAACCCTCATGAGCTCCACGATGGAGTCCTTGACGACCAGTCTGGCGACGCAGCCTGTGAAACTCCTGCTGTAGTTAGCCTGTCCGTTGAGTGTGAAGCCGTCAGGTACGCCGCCCACGTACAGGGGCGTGAGCAACTCCAGCCCAACATGGCGGCCTTCCGTCGTACCTGTCACCGACGCTGAGCCGTCCACGCTCATGCGGCCTGTGTGGTGGATGTAAGGGTACGTCAGACAGTAGGTACGTCACACACGAGGGTACGTCACACACGAGGGTACGTCACACACGAGGGTACGTCA
>VCRD01000082.1:198317-252984 GCA_006783055.1 Trinorchestia longiramus
ACACACGAGGGTACGTCACACACAAGGATACGTCACACACGAGGGTACGTCACACACAAGGGTACGTCACACACGAGGGTACGTCAGACAGCTGACATATCAGGCACGCCATCTGAAGCTGGACAAGCGCAGAATAAATCTAAGCCTAATGCATTGTCTTTTCCCTGACTTTCCATCAATATATCAACTCAAATCTTGAATTCTACAACTCATGTACTCGGTGTACAGAGAATCATGTGATAGTTTTATACCGCAGGACATTTAATACATGTGTATAGCGAGTCGCATAATCATCGGGGTACCATGAATAATATTTATGTACACCGTGATTCATATATACGTTATAATTATGTAATGATCATGTGCTGCGAGTCGTGTAATAATTGTAGATTACGATTCACGTAATAATCGTATACTGCGAGTCGTGTAATAATTGGGACTTACAAGTCCACCAATAGTTGTGTATTGCTAAGCACATAAGTATTGCGTACACGAGTCATAGTTATGTGAGACAAGTCGCATAGTTGTAAAAATTGAAGACTTTGAGTATGACTGTTACTCTTCCTCCTCCCCTCCTTCTTTACTTCTGGTGCCTGTGCATGACTGAAGGGTCAGTGAGTGACTGATACCGTAACTTTAAACGGCATGGGGTTTTGGAAGCAACCCAAAGATTAACAAATCGGCTCGTTCCCGTTGCCCTATTCTACTCTATTCTCAAACGAAAAATCCAAGTTATAAGAATACTATATTAAAGTCATACTATATTAAAGTACTTGAACCCACTCAGCAAAATCAAGTTTAAAAACACAGGAAATCGAAAAATAAATGCGGAGAAATAGCACAGTGTGAATAAAAGTAATTCCTCTGCGGAACCTCTAGAAGAAAAAACTGACCATTCTTGCGGTTGCGGGAGAGCTTGACGGAATGCCACTCGCCGATGGTGAGCGGGGCGTCGGACGTAAGGGACAGCGTCCCAGCACCCACGTCGAACTGGTACACAGCGTACCCGTCCTGCAGACCAAACGCCACGTAGTCTCCTGTCAGCTCATCGTGCCGGCTGTTGTACAGGATCAGGCCTGTGGCAATCAGCAACCCATGAATAGATTAGCACTTACTGACTGAACTTGAGTACACTAAGAGTGAGTACCCTGCGACCGAGCACACTGTTACCGAGCACACTGTTACCGAGCACACTGTTACCGAGCACACTGTTACCGAGCACACTGTTACCGAGCACACTGTTACCGAGCACACTGTTACCGAGCACACTGTTACCGAGCACACTGTTACCGAGCACACTGTTAGCGAGCACACTGTTAGCGAGCACACTGTTACCGAGCACACTGTTACCGAGACCGAGCACACTGTTACCGAGACCGAGCACACTGTTACCGAGACCGAACACACTGAGACTGAATATACTGATCCTGAGTACACTTAGACTGACTACACTGATCCTGAATATACTGATCCTGAATATGCTGAGACTGAGAATGGGCTATCATAGACGTAGAATGGCCCCATATTACAAACAAACAGTTCTACAGTTCTCATGAGATATTCAAGTTTTAGGTAAGATGACAACAACAGATGGGACAAGTGAGAAGTACGCACCGTCTGGAGACTCAGGTTTGAAGGACAGTTCGATGTCGTAGCGGAGGTAGCTATCCTTGAGTGTTGGCATACCCAGGTACGAGTTGCCAATGAACCTAAAGAGGACACAACACACATCTTTGACAACTTTAATTGCATAGGAAATGATAATAGTAGCAACCAGCCTCCCAACGAGGCATTAAGGTATCAAATATCAGAAAATGTATCAGGTTTCAGTTAAACTTGCAGTTATGTCACACTAAATTTGAGGCAACGGAGCAAACATCCGTCAAACATTTCATAAGAGGATGAATTTTGGTTAGATCGAATTTGTTATGTTTGGTCAGATTGCGGAAATAAAAATTCAGACGTACCTAGGCAGAAACATAAAATACGAGTATCATTTATAGAATGAAATTTGTTACAGTATTTCTTAGAATTCAAACTGCCTTTAGATACTCAAAATGTAGTGGAGAAGAAACGAAACTTATACAGCATATCAATACTTGGGTTTAGTGTGCAAGCCTTTCGGTGGAGCTTATAGAATCCGAAAATTTCAAACGCTTCTACAAGCAGTTTCTTATCATCAGTACTAATGGAACATATGCAAATAAAAATGTTCGTTAAGTTTGTACATCTACATATTTAATTACTTAATGACAAGTTCTATATTTCTCTTACGAAATTCTGACCGACAAAGTAATAATGTAAAGAAATTCATGGGTTCAAATTGAATCGAGTTCAAAAATTGAACATAAATTTTAATGATTGAACTTCCGAACACACAAACGGGAATGTTTGTGAACTTTTAGTCGCAATTACTCACTTTCTGAGTGTAGAAATATTTACTACTGAAAAATGTAAGGAACAAAAATCTGCGTCCTAATGCGGCGTTACGATATTAAGTATGCAAAATTTCGTTTCATCTAAAAAATGAGATGCTCATTGAAAACCGTAGCATTTTTGCCCGAATAAAAGAAAAGTAGCATCCACGTATAATTTTACATTTCCAAGCGTAGCGCCGACAGAAAAACAGCATAATTACATGTACAAACAGCTACCGAACACGTGCTTGATGAGAACACTATCACTTGCAGATGACTAGTAAATTCATCCAAAAAAGTTGAATAACTCTTACTGTACAGAATTACAGTACAGAATTGTGCAATTATTATTGTACAGAAATTACAGTTACAAAGAGAGGAGAAAGAAAGACGGAGACGTGACACTGAGCAGCAGTACAGTCACCTGGGGATGACAGCTGTAACGAACACAGCAGCAGTCCACTCACCTGGGGATGACACCAGTGACGATGAGCATGATGGGCAGGTCCACAGAGCGTACGTCGTTGCGGGCGGTACACAGGTAAGTGCCAGCGTCCTCTGCGTGTACTCCTGGGATTTCCAGTGTTGCCTGGATCCAACAAAACTTCACTCAGAAAAAACAACAATTATATTGAAAGCTTCTCGATACTAATCTAAAGCAGCTCGCTTTAATTCATAGAATTATAGGTCATTTGCATTGAAACATTTTAATTTCAATGATCGGTATAATAGGATTTTAGACCGTTGTCCTACCAATGACTGCATGTTTTTGCTATATGCTTTACCATAGAAATGTTCGATTAAATCTCCCTATGCTGCAAATTTTCTACTGCATCATGAACAGCAGTTGCCGAGAAGCCGAAACATTTTTCTACAACGATTTTTTCGAAAATTCGATATCTTAAGTGTAAGAAGATATGTCAGTACCAACTATACGTAGTACCATCGTCTTAGTATTCAAATAGACAATGTACACATCTCGTAAAGACAACAAATATATGGAGAAATAAGTTAAGCATGTACAGTAGAACTGATCGGCTCAGAGAATCGGTTGTAGACTATACCGATATTCTATAAAATGTGTGTTTTATGCCGGTAATATAAACTGTATTAAACATGTTACACCAGTCTTTTTCCACAATTACAATACACCAGTTATCGTCCCCAAATAAGTTAACAAATCAAAAAATCCCACAACGCTGCGTGCTCAAGATTTCTAGGGTGAATTGAACTGAAGAAGTTGCATGAAAACACTTTCATTCTAACTGCACTACTTTTGGTTAAAAACTGCACAAATAACATGAAACTTTATATAGAAAAAGCCAGAAGGCTAATACATGTATTGAAAGTTGTCTGAAAAGTATACCAAAATTGCGTGAAAAAATGTTAAGCGTTTGTTGTGACAAGGATCGTACAATTACTTGGAAAAATTTGGAATGCGTCGAGTCAATGTCGTTTCCGGAAGGATAAACAAATTGCAGAGGTTGATACAAAAATGTGGGCAAGATGAGGCAACGAGTTCCTAAACTACGGTCTCCACAAGAAGAGGTCGTAGGATTTATCTCCGCACGGTGGCCTGCATGGACACCCACCTCCCGCACGGTGGCTTGCAAAGGTACCCACCTCCCGCACGGTGGCTTGCAAAGGTACCCACCTCTCGCACGGTGGCCTGCACGGGCAGTTGACCATCTTGCTTCATCCACGTGAAGGACGCTGGGGGCTCTAGTTCCGCCTGGCACTTCATCACCACCGTGGACCCGAACTCGGCAGACCGCGTCTCCACAGACCGAGCATTCGGAGCGTAGTTCACAACGTCACTCGACACCAAGTCTGACGAAAGAATTACTTAAGGAAATACTAAATACGATTGATTAAACTTCCTAGTAATGTAGATGAAACCGGGCTAGGTAACTTCAGTGAAGAATAGCATTTCAATGAGGCCGAAGGTTCCTTAGAAAAATGGGAATTTAAAATACCACACTACAACATCATTTACAAGGAAAGAGATATCACATCTCAGCTGAAGTGATAAAATATTTTATCTGTGATCTTCTTCAGAGAATTCGAACACTTCTCATGTAACGTTGGGTCTCAGTGGCACAAACAGGAGTACAAATAAATCGTGATCGGGTTGGTTGTAATTATTATAGTGATACTACAGATGACATTTTGGTGAAAAACAGGGTTTGTCTGAAAAGTAGTGTAGTAGTAGTAGTAGTAGTAGTAGTAACTATGCAAGTGACTATACGTCGTAGCGCATTTGGACCGGTCGGGATCGGTGGAGGAGGAAGTCAGCTTACGAATGCGTAGTCGCTCAGTCGTTGCCGACTCGCCGAACATCCGGACAGCAAACACATACTTTTCCATGAAAATCACTTTCGTTGCTCGTGCAAACTGCAATGGACTGTTGGACTGTTGGAGTCTACAGTGGAAACTTTTCCTATGATAAAGAGAACTTTTGGTTATGATTACTCGTCGGAACGTCAAGTCTACCAGTGGCACAAAACCTTTAGAAGGCAGTGAAGAGGTCCTCGACGAAGCCCGCGCTGGAGGCCATCAACGACTACCACTGACGATATTGTAACGCGCATGAGAAAACTTTTTAACTCAGACTGTGGTTTGAGTGTTCGTTTAATGGCACAGACATTAAAAATTCTAAAAAGTACCGTGGAAGTGCTCATGCAACTTCCAGACGACTGGAAACTTCACCATTACAACGCGCGAGCTCACACCGCCTTCCTGTGACTCGTTTCTTGGCCGAGGTGGTTTCTTCAAAAAAGAAACCGAGAAAGAAGTTTCTCGTTTCTTCAAAAGTGTCAATGGTTCTTCAGTTCCCATACTGTTCTGACGTGACTCCTCCGATTTCTTATTGCTTCCGCACGTGAAAATTCCCATGAAAGAAACTCATTTTGGGATAATTGACAAAATCAACGAGGCTTGGAACAAGGCTCGAAAAGGTATTCCAGAGGTCCACTGAGGCCCCTTTGATGCCTGGAAATCTCACTGGAAGTGATGTTTATACGCAGCAGGAAAATATTTTGAACCCTTTTAATATGCTGAACCGATCTGATCAATTAATCTTTTAAAAAAAGTATATTGACATTACTTTTCGGACAAACCCTGTATACCAAAGGTACAAGCAAATATGTATATCACAACAGCAGCTGTTAGTGCAGCTACCTCATGACGATGGTGTAGTGAATTTTTGTAGAGCAAAGATCATGAAACGAAGCAATAGAAGTAATCACACAATGATCCATACACAATTTTCATCATGCTCAAAGTTAGAATTTATTTAGCTCTATCATGGTGATGAACACAGGAAAATAAATTGTTCTTTGAACACATTGTTCCAATCTTATCACAAGAAGTTCAATTAGAACGTAGCGTACTGAAAGTTACTACCGTATCGAATGCAAGCTATTCTTTCTCCAGAGAACTTAACTAGAAATCCATTTAACTTCTAACACCAACTTTGGATGACGAGTGCGTAGTTCTCAGTGAAGGCTCCACTGGCGGTCATGATGGTACAGGTGTAGATACCGCCGTCCGATGGACGTAGGTTTGTGATCTGAGCGATAAACGTCACTCAATTAAGACACAAAAATGAAAACTCATCAATAAAATAGCAACATACATTCAAACTGTCCAACATCTTGCCTAAGGCAAGGCTATGAGGCAGCCATCTTTATAAAAGCATAAATGAAACATTTACTACACATTTTGTAATTCTCGAGTAACAGATGATGCAAAATTATTGCTTGAACTTTTGGTACGGCTTTGAATATCATCAAAGTTGAGTTCGTATCTACTAACGGTAATACTCGGTACCGCTCACCGGCCGTCGTGTTCACAGTGAGCAGATAATTTTGGCGCTGTGAACACAACGACAGCGTGGGCTACCGTTGACAGACAAAGGATTTTAAAGAACTTTTCACTGCACCTCAAACACTCCTGTTGTAATTCCATACCCTTAACCTCACTCCCTGTCCCGAGCTTGACTGATGAACCTCACCTGTAGGCGGTCGCCGTACTGGCGAGCATTAGGTGGCAGGTCTCCGCCGCCCGACCGGCCCCACTTGACCACGCGGGCTGAACCCTCATTCGCAGAACACGTGAGCTCCACAGTCTCACCCACGCGCGGGTTTAGCGGGTCAGCTTCCACGCGAATGTCCACACTTGTGCGCCCTATGAGTACCACACGCATCACAACACGTAATTCAATATACACGCTAATTTTATTGCTGAAATCCAACAGAGTTGTCAGATTTAAAAAATGGTCTTGAAAAATATCCTAATTTGATGTATTAAATACATATTAACTTTGGATGATTTTTTACTTTCAAAGGAATTGAGTAAGTGTAAAAGACTAAATACATGACTTCGAACGTTTGAAATGTTTAGTACTTTCAGAACATACATACACTATCAATGCAATATCCCAGCTCATTTTGTTAAAAACATTTCGATGACACACCGGCGCATGGTGTAACACCGAACGAATTGCAAAGCTTACATGAAATATGAGAATAAATATTCGCGAATGCAGTGCATACATGCTAAATTTGGGCAGTAATTATGTAACAAAACTCTAGAAGTGAAAATCAGAAACACATGAAATGTAATGCCTGAAAATAAATGGATTGGCAATAAAATTAAAAGGCAACTGCATGAATTAGAAGTTACAGAGAACACTTGAAAAATAGCAGTTTTAGAATAAGAGAATTCGAAGACAGAATATATCAAAAAAGATGTTAGTTCAGGATACGCTGAACAATCTACGCTCTTACCTGTTAGTACGATAACCAAGTGGCATGCAAGGACTGACGAAGACAGCTTGAAGTAGAAAAAATTACAAAAGAATCTACATAAAGTGGAACCTCTTAACATGTATCAAAATAATTTTTCATGCACTTTATAATTATTGGAATATACTTCAAGCATGACACTTTTTCGCCACGTGTCATGCTAGGATAGGATTTCCTCTATATTTTCAAGTCGAGTGTAGTTAAAGGACGACTTTAAAAACGATGTTTTTATAAGAACGGCAGCGTTAAAGTTCGAATGAAAATGAAAATCAGCATTTAAATTCAACGTCTAGGAAGCTATTTAAATTCAAATTTATATTCTACGTCTAAGAAGCCAAGCAAAGAAAAAATGCACAGATTTCTAAACTACAACAAACAATTACAAAATAACGGAAAAACTGTTTACATATACAAAGAAGTGAAACTCACCAAGTTCAATTTAACATTCAAGTACATCTACAAATAAGACTTTATGATACGGACAAAATTCCATCTTGATTTATCTCCAGGCATAATAGAGAATATCATTATTATTCTATATTAGCTTAGATGAGCGTTGTTGAATCGAGAACATTTCTTAAATAAACAACTAGTCAGAAAAATCGAGGACAAAATTTTATTAGCTCTCATTTACTATTTTAAACATAGGTTGAAAAACAAAGTTTTTTACCAATGAATAAAAATAGTTTATTTTTCAAACTTTCAGAAATACACACCAAAAACTACGAATAATTTAGAATGAATGTAAACTTTACCAAATTAGTAAACACATGAACTACATTACTTCTGTTAATAAACAACCCAACGTACATTATTACAGGCAAAGGTTAAAAACAGAAAGCAAAGGTTAGTTTAAATGTACTATCAACGGAATATAATTAAAATTTTAATTCTTGAAAATACACAGATGTTCGAAATTAAGAGCAAGTAATAATCGTTAGAAAAGAGTAATAAATTAATCATCACTTGAAACACTAACGAATAGTTTTTGAATAACAAAATTTAAAACAACCGAATGAAAACAAATGGTCAAAGAACGTGTAAATAAAGTTAGTAAGAGCATTCACTAAAACTAGCACCCGTGAATAGAAAACAAAATTAAAATGAGAATGAGAAAACTGGCGACACTTCATCCCATGGCATAGTTAGGACAGGTAATCCATAGTATAGCAGAAAAACCTCAGCCACCCGCTAGCCAACTTTTATGTGCACAAATATTCAAGAGATAAAAGGCCGAGTAAACGGCAGGGAAGCTTTTCTTCGACGATGCTCAAGACGCATTAGGATGAATATGACACGCTGCATTCGTTGTCATGCCTACATTTAACCATTTATTGCTACTGAACATTATTTCATTCACTTGTAACATTTTTGAATACATAGAACGTCCCACAGTTGAGCAAAGGTACACGCGGCATCATTTAGAAAGTTGAAATATCAATCGTCAAGAACATCAGTGATGGAAGGGCTTACTAGGAATTTTGAATAATGAAAGTAAAGGGTAAACTTGAAACACCAAGGAGTATAAAATAATACAATAAATGAAGAAATAGTACAAAAAAGTATATACGGATATATAATCATAAATTCCCTGTGTATTTTTTATTGAAACGTTATGATTAATTGAAAATGCAGCAAGAAACACCGACACTTGTTCTCCTTCTACTCACTTGTTTATTGGACTCGCATACTTGGGCCAAAAGTGATAATTACATGAAAAGCAATACGACCAATCATAGACAATAAACATCAGTCTAGATGATAAAATGATATATTTAATTTTATTTTTAATCGTTACTGTCAAACGTTTTACAGTCATACATTTCATTACCCTCATATCATGTTGAGTACAGTCTCATACATGACTGTACTAGCTACTCTTTAATAAATAACTTCATAAGGCCCTTGCAACAGGAGTAAATTTAATAAGTAGATTAACTTAATTTCTAGTATTTAGAAATGTCAAAAATAATGTCCGTCGTGGTAATACCCCAAAATTAATTTATTTGAGTTTCTGTTTGATAAAAAAAGATTTGGATTGAGTAGGGGTCATCTTTACCCTAATCAATTTGTATTAGTTAATAAAATTTCGATTATTAAAATGATTAAAAATTCCCATTTTAAAGGCACAAGAAGCTTATAAATTTACGAGCTTTCAATTATTGGTAATACTAGGCTAATTTACATCCAACAAAGGTTTTTTTTCAGAGAATGTTAAAATTAGTGCCAAAAATCGTATGAACATTATATAATACTATTCCAATCAAACGTCAAAATGACCATAATTTAGGGAGCAGTTCTACTACTGGCAAGATCGCTGATATCTAAAATCTGAAGCTCAAATAACTGGAAAAATGAAATTAGCTTCTTTCAAGTTGAAATTACAGCCACACGCTACCAAGGTTTGTAACTAGCTAGTTCCGAGGTAAGTTCTAATTTTGTGATTAGTAGTCTTACTTGTAGATAAAAATTAAAAAAACTTATTCAAGCATAAAAAAATTTTGGCCATTAGAAAAGAACGATACATCTGATCAGTTTGCTTTCATTTGGTGAAGTACACTGCAAAGAGCAAGCTTAAGGAAGCGAAACATAATACGATAATATACAATGTATAATTGAACTACGATGTGTTGTTTTCTAATGGATATAAAATTTTGAAAATTTTTAACCAACAGGGTTGACGCAGTTAGAAAAAGGCGTACATCACTATTTTTTTGGTGGAGTAAATTATTTGAATATTTTCGGGTACAAAAGAGAAGTACTGTAAAGCATTTCTTTTGTGTACATGGATGGTAGCTACACATGCAAACATGAAGCGTCCATAAATACATTACGCACAAAAATAAAAGAAGTAGCTAGGAAATAAAAAGTACAGTACAAAAAATGTTTCAATTTCTTACAATGAAGGAAAAGAAAACCATGAAACGTGAAATTTGCATGCAGGATTACTATGGTTCACCCCAAAACAACCTTAGGTTATTTCACTAACAGTTTTTGAAGAGTTGTTTTATAATAATAGGAAGAATTAATGACACACCAAAAGCACAACATCAAAATGAAGGCAATTATACTGACAACCACGTACACGTGAAATAATGAAGCACTGCTACATTAGTTTGTTAAAAACAGGCAGTCACCAGCTACTGAACAATGTAGGTACAAGCCAAGGTAAGCTACCGTGAATCACATTACGCTAGCAATTACGTAGCAGGAGAGACTTCTACCAAAAGATGTTGGTCGAATATTAAATTTCAACCCGTTTGCGAATACTAGAAATATAATTGAGACTAAAGTTTGAGAGCATAATAAAAAATTCAAGTGAAGCAAGGAGGAGGAACAAGATGAATAAAGTTGTGAATGAGGTCATGCATTCACCAGGTGAAGTAATGATTAACATAGTCGTGAATTCAAGGCAGATTCTAATACCTCATTGGTGCTCAAACTCAAGCATTGGCAGTGAACAGCTCGTGTACCAAGTATGTATGTATGTTTGTTATAAACTTTAATCGACAGCTAAGCAGTGATTGCTTAGTACGGAAATATTTCAGGTAAAAAGCTGTAAAAACTACAACAGCAGGGACTGTGTTTTTACTACAATAAATAATAACACCATTTATAAATCAAAGCAAACAATTACTATGAATGTGGAAATGGGTAAACATGAAAATTGCATATTTTTGCAATGTTACTCTTCTTCTAAAGAAAGAAAAGTAATGATAGATAAAATAGGAATGCGTTGTCGCTACAAAAATCCCACATCGTGAGTAGAAAATAGATATTTTGAAATAATTAATCTTTATCAACGAACAGTAGATACTTCATAACTCAGCCAATAACTGAGAAAACTAATCACGAATCGAGAGATGTGGTCAGGTTAGAAATAGATTAAAGGTACCAGCAGAATGGAAAAATTTGTGATTTTGTTTGTTATTACCGAGAAAACATTTGAAGAAAATCGTGATGGTTCTGTTCGTCCACATGAAGTGATCAAAAATTTAACAGACGAAGGAGACATAAATGAGAATTAAAATGGTACTTTGAAGGCTTGCTAACAGCTGAATTAAAAAAGTTTTGAAAGGCTTGGGTGGGGATAGTTGCAACAGAAATTAAGAAAGAATAACTAGAGGAGGTTGACGACCAAAAAAGATAGACCATCAGTTTTTACGGCGATAGCTCGAGTGAGATAACTAAGAGAATATCATTGGGTATCAAAGCATGCACGAAGGTTTCAACCTCTAATAACAGAATAAATACATCAGTTCCTAAAGCATTAACAAAAACGCAAAACTGACATTTTAACGCTACCTTCCATTCACTTCGAAAACGTAAAACTAACAAATTTGAAGCAATTTGCGACGGGTAAGAAATATGAAAATTAGTGTCGGGTTAAAACAATAAACTTTCATGCAGTTTGTGACGAGTCAGAAATAGGGAACTTGAATGCAGTTAGTGCAGTGCTAGAAGGAGAAGCAGCGGAGCTAGGGAGCAGGGTCAGAGAAGGGTTTGCTAGCGGCCAGAGAAGAACCAGGACTGGGAGGAGGACGCCTTACGGTCGACAGTCAAGTCGATGTAGTCGGAGACTCGTGTGTAGTCGCTGCGTAGGATCTCACACTTGTAGCGGCCTTGGTTGTTGACATTCACGTCACGAATCCTGCGCCAAGATAGCTGGTAAATGAGTTTATTGCAACAACCTGAACAATTTGAATCATCTAAAATTTCTTAACGTTACACATTTTTAAGGATAATTTATGTCTTTCTTTTAATTAAGATTTAAGTGAGACAAAAAAAAAGGTGTCTCAAAATTCATTACTTACTTTGGATACAATAAAACTTTGTAGAGTACCGAACTACAGAAAATATTAGGCATGATATTAGTCACAAAAAGATCTGAAGCTGGTAGTCGATACAGATATTTTTATGATGGGGGATATGGGTCAGGACTCGCCCTACTAATGTTCAGACGAAGCTGACAGTTTTGAAGAATAAACTTCTATGAAGCTACATGTTCAAGACAAATTCGATTGTTGAAAATGCGTACATCACGGAATAAGATGAAGCAAATTCTTTAGATAAACTCATGAAAAACACGTTCTCGATAGTTTTAATTTTCATTGTTGATGTCATGCATACAGAATTGTTATGCGGCAGGTGTTATCAAAAATGCCATGTCCTAGCTCTGGTATCTTTGTGTAAGCCTGATTTTTCACTTCAATTCAAAACAAAGTATACATATATACAATGAACGAATTACTTAAATATTTACAGCAGGATAAAAAATATTTTTACCCGACTTTGAAATTCAAACATCATGAAAACATAAAACAATCGTAAAATGAAAGCAGCAGAAGGTGGCGCTGCTTCAAGGGTACGTAAGAGGGATGAGCAGTGAGGCTCCTCATCATCAAGCCACAGTCAGAGTCACGGTCACATTACTCAGCTCATGGCAGAAGTGGACAATGCAGACACACACTGCTCTCGACTTTGTAAATATCGTACCCTTTTCCGACACGGAACAGCATACGTGTACTGAACTGCGTGGAAGACAGAGAAATTATGCGTATTCGTATTTAACCACGCGGGAGACCAAGAAAAGAAGCTAGGAAAATACAGGAAAAGGACTGACTTGAGCTCGTTGCCCCTCGGGAGGGCGTTGAGAGGCAAGACGCTGCTGCCGTCACGGTACCAGATGACCTGAGCAGGATCGTAGCCGGACACCTCACAGCGCAGGCTGACGGTCTCGCCCTCAGCAGCACGTACGCTGGGCCTCAACGCCGTGATCAGAGGGTCCTCTGGCCGAGTACACACACAATTCAGTATTGAACTTGAATCATTGAGGCACTATGGGATATTTATCAGTTTTACTGAACAGAGTTAGAACTGATTATATTTTTTTTGTATTAGGAACTGTGGTCTCGGCAGCGTGCCCATGAAACAATCAGAAAAAATTATGTCTTCATGCGAATAACTTTTTTCGATTTATGTGAAGAGAATAGACAATATGTTTACCACGTCAAAAGAAAAAGTGATAGATTTGTACATGATAAAATGTTTAAAATTTTTGAGAGCCGGAACGCATTTGAGTGTTTTACTGTTTTTATATATTAGAAAACTATTATTTTCGGTTTTCAATGATGTAATGCAGAAAGAATAGACATTTTATCATCTACTTTTCACCTGGAATGGTTACTGTTATTACATAGATATACCACAGATCACAATTGCTCGATACTTATGTGTATCACATAAACACAGCAATACAAATACATTTATGTTCAAAAATGACAGTTGTCATTGTTATATCCTTCATCTTGATAACTTCATCATCACGAGAGAATAATAACCATGTTCTAACATCAAAACGAAACTATTCGCGCCATACACAAGAAGAAAATCTAGCATGCGTCGCATAAAGATATTACTGTAATGGGTAAACTTTCATTTGATTAAATACATGACACGATTTAGCATACACGTAACACAACATAAAACAGGGCAGAATTCAACTTTAATCCTTCACATTAGCTTATACTTACAGATACTACACTGTACTAAACTAGACTCAATCAATAAGCCTTTAAACTGCTACTCAATGTTGACATTTGTAAACTTTGTGCAGACTGCACGATGCTATGGTACGCTCGATTACATACGAATCCTATTTCGATATGGAAATCTAAAATTTCTTTTTAATGACGTCACCATCGCACCCTATTTCAATTCCGTTCTTACAAGTAAAAGACGTCGTTCTTACTCAATATTGGTTTAGGGAGGCGAAACTTACACGATGCATGAACACGTTATTTTGCGGGGACAAAAATCAAACCCGAATCTTCCAAAAAACGTTTCTTTTTTCTCCACTTTTCTTGCAAATTACTTTTAATGATTAATTAAATTTCTTGCAAATTGAAAATTGCTTTCGAAATAAAGGAGGAACATGCTTGATATTCCCAATTTTGAGCTTCCGAAGGAACTGTACCAAGCAAATCCATTGCTAACGAAGAAGCAGTAAATGCACTTCTATTTTGCAATGTGTTACAGAGGGATAAAGATGTGCTCTGTCGAAAGAGATGCTATGATCAGTAGTGACCTCTCACTGGAAACGTGAAAAGAGAAGAAATCAAAGACGCAATTGTACTCGGGTCGAAATTTCCTGACAAGATATGTTGCCAACGTGTCTTATCTGTGACAAATAAAGCTTAATTAAACAAAGACCAGAAAACTTCTTTACTCTGAAACTAAAACCTATAATGGATTCACACAATGGGGGCTGCAAAGCTTGGATTTCTGGGATGAGCGCAACGTCGCTCGAGGATGCAACATGACTAAGATACACACCATAAGAGATGCGCAGAAATCCTACTTTCACTCCGAAGAGTGCTAGTTTTCATGATACAACAAAAACAATAGCCTTCAGTTTATCGCTCATAAATAGGGATTGTAGTTCAAACGTGAATTTTTGGATGTAATCATGGTGTAGAGAAAGTAAATTTGACGGTGCATTTGGCAGTGAAGTAAAGCCCACTAGCAGCGAAGGTAAACAGTTAATAGTCTTTTATGCCATAACGTAGCAACAATGTCAGGAAGAGTAGCTATTATTGTCACTGCTAAGATATTGAATATTCTTCGAAAGGCTTAAAAACCTTAGTTAAATGGTATTTAAGTAAGTTGAATACTGGTCTCCAAGTTAAATAGTTTACATGAATACGTCTAAGATTCATGATTCGAAATTAACAGCTAGAACGATTTAAGAAATAACACAAATCATTAACACATAAATTAAAATGAGTGTTATATGCACCAGACGAAATGACTCCCAGAGCATGCATTCATGACACATATTATTCGATTGAACATGTAGGAATAACAAATATTGAAATTCACATAGCTAAGTAACAAATTTAAAAATAACTAATACAACTTATTTCTTGATCTGCCAGCGAAAAATACTCTGTTATAACTGTTTAGGCCACAAAACAACTGGAAGACGTGCGACACACTAAAGCTGAATGAATACTTACTCTTGCAATGCAGGAGTGCCAGTGTGTCTGGCAATTGTAGAAACTACGAGGACTAAATTAGAAATTGTAGAAATTGGAACATTTTGATATTAATGAAGCAATGAGAAACTGATGTTTTTGATTGTCAACAAGATCTGTTAAACCCTTTCGTTCCTGTTGCAAAAGCATGATCGAATTGGTTAAATCACTTCCGTTCAAAGTAGATAATCAAACTATTTAACTATTTAACTATTTTAATTAAAATTGTTAAAATTTTACTTAGCAAAAATGATGAGTTTGAATACTTTAATTTTTATTGAATCGAACCTGCTAAAATTACACCAGGGGCTACGAAGAAGCTCGCGTATAAAGGTATTTTTCAACCAGAATTGCAAAATCATACAAAGTGAAAGATGGCATCTGTGCAAACAAGACCAACTTACTGTTCCGGGCGAACCTTCTACGACGAAAGCAAATGGATTCATCTTTGCAATCATCGCAGTCGCAGAAGCCATCGCAGTTTGTGTAGAAAGGGTAACATGTGCCATTGCCACACTTAAAGAACTCCGAGCAAGATCCCAGGTCAAATATATCGTCTGAGAAAATAACGGGCATGCAACAAAACATTCAAAAATGAAGAACCTCACAAGCGCCAGTATTTTAAATTTTAGTATGAAAAATAGTCAAGTGAAACATTATGTAGAAGTTCTCGAAAAACAGCCAGGTGTGACGTACAAACGTGAATAATAAAAGTAAAATGAAACTAAAAGTTGGGATGAGCACTGACAGCCAAAATTTAGTTGCTGAATGACTTGAAATAAGTTAATCGACAGACCATTAAATAAACACCCTAACATTAAGTTTCTTTGATTTAGACAAAACTTTGATAACAACACTGAAATATTTCACTCGACAATTTTCAAGACCGACTCGAAAAAACAATGTTAAGTGAAATTTTTTAGTTATAAACAGAAGACATGCAAAACAAGAAAAAAATAACAAAGAACAAGCACCTCTGGATAGTAAAATACATATTCATTTTAAACAGACAAGACTTTGGTAAAAATATTTCAACCACGAAATATCGTGTAAAATTATTCCGAATATAATTCTAGACCAACAGTTACCATAGTTATTTATAGGATTAAATCTAAGGAAAAATGTCCGAAATCAAAACTATAACCGTGCAAAATAGGAAGGAAGAAGAACATCAACATTTATGACAAGTTTGTCAAACACACATCACAAAAATTCACTCATTTAAAAAACACAGTAAACCGTTGACGAGTTCAATGAAGGTCACTCATCTTAGAACAAAGTATCAAACAGAAAGCTAATATTTAAAGCGTTTTGTTCAATAAAAACAACATGCAGCTGTGTGCTACGACTTCGAAGAGCATCTACACTTGTACAAAAACGCACACACGAGCAGCCACTAGCAAAGCTAAGCAAAGAGACGACCTAGTAAAACATCTACAGGCGTGAGAAAAGTGAAGATTTCGATAGTATATTCCAAAAATTCTTAGTAAAATAAGGCAAATTGATCGATTTGAAAAAATATATCTCCATATTAGGAACACAAAGTTTCCAGGTGGTCCCCCCCCCTAATTCAAGAGAGTAGCTTGCTACGAGAATTTAGTAGCTTCCTACGAAATTACAGTTTGCTCAATCTAGGTCTCTCCACACACTATCACTACGCTAGAATTTTAAGGCAGCACATACGACCGTTGGCTAAGCATGACCGTCTGGGCGGAACTGCTCGCTTCGAGTCAGTGTCTCAGGTAAAGTAAAGGATAAAAATATTTTTCAAGTACCACAAGAGGAGCAGTCAGATTTGAGGACGAAAATGGAACGAAATCCAATATGAATATTGACTTGTTAGAATTGAAAGATTGCATGCAAGCTTTAATTGCATTTTACAGTGACACGATTAACGTCTTTGTTCTTCAAAATTAGAGGCTAATCTAACGAGTACACAGTACAGGAAGAGGTCTCAATATAGAAACTGTCTAAATATACTTGGAAACGTTATACTATAGAATAATAAGACAAACGTCGAAAATAAAAGAACTCGCTTTAACTTTAACCCATATACCACATCGCGAAAAGATCCATGACACTACTATTCACAGTTTACAGTAACATGCACACATTTCCTTTAGGTCATGTGCCCAGTGCCACACTAAGTCGATCAATCATTCAGAATAGTCAATCTAGGGCTAACGTAACATGCGATCTGAAAGCCAAAATACACATTTATTTACACATATCATAAACTTTCTGGGCAGGTAATTTTATACGAGTAGGCACTTCAAAACTACGCTAATTTTGTTATAATTTAGACAATAATTGTCCAGCGCGCTACGATTATTGGATTTAAAAGCACATTCAACTAGTCTTTTCTCAAGTTTTACCGAAGTTGAACAATCACAGTTTCAAGAAATTTGACCGATTTGAACTCTTAACATTGATATTTTTGTCCACCACTAAAAGTTTATTATGATCTTTAACCTAAGTTCCCCTATTGTAGTTTATTAACCTATTAAAATCCGACCACATGTAGTAATCCCTCTGAAAACCCGTTTCTCGTTCCATAGTTTTCTGCGCATTCGACCACCATGGAGAAACAGACACCAGGTTGATGATATAACTTTCCTACATTTCCCTCACCTTGGCAGTTCATCTCATCGCCGTGATCAATGCAGTCGGGTACACCGTCGCATACTTTCTCGGCAGACACGCACCTCCCGTCGGCGCAAGGGGAATTGGCACAGTCTTGCCATATACGCAACATGAGAATTTAATTTCGTCAAAAATTTGTATTTACAGCGGATCAATTGAATCAACATGCATCGTATTAACTCATTTAATCACGTCTCGCGTTCCGTTCGAGAGATACTATTGCGGTACCTATTAACATAGGGCAAGGTTTAGTGGAATGCGAGTTTCGAAGATTTTCCCCAGAAATTGATGATGATAGTCTTTCACAAAAATTTCAAATCCAAACAGCCACTTCATAAATATCTGACATTTCAGCAAGGTACTGAACTTCAGTTTCATCAAAAGTTCATTAGTTAGTTTGAGGTTACAACCAAACGGATTCCTTGCACGATTGAAGAATGCATCCCTCAGAGATTATAAGTCAACTTCACAGAAGAAACAGACTTGAAAACAAAAAATGAAACAAAATCAAACATGAATCACAGCGGGTACGAGATGAGAAGTGCATGCACAAGTTGTCAGTCACAAATAAATGCATAAAACTACGTCGTCTTAATCACATGCTACTAGTGGAACAAAACGCACAATCAATAGGAAAATGAGACGTAATGATTCAGTATACAATCATAGAATCATTTGTGAAGGAAGAACTATGAACGTAACATTCGATACGAAGAGAATGATGTTTCAAATTGAGTGTATACTACATACAGTGAATGCTAATAAATTTTCATAGATTAGGTGGGTAAAAAATAAAACCCGAATTCGTCCAGAGGAAGAAGTTTCCAGGTAAATTGCTACAACTCTATTTATACCCTATTCCACCATGCACAAACGCCACAAATCGCAGGGTCAGCAGAAAACTGTCCAGGGCTTAGCAAGACTCATTATTACACTGCGATTCGTCGTTTGTCAGCCAGCGACTGAGAAGAGATTAAGACAAAATAAACGTTGCATTAAAACTGCTCATTTAACAGATCCAGCATAGAAGTGAGCGTTTCAGTATCCAAGAGCTTTCAAATAACTATTGATTAATATCGGGCAAAGTTGACTCGTAAAAAAAAATCAACGCCGAAATTGACTGGTCAAAAATCACAAGATTAAATTACCAAGCTGAACGATAAAAAAAAGAAACTTGGAGGGCATTTTTAAAGAGTATGAGCAAGGATATATCAATTTATGATCAAAGATGTACATCTAAACGGTAATATAAAAATGGCTTTTAAGCAGCGAAATTCCCCCTTCACAAAGGAAGTTTTTAGACACTTCGCATTAGTGGTTTACTTTGAACAATTTTACTCAAACCAGCTGCAACTGCACTGAAGCGAATGATTTCGAGAATAAGGTCACCGAAATGACACCACTCACTTCCAAGAGATGAACAAAGAGAAAATTTTATTCAAATACAACAGTAAGCCCACAAGACAGTTTCGCAACCAGTGATGTTCAATCGGCTCATCGACCAACCCAAGGCCAGCAGCCATTCAGACGAGGACAGACATCTATCGTTACCTTGATCTCTGCCTGTCATTCCAACGAGTGCAGACTCGATAAGTTGACGTTTCAAATATACTCTCATGTCTCATGTATGTCAAATATTCCTTGTCATAAACTTAAAAAAATTATTGAAAGAGTAGCTGTAAGTAAGATTTATCTGACGTAAAACCAGTGTCTGCGTCGAGACACGGATTCACAACCAAATGCCATCTTTTCGATAACTCCATCTTCTTTCGTACAAATTCAGAAACACGTTCAGGTGCAAAACAGAAAAATCTACATAAGTTTTTTCATAACATTAGCGTTCATCCCTCAATTTTCAGCCATGGAGTTACTGCTAGAATCGAAATGGCCGAGAAAATTGCAGTGTTGTTGACGACTTTTCAGGTATACTGGACAGCATCAAACCTAGAACTCAAACTGGAGATGGAACAGCGAAACTGAAACCATTCATAACTATCCACATCCGAGATAAATTACAGCACATATATATTTTCCAGGACACAATAAAAGCGAAGGCAACAAGAAGAACAGCAATGCCAGGTAAGGATGAATACGCAAAATCTATGCTACTAATCATGAACAATCCGAATAACTACTAAAACATGACACCGAAAAATTATTTTTATTAAACTTCTCAAAAGTTTGATTATTAATAGATAGATGAGCCTCCGTTACTACGATCATATGCAAGGAGACCAGTAATGTCACAAGCACAAATGTGGCCGAAATTTTAGCCACAAGGATGACAACAATAGAGCCCACACCGACGCAAGCCACGTAATATGGAACAATAGAAGACAACCGAAAAGCAATCAGCCATTGACGCGATTAGGGTGGTAATAATCATGCATAAAGATAGGGATTATCATAGACATATGGAGACAATAATGGGTATATGATGACAATCATGGAAATATGGATATAATTATGAACAGATGACGATTATGGACATAAAGGGAGTCTCAAAAAATGTACACACACTTCTTATTACGAACAACAGCCTTTTTACTTAGCTGATTTTAGTTCACTTTGTCTTGCTAAATGACAAAAACAGTTCTATTACATGCTAAAAACATCAGTTTATAATACAGTTTTATTCATTCCAAGGACACCAATGTCAAGAAAAGTTGAAAACGGTTTTGCTAGCTTGGTCATATCTCAGTCATTGATATCTTGAAATTCTGACAGACAATATCATATCTAAACTTCATCAAGCGAATGGTCGCAATTTCAATAAAAATTAGTGGATGCAAGACGGTGCTCCCCGCATCGATGAGCTATCGTAAACGAATATCTAAATAATGATTGCTGCAACAAAATTATAGCCTCAGGTCACGAAGTCCAATGACCTCCGAGGCCTTCTGATGCAACTCCTTGCGATTTCTTCCTCTTGAAGTGATTGTTACTCCAACGAACTATCAAGATGATTTTAAGATGAAAATTGAATATGGGTTCGAGCTTTTGAAAAACAACAGACCAATGATTAGAAGTGCAGTACAGAAAATGACTTCATAAATGCAAATGCATGCCCATAAAAGAGAATGCCAAGTTAAGCAGGCGTCTCTCAAAATTAACTTGATTTTAGGCAATTTGATTTGGACTATTTAATTTGAAGTAAATTTTTTATTCCCATTCATCGTATAATTATGATTTGAATTATTTTGAATTATAAGCTTTCAAGTGTATGGCCAATTGGACTAAATCCGTTTTTGCTTTCCCTCAACATTAGTTTCCAAGGAATAAATACCATTTTGTATTTAAAAAAAAATGTTTCCAGCACGTAATAGAAAACTCTTGTTTGAATTTAACAAGATTAAGTAAACTACAATCAGCTCAATATCAATGATATTGTTGATAATAAGAAGTTATAGATACATTTTTTTGACACCCTGTATAATTTAGAAAATCATGAACATGTAATTTAGACAATCATGAACATACAATGAAGACAATCATGAACATATGTATAACAGAGGCAACATGGACATTCAACAGAAACAATCGTGGACATAACAAAAAAGGATTTCATGGGTAGAATTCATGAAAATGTTGTCAACAAGCATACAAAGGCGACTATCACAAGCAAATTACAACCAATCTGTAGCTTATAATAAAACGCATTGACGAAAGTGGTGGAATAAAGGCGAACTTACAACAAATTAATAACGAACCTTGCAAGCGCAAGTCGAGTTAATATAAATACAAGACACGATATGAATAATCCCACATATAAAAATACACATAACAAAACCTACATTGAATCTGGTCTTTTAATAAAGATTAAAAACAAGAAAGTACAAAGCGAGCTCCTTGGTAACAACAAGCACATCCAATCACGTCGAGGGATGCTAGATAATCAGCAGAAGATTTGTCCAGTACTAACGATTGGTGATGGAGAGAAGGTCACTGCAATCAGATTCATCGGAACCATCCCGACAATCTATCACTCCGTCGCAGAAGTGCATGACGTCGACGCACTGAACTCCATCAAGGCAAGCGAAGGAATTGAGGTTGCACAGCGGTGCGTTGCGTGACACTAAGAACGAATCGACTGGCGAATTTTCTAAGGCGTAGACACCAGAGCCTTCGATGCCTAAATCTTCATCGTCGAATACAAAAGAAGATGGAGTAGGCAGGAGCAGAGGCAGATCTGAAGGCATATTCGGATTCGATCGTATTCAAAGTCCCATAAAGCTAGAACTTGATTTCACCAGACGAAAAACGAATTCGAGGCTCTCTGAATAAGTGTCTCGAAGAATTGTTTATCATGTAAGAACCATAAAAACGTAAGCTCTTAAAATATATTAACTTATGTTAGGGGAATTTTAATAACCACCAGAAAATACCAAGGATTAATTGAAATACTAGGGAACAGAAAGGCTGTCAGGTACAGGAGAACAAGCAAAAATAAATGTACCAAACCATCATCACAAAACCAAATTTAGTCCAACTGCAGTAGCAGAATGCAAGATTTGTGAGAAAAACTCCCTGATAAATATTGCAAATTGAGTGAAGTTATAACACAGAATAAAGTAGATCATAATATCATAGAAGGAAACGAAAAAAAAGCTTCAAGATCTTTTTTTAATCTTATAGATTTAAAAAATCTACAGTGGTTTCTTCGAATTTCCTGAAATTGCAAGAAAATCAAACGCCAAACCAGTCATTTAAGAGAGTAAAAAACAAGTACCAGAGTCTCAACAGGCTTTAAATAAAAAATTTATGAAACTACTCTGAATAGAAAACCGGAGAGGGTCTACCTCACAACTGAAACTGCACTTAACACCGGTCAAAAGTATCTCTTAATGCATTATGGGAGTATAAAACCAATTAAAACAAACTTTTCATAATGTCTGTTCAACTAATGTTCCCACGGCAATTTGTTGAATATAGGATTGAGCAAAAATTAAATTCAATATCATGAAATAACAAAAGCAGGGAAGATGTTGGAATGTCGTTCAAGAGAAAGTGGCCGGAAACCTACATACAGTTGCTCAGAGTTGACAATGTGCCACCGTTAACTGCTGTCTGCATTACTAAGCAAAAGAGAGCATTATCATCACTTACGTCAATATCATAAAAATAATGCATGAAAAAAACATTAAATTGTTACGAACAAACTTCTTAAATGCAGTCAATGGTTAGTTTCATAAGTCGTTCTCACAAACTTTAAAAAATTTTTTTTTACGAAAAAATGTACATAAAATATGATAATTATGATCTGGTCTCATTGCGTCAATTTTTGAAGACAAGCTTCATGCAAAGCAATGCAGAGGATTGAGGTACCGAGAAAAAACGGTTTCTGAAGTTTTCAACTTTAATATGTAAATATTGGGATTAATAGAAGAACATAAACACATTCTAAACTCATTCCATGAGCTGCATTTCTGCACTAAGTTTCACTCTGAATTGTGCAAGAATGCAATGAAAAGGCTTTATACAGCAGGAATGAAATAAGATAACTTTGGCAAAAAACTTGTTCAGTATATTCGCATTACCAAAACCATAATAAAACTTTTAAAGTTCGAGTAGGCTAAAAAAGTGTCAAAACTATTAAACTTTTTGAAAGCTGTAACTAATGCACGTATAATACGTGGTTATTAATGTTCCAAATCATAAAATACTTACTTTTCAAAAGCAGGCGAATTGTAGAGAGACTTACTAATAAACTTTCAAGTCACACAAAACCGCCTTTCTCTACAATTAACTCTGGTTCGAACTAGGACCCGCCGTTGAAAGACAGGCAACCGAAAGCTGCATGTACATTGGGCTCGACAATCTAGCGAATGAGAGCCTGGATACGACGGGAAGTCTCATTTAGTACGACGTAAGGCAATCCATAGAACCAAATTGGGTGCATGAGGGCACGAACGACAGGAGGAATGTTTGCACGAATCAGGACTGGAACATAAGAGCAGAAAGTGTACGTACCATTGACGACCACTTCCGCGACGGCTGTTGCGGTTCCCGCTTCATTGACTGCTTTGCAGACGTACTGGCCGGCGTCAGATGGGGTAATGCCTCGGAACTGAAACCATCCACAACTTTATATTGATGTTACATAGTTTACGAGAAGGGTAATCGATGACCCTGACAAACTTAAGTAATAGTAGAACTATGCAGAAGTAAAAGTGTGCATGTATCCGTCAACGGAGGAAAATAGGGAAATGTGTAATTCAATGTACATTATGGTCATAATTATTTTTGAAACATATATCTAAGGGTTTTCAACAATCATATATAATCATGAAAAAGTATTTATTGCAAAATCTTTGAGAGACGACATTTATGTCCAGTTGGCCATAAGCTCCGTAAGTAGTAGGCTTGTAATATGAAATTTTTGAAAGAAAACGTCAGATTCATGTACAGTTGGATGCTAAAGGGTTAAGGAAGTATCTTGCCTTTTAATACTATCCATGAAGATAGCAGTATCCATCCAATAAACTACCGGTCAAGGCTACCCAAATACATTGTATTTGTTCATTAATTCGGAGGGACTTCAAATATTGTAATTGGCAAGGTAAACCTCAGGACATATTGCTGAAAATGCTATCTTTGGAGGCAAAGTCATTGCAATACACATTTAGCTTCGATAAATTAAAATTTGCAAGAATTGTAACATAACTCTCAAGCAAGAGCGACATATACTGAGGATATTCGAAATCAGTCCGGATACAGGCCAAGTGAGCACTCATTGCTGACAGCAAACACACCATCATTTCACCCCCGTTGATGATGACTGATGGAGGCATGCGCGACCTCTCCTTGGCCCAGGTGATGGTGATTGGCTGGTCTCCAGTAGCCTTGCACAGTAGCGACACAGTGTCGCCAGGCTGCACCACTTGCCGTTCCGGCTCCAGGGAAATCCGTGGAGGTTCTGTGAGGTATAAAGATCATTAAAACGTTACACCAAGTTATCCCAGGACTGACAACGAAGCAACAGGCATAACTGATACGTCAGTAATATGTCTTGCTCTCTTTTTTCGAGTAAGGAGGGAAATGGCTGCATACGAATTGGACCACCACGCCCTTCATTAACAAGTTTCGAGACAATATAGATTCATATACAAATAACATGGCAATAAAAACAGCGTGAAGTCTGTGCACTTAATGGTAAAATTCATGGTTCCATATAACATCTAGCAAGTCATATTTACAGGACCCATACTACAGGGTTGATTCATCACTGTATGTAGTGAGGAGTGTGGAAGGAGTCAGAGGGCGAGGAGAGTGAGAGACTTTCTGAATGAGCTTCTTCCAAAGTAGTTACCTCCCTGAACACGAAGGAATACACCAAAGTACGCTGTGCACAGCACACACCAATACGTGGAATATACCCGGAACACATTTTTCAACTACGTAATATGTAGAAGGCGATCATGTGTCAAATTTCATAATTCCAAGTATGGTGTGAGAGTGTGAGATGTTACTAAAAAGACATGGTTTATTTTTGCCAGCAAGAAAGGTAAAGACTGCATGTCGTAAAAAAGAAACATGACGTAAAGAAATAAAAGAGGCCTTTGAGAGATTTTTAATCAGCTATCGTTCTCGCATTGAAAAACAAAGTGAGCAAGCATCGCCTAGTATACATTAACAAGGAGTAGACTCCTATAATTAGTACAGCTAACTTGCTATAGGTACTAGTAGTTAAGAACACTTTTGCAAGACAAGAAGGCCGTAGCCATGCTGATGAGGACAGACAGTATCAATACACTCCTCGAAGAGCACTCGGAAACTTCTTCAGGAAAACCAGACTTTCAAGATACGCTGAGTCAATTACATTTATGGTACTCTTTTGAGCATGTCCATTCAAACTCAGGGCAAGGTGATTGATTCCCGTAACAAGTGCTACATAAAAAAACAAATACTTTCCAATATCTACGGTAAGAACATGGCTCTACATAAACACACACATAAACATAGATATGTTCAGAAAGTATAACATTTCTTCGAGGCCTTTGTTTCATTTTGGGGTTAATCATGCACTCAATAATAGCTAAACGAAGCCTGGTAATAGAACACACGGTGATCTTACCGACAACAAGGACATCAGCGTAGATGGTGAAGAGAATCTGTCCACTGAGCCTGTCAGTTCCGATGCAGGCGTACTCGCCACCGTCCTCGCGTGTGATGTCATACAGGTAGAGGACACCATCTTGGACACGGTGCGTCGGAGGCATAGGGCGATCATCAGCGCGTCGGAAAGTCGTCTCCACATCACGGAAGTCAACGGAACTGTCATCTGAGTTGCAAGAATACAATGAAAAACACGATGAGCGATGGACACCATGACAAAGGCATCTCAGTGATAGACTCACGAAGATAGAAACAGTGACTGCGAAGCATGAAAGCACTAGTACATGAATATAAACATGATGAACTCAAAATCCCATACGGAAAGATATAGAATAAAGAAATTCTATTAAAAAATTCAGACTACCCTCAAAAACATGTAGGTCTAATATAGGAATATAAGGAGCAAGAAATGCTACTTAAGCTACGACAAAATTTTTACTCATGGTATGAGAGGGGCCCCGCGTTAATTAGTTCCGTAAATGCCTTTTATTGCTTGATTACTGGAACAAATAAGCTTCTCAATGAAGAACTCTTCAAAAAATATGAAAAAAACTCCTTATGATATCCCTTTAGTCACAAGTAATTTCGAAATTTACTACATTTAAACAGTTTTCTCATACTTATGGCATACGGTTAAAATACCAAGTCAACTTTTACCAGTCACTGTACTATTGTTTGCATTTGTTTTAATTTGCTTTCCCTCCACGAAAGCATAATTTTAACACTACTACTGTCAAATTTGTTAATTCAAATAAGTTGCTAGAATAATAATACAAAGTCAAACAGATATAAAAAGCGCAATAAAGATATTTCCGTTATAGCACAAGTATAAACTAACCCGGAGAGCTTCTACAAATGTGTGATTGATAGACAACTTAAGAGAGACACTATTGGACCACTAGTCGACAAAGAGGATTCAACTCAAATGGAAAGTTGATCCACACTTCACCTCAGTGCTCACTCGCGAAGAGCTAACTGAAATCCCGGAACAGCACGCGTTAAATCCACAGAAACCCCTAACAGACAACCTATGCACAGTAGAAGAGGTAGAAAAACAGCTCAGCCTACAAAACCCATATAAATAAATTGGACCCAACGGCTTTATTCTTAAAAATAAAAAATAAAAACTAAGTAATTAAGAAACCCTTAGCAAACATCTTCAAACGATCACTTGAAACTGGGATGGTCCCGGAGGATTGGAAGCAGATAAATGCCATTCCTATTTCCAAAACGGGGAACGAATAAGCACCCGATAACTATTGCCCAACCAGTCTCACATTTGTTATCAGTAAAACAAAAGAAATACTCGTATTATTTAGAGTCTGTGTAACAAAATATCTTCAAACGTAAAATCTGATTACCGACACCCAGCACGGATTCAGGGAAACACAGCTCGAATCTTGGGGCGATGTAAAACACCCGTACGACTGCGAAAAGTCTTTAAGCCTTGTATACCTCGAATTTCAGAAAGCCTTCAACAAAGTTCCTCACAAAAGGCTAAAGGCCAAAGAGAAAACTAGTGAAAATACAAGGCAACTACTCACGATGGACACGAAAATAGCTCAGTGGTCGGACTTAACGAATAATGATAATGGTTAATGATGGGAGAATAATGATAAAGAAGTTCAGTTTATGAATATAAAAGTATTACATTTATGACAAAAAAAAGCTGCTAAAAATTATTTTATTTTTATGCTCTACAAATATGATAATTTTTTACGGTTAATAAATAAATAACTATCAGCATCACACTCCACGAATGCAACTTCTTCAATTTTCTTTTCTGGCGCTCCATAAATGAATGCAAAGCAACATAGTAATCTCCATTTGTACTTATATTTACAATGAAATTTGCCTCTACACCACAGTACGCTTTTATGCGAAGGACAACAGCTAGCCTCACCTTCGACAAGACACTTGAACTCGTAGTTAGAGCCCACGGGCAAACGGGACACCTGAGTGCTGCCCGTAGCGGGAGTTGTGGGGGGCGGACGAGGTCTGGGGGGTCGTGGTCTGTCCACTGGGGGATACGGTCCTCCAGGGAGTGTGGGGGTCACTATCACTTGGATGTATTCTTCGGCCGTGCCTGTACACATGAGGCATACATCAAGGTTATTTATATAGTGGAACCTCGAGATACTAGTTGAATTCGTTCCAGCACTGAGCTGAATTAGGAAACGCAAGGGATTCTAAAGGGGTGAACCTGGGTCGAGGCGGATCGGGAAACGCGCGTCATGTATATCTACAGCCTGGCTCGTGGCTCGTTATGCAAGCCAATGATCGTATTTAGAGCAAAATTTTTCGCTCATACTTTCCTCGTATCCTGACTTTCTCATTTGCAGAGCTGTTCGTGCCTTGAGCTTCCACTGTATAGTACAATATATTCAGTTATATGACAAGCATCTCGAAGGTTGCACCAACTAATAATTGAACAGCGATCGCGCAGTCGATTGAACAAACGGAAGTAATATAAAACACAAAGACATCATCAATGTGTAAATAATATCATGATTGCTCGGAACAGCGTAATAAAACATCCAAAATACAAAAAACTACGGCCAATGTCTTTTTAGATACGCATTACAAATTTTTATTTCTCAAATGAAAGCAGAGTTACTTATGTAGCGCAACACTGGAGCGCATCGCTGAAGCCTAACTCTAGAGCCCAACGCTAGATCGTAACGCTGGGACGCGATACCTGCAGAGTTGGTGGCGGTGCAGCGGTAAGTGCCGGCTTCCTCAGGTCTGATGCTCTGGATCTCGTACTCTACCGTCGACGGAGAGAGAGAGCGCCCAGCTCTGCAAGTGATAAGGACCAATAAACTCGGTACTGAAGCTCAGCTAGAATTGTCAATATCACAGGTAAGTCTATCGGTGAATAAGGCAAGCACTAACCGAGAGGGTTTTTCAAGATGAGTACGACGCATAAAATAGAAAGTGGTAGCACAAAAACAAAAATTTTGAACATCAGTAACTTAGTAAGTCGTCACGAAATATTAAGTTGATAGCTTTGTAACATGAGCTGCTAACTAGAAAAGGTAGATGAATGGAAGCAACAATTAAGTAGTATTATACTGACAAATTTTCCACGTCCCATTCGAGATCAGAATTTTTAGCCCTTTCAAATAAGTTACACGAAATTTATACAAAAGTATAGTACAGTTTGTATCTGCCGAATCAACAACCTTATTGTCATGATGGTAATGATACATTCATAGGTTTGAATATTCCAGGCAATGTATGAAATATATGTATTAGGTGTGCGTATCACACGAGGGAAAAGGTGTCAAGCGTTGAGCGGTACATAATTTAACCAATCAATCAATAACTAATACATAAACGTCACCAATTTTTCTATACGTATCGCCACATTATTGAAAAATTCCTTAAGGAAGTTCCAGTTTTGTGAAAACCTAATTTTACATATAATTCGCGTAGCTTTACACATAACTCGCGATACAAACGAGATGCTTCCCCAAAATCCATAACGTTAGTTCGTTCGTATAAGTGATGGAAAAGTTCATAATTGCACAACTCTAAATGTATAACCACTTCTAACTAACGCGCTATGATTAGTTTAAATCTACTTGTGCAATCGTTTCATCAATACGAGAACACATCAACACGAAAACATGTTCATTTTACGACATGTTTCGGTAACTTTTTAGGTCAACTACATATATGAACACGCTATAAAAATGCAATGACAGTCGGGAGACCAATGATGCATATGAAACGATACGATGTGGCAATTCAAGTCACATTGTCATTCACTATCACACGGCTACTTCTGAAATTGTGGCAAAAATATCTACATTATGGTAAGAGAATGTAACTCGTTGATATTATGAACTGCTAATATGTTCCTTCAGGCGGAAAACTAGGAAAAAAATTTTCCCTGGTAGTCTGTAACGATTCAGAAGATCGAAAGTCGTCTTCTTTCTTTTTAACACACATACACTGAAAAAAGGCTGTGCTCAAGTGTTCAAAAACTAGGTCAAACGAGTCTTTTATTCAGATTTATCTCAATCCAGCATTCAACAAGTAATCTTACACTAACATTGACACAACACGTGGAATTCCATGTTAAAATTTGTGACACTCACAGGTCGGTGGGGTAGTTAGTCCTGAGCAGCTGCCAGGCTACGATAGGGGCGGGATCTCCTGACGCTGAGCACTCCAGTCGCACACGGCTGCCTTCCAGCACCTGCCCACCGTCAAAACACAATATCAAAGCCAGCTCAAGGGCATCATAATCAGCTAGATGGCATCACAGCCAGCTTGGGGTCAAGTGCAACACAGTTCATATTCGTGGCTTGTGCCACTCATGACACAAACACATTAATTTTTAGGGACCATTCATTGAGTTACGATTTTTAAATCATTATAATTTGTTTTAAATTTTTCTAATTTTATAAACCAGTCTCAATCATACCGTTAATCGCACCGTCTTAATCATAACGTTAATGACATAAGAAAGCCCCGAGCCTCTACCTTGAATGACGGAACACCGGAAGCACAGGCCCTCAATGAAATAAATCCGCAATTTTTGGATCAGAGTACCACTTAGCAAACACTCGACCACAACAACAAATTCTTTAGAAGTTTTCCAGTAATGTCGCCACTAACATAGCCCAACATAGCCCAACATAATTGTCTTTCATATTATGGAATAGCAACAAATTTAAGCAAAAACGTCTACTGGGCTCGATGAGGATACGAGCTGTACGAACATCACTGAACAGTGTTGTGCTCGCAACTATTTTTCATAATAAAACCGTTAAAATACATACATACTTCGTTTTTTCACAATTGGTTGAACACGTTCCCGGCGTATATGTATTTAAGCAGTATTCCTTCGTTGCGGAAGCATTACGTGTGCCAAACGTAATACGTAATTTGGTACACGGGTGCACCAATACGCAATTGTGGAATGACACTTTTGGTACACGGTTGTACTAATACGCAGGGAACAATGTATCACTTTCTTTTCCCTTCAAAAAATACGAAGATGAGTTTAATTATGAGCCCTTGTAGGACCTGGTAGGGGCTGAGGCTGGGCTGGATGGAGATGGACGGCAGCGCCACAACGTCGAGCACAGCCGTGGAGCGCACCTCCCCGGCGTCGTTGCGGGCCGTGCAGATGTATGTGCCTTTCTCGTTCCCAGTTACTTGGTTAAACCTGAACCATAGAAAGACAAGAAACTTTGTAATTTTGTTCAAAAATCTCAAAATGCCATATTTAAAATTTTATGAAAAAAATTAAATAGGGTCAATCTTTTTAGTCGCCCAGAAGTAAAAAAAAGGATGCAACACTTGAATATAGGGCTTTAGAATACTAACCTCTTTATTTTAAGAACTAACAGAGCATCACGAAGGCATAAAGTTACTTTCAGCCATTTGTACAGACTACAGACGTAAAACATTATCTTCAGGCGAAAAAGCCAACATGATTTTTAGTATCTCTACCTCAAAGGCTTCAAATATGATTAAAATAATACTGTCCATTTCGCGACGAACAACCCTTAATTCGCTCTAACATAATTTCCTACGCCTTATCCCAGCCGTCGTTCAAATTTGTAAACACAACAGTTACATTTTAAACGTAGTACAGAAACGATTCTCATTGTCCAAGACCGGAACTATTGTTCAGTGCGGATTGAAATGTGACAGAATGAAGGTGGTCTTTTCTGGAAGGAAACCTTAATTATGAAGAAAGAAAATGAAAAAAATGAAAAGCTCAAAACGTAGAAAAGAAATCCCAGACACGAACAGACCACGACTGCCAGAATGGCGTTTAGGTATACTGCTGATGCAGATCAATCCAATGTTAGCTCTAAAGCAGCGGGTCCCAACGATTTTGCCCTCGTGACCCTCCACGCAGAAGCTACTCGTATAAACCCATACAACCCCCTACGGTCAGCAGCTTGATTTACATAAATCATATACACGCATTTGATGTAATTGATGAGTTGAAATTAATACTATCCCAAGTCACATCTAACATGGGTACCCCCTCCCCTGCCCAAGGGTTTGCGACACCGTGGGTCATGATCCACCAGTTGGGAACCCTTCGCTAGCCCTTTACTGACTGAATTAATTTTAGCAGTTCACTCCTTCTGCACTGCTTGTGTTCAAACTAGTAAGCAGTTGCGAATAATAATGCAACACTTCACCAAGATAAACAGAACATGTTCCATACTCGTCAAACTCCTTTGCTAGACTATGTTTTTCATTACAGGCGCTATAAGCATTGCTTTTCACTGTGACGAATTCGTCACAGCTGGGCGTAAGGGGCTAGACGAGCAAAGCATAAGGAGACTCACGTGATAATGCCGCCAGGCTTGATCTCAGTATTGGGCGTCATGGGTCGGCCGTCAGATCTGGTCCATGTGATCTCAGGCATTGGGATACCGCCAGTCAAATGGCACTGGAACAGCGCCGTATTGCCGGGCTGCAACGACTGCTGCGCTTCTGGGTACATCTTCACTGACGGCGGTTCACGACCTGTGTACACACAATTTGCTTTTTAAATACACTTCTTTATATAAATAATCGAGCCATGTAAAATAATTTTTATGACTGAATTATCTTGCTTTGTAGCACAGTGTGTCAAGACATAAATTTCATTTGTTCGCTATTAGAACACATAGTTGACGTTTGAGTGTAACTGTGAGTAGTGTGTAATGGTATGCAACTCCAATCCCGAACAATGTAACATCGTTAATTAGTTCTCTGCGATGCCAAAGCAGTTCAGATATGGACTCCCAAGTTATTTTTAAACATCCCCACACGTGGAGTATCGCACATCAGCACAGTATGGAAATATTCAGTGGACTCTCACTTTTACTGATGGACTACGCAACATTTGTAACTAAAATCCTCGCACCATGAGAAGTTCTCCATATTAAAATGATAAAGATTCTACTGACAAATCTTTTACTGCACCGTATACAAAGCTCACCCTTGAAAAATTTGAACAGTATACACTACAAAACATAAATTATAGTACTTTAATTTTCAAATACCTGCTTCAAATTTTTTATATTAAATTAAATAGGCCTTAGAAATTATTCATAAAAACGATTAATAAAATAGAACAATGAAGAATAAAATGTGGAATAATTAAGAAATGAAAATTCAAGTTCATGTCAAAATAACATTCTCATCGTGGAAGATTTACCCTACAAATGTGCGTCACAAGAACCTATGTGGAAAACAACTTGGCGAAACTTTCCGTTGCTTGAAATAGACAAAGCATTCGGTAATTACACAAATGTGTCTCATTCATTGCAAAAAACTGACGGCTTTAAATAATTTCTCGGAATTCTCATCGTAAAATATAAGTAGAAAGAATGAACTGTAAGGAGAACTAGATAAAACCCTAACAGAACGTTCATGTAACAAAATACAAATTATTGAACTCATGCATTGCAACATACTCTCCTTCTCCCACTAAATGCTTTTAGATATGCTAAACGCAATGTAACCCTGCATAACTTCCCGTCAACACAGTAGTTTATTTCATAAAGACTTATTTCATATCAATCCAAATGTTCCAGTTGTACTGATTCCAGCCTTTTGATAAAGGAAGACGTTACATTTACCAAAGTTATCAAAATTGTGGCCAGTGCAACTACCGCTAAAATCCATGCACTATCTTGTCCACTCACGTTCAACCTCGATGACAGTGACAGCCCTGGCGCTGCCGCCGCTGTTACGGGCGTCACAGACGTACATGCCGCGGTCACTGATCTCGGCAACATTGATGCGCAACACGTCACCGTCCACACTCACACCGCGCCCGAACTGGGAGTTTACCTGTCAACACAGCTTCATTAGAGTCAGGCGTCAATGTGAAAGGAGATGGGGCACCTCACAGACGAGATATGAAAATTGAATCTATATGTAGAAGAATTTCAGCACAAGTGGGTAAAATACATCAAATTAGCGTTTTGAACTGCCTCAATTGCTGCAGAAAATTGATGTGTTCCTAGTTCTAATTAAATGTTCACGTCAGTCCGATGTAGCGTTATGCTTGCTCTGATCACAGTCTTCTGAATTTTACAGTTAGGTTAACTACTGATTATGACAACAATAAACGAATGTTTGAATTTCACATTCTTCAAATTTTTTTAGAGGTGCATGAAAAAGAACTAAAAACAGTTCGAAAGTTAAAATGGACCAACATACATCGTTCATTTGACGCAAGTAAAAATTAGGACAAAATGGAAGGAAAGGATTTCAAACCTGTTGCTAAATGAATGTCCAACTTGTGCAAATGTGGTAGGACACTTCATATAAATGTTGCGCTTGTCGGCACATGCAGATTCGACACATTGTATTCTTCTGTCGCAGGCGCTCCGCTACAGACGATGAGACTACAAACAAATTCGAATAAAAACAAACATGCATTTGATAATGAAAGACGAGGCATACCTTAGACCAGGAGATGGTGGGCTGTGGTGAGCCAGAGGCGATGCAGCGCACCTCGGCCGTGCTGCCCTGGTTCACAGTTTGGCGGTCGGGCTCGATGCGTACCGTCGGTACGTTGCTGCAATGGAGCACCATTGCTCGATTAGCTTCTCATTTGTAGTCCTCAGCTTTTTGAATTCAACGACACATGCTGTACACTTCTTTTAGACCTCTATATCTTGAGCTATCAATTCTCAAGTTTTTATGGTCACCTACACATGTTATCTACTGATCTTTTAATCGTTCTATTTTTGAGTCACTAATCGTCAAGGCTAAATAACAAATATAAATAAAGTGGACTGATATTTTAGTCTGGCATCTTTCGTGTCTTTCAAAATAAAAGTTTTAATTTTTTAATCTACGAATAATTTGACATTTTAACACGTTGACTACATGATAGTGCATATGTGTACCACTAGGTATATTATTTGAACTGCAATTTTGAACAACCGTAGGCAACGCGTTAATTTTCATTCAATTTTCTAATCCTCTAATTTCAAGTTTCTTAATATTTGAAATCATTTACAGGTCACTTCAAAATTTTTAGATAAGAACATCTAAATTAAATGAAAAATTAGCCAGAGTTAACATAATGACGTTAATTGACTGATCTGAAATGGGGCTTCTTTTCGACGAAATTCACTCAAAACTATAAACCTTTCTTATCAAAGTCAGTTTTCATTCAATGTGTCTCACACACACATCAGTTAGTCACAAACACTCTGCGGACGACAATAAACAGAGAAACAGACCACTCACTACGGACGACAATAAACAGAGAAATAGACCACTCACTACGGACGACAATAAACAGAGAAACAGACCACTCACTACGGACGACAATAAACAGAGAAATAGACCACTCACTACGGACGACAATAAACAGAGAAATAGACCACTCACTACGGACGACAATAAACAGAGAAATAGACCACTCACTACGTCCTAAGGATTTGGATGCGAGAGGTAGCCTCGCCCGAGTAGCCTTCAGAGGTCTCGATGCGGCAGAGGTAGAGGCCGGAGTCCTCAGGCTGGGCGTTGGGAATAACGAGCTCTCCGTTGTAGTCTGAGGCGCTCTGGCGAGTACCAAATGATAGTAAGTCAGGCGAATTGAAGAAATTCTAGGTCGTTCCGCAAGATTACGGTGGCACCGATCTCTTGATCTAGGTTCGTGCTTAAACGATAGGCAAAGTGTTAACACGTTTGTTGCGATTGCCTGATTGGTGTAAAACTTCACTTTGTACGCATAGTCACTAGAAGGATCTGAAAAAATTACAGAACCTAACCTAAGTGACCCACCGGTGGGTCGCATCGCAACAAACGTGTTAATAGGTGTATCGTCAGTAACAGTGATGAAGCATGTCATAAATCTGGTAAGAAGGGTCTATTCTTTCGCAAAGAACAATTACTTTTTGAGTAAGTAATAATTACTTTTTTTCTCTATTTCTTAATACCGTAATCAGAGAATATTCATAGAACCATTTCGCTTATGGAAGTCCTAGTGACCCACTTGTGGCAACTGGCCGTTGATGCGGGACCACCTGAGCAGAGTCACTGCGTACTGGGCGGGGGCTGAGCAGTCAACCCTCACCGTGCCTCCTTGCGACACCTCCACCTCTGTCTGCGTCACCTGAACAGATGCATGACAACATCAACAACTCGTCATGACACTTGATGGCAGAGATCAAAAGGAGTAATCTTGGTAGTAGGGAACCTAATGTCACCACGACATGATATGAGAAATGTAAGTAAAGGTGCTTAAAACTAGGGAACTTCTATAGAAAAAGAAAGAAAATGAGTAAGTTATGAAAGACAATGAGACAAGAGAGGCAAGGCATGAAGAAATACAGCAGATAAAAGTAATTAACGACAATTCCAAAAAAGTTCACACACAAGTTTAACACAAAGTTAAAAAGGAAATACAGGGTGAGGCAACATAACTTCTTTTTTTCCAAATAAAACGCATGTATAATTTTTTCGTACACATTTGCTAGTAAATCAGGTGATATCTAAGATACTTTTCTTGTCCTAACACTGTGGCGACCTCCGACTATTGTAAGAATTACCGAGCCAGGAAGAGCAGTTCATATATGCGATGCCTCGTAATGCATAGGCCATATCGCTCACATCAGGCAGGATGTGCAGCTCCAGTATCTATAATGATGCCACAGATGTTAACAGGATACGCACTGATCTTATTTTCTGTATAATCTTTCCATGCCCAACTGAATCTCCTTACTGCTAAATATGAATCACATGTGCAGGAAACGTTGCATCAAAACCACCAGTTGACGATTTGTGCCTTTTGTTCTCCTTAATCACTACGGCTCACACGACCATGGTGTCACCAAGCGAACTCACAGTGACGGTGATGGTGGACGGTTGGTACGGCAACTCAGGCAGAGTGCCCTGCACCACAATCGTTATGATGGCTTGCGCTTGTCCACCCTCGTTGCTACCGCTACACACGTATGCTCCTGACGATGCAGGTGTCATATCGTAGAACGTCAGCAGGCCGTTTTGCACTGAGGCCTGTGCATAGTGCAAGAAATGTATTATAGCCTGTGACGCAATTGGATAAATGAAAACAGACTCAGACAGCTTCAGTTAATATCATACACAGGCGTTGAAAATAACACCATCGCTCATTTGTTCTATAAAAATGAAAAAACTTACTAAGTACAGTATGTTATCCTGCTATAAAAGCGATCTATGCAGAACACCCTTCCATAAAAATGAACTACAGTAAAGTAATTATTAAATATTTACATTAGTGAAAGAAGTTCATCATTCTTTTAAATATTTGTTTTTAATACAGTCCTCAACGCAACACAGTACGCTAAAACACGAGCTCATTGTCTGCTGATTTATCTCGCCACTATCCTAACACCACCTACCAATCGTTGACAAAAATGATGATTTCCTCACGGGTCTGCATCGTAATTGTAAACACCATGACGCGCATCAAAACAAACTAAGGAAAACATGGACCACACATGTGTCCAACACCTCGGTGTTCTCAGTAAGTATTCCACAAAATGTAATGTTGGGTCATATTATAACATTAAAGAACTCGGGGAAAGAGAAAAAAAGACAGCTATGATCGCCAAGACCCACCTCCGGCGGCAAGGGAAGGTTGTCCAGTCTGCTCCAAGATATTCTGGGCGTTGGATAGCCATCAGCACGGCAACGCACCTCGTAGTACTGACCCACAGTTACTTCTACAGTCTCGCGCTGATCTTCGATTACCACGGATGGACGTTCCGGTACTCGTCGATCTATTTCAATATAGCAAAATATTAAGTTTGTGCTAAGAAATATGTGAAACAATTCAAAGAGTAGTGCATGAAAATTATCATAAGAATAAAATTTATATTCTACGACTGATACATATAGAGTGTCCAGAAAGTTACTGTCTATGGTTATACCATCGTTCATTCAAATAAAGACAAGCGAACTGAATAAAATAAGAAAGATTAACACCTACATTCATCTTTAAAAGAGGTCACTTTCAACATTGTTTATAATTGTCATTCACACTTATTTACCTCCTGTATTCTATTTAGACACGTCAATGAAAATAAAAGTGGATATTAACTTTCAGGGTGCATTATACTGTATTTATATTAGTGAAGGCTGGCACCAACAATTTAATCTAAATTCCGAGTTTAGTTTACCAATTTCTTTTGCTTCTACCGCAAGAAAACCATTTATTTACTAACTCATCTGCTAACACCCAATTGGGCTACTCCCACTTCTTCACAAAAACTCTAAGCCCGCCAAATTGCAACAAAATTGTCAAGTGAACTTGAAGGTTTCTTTGAAATTTAAGCTTTTTAGTACTGCCAAGTACAACATGAAATGAATGGCATGCATAGGAAAACCTATGTACACTTTTCGACTCGCTATACTTGCCACTACAAGTTACTTTGAGCTTTCGGTAAATACGCAACTAGTTCTATTACTGTTGATAAGGCACTAGTTCTATCTGAGTAGGTACGCCACTACTACTATCTTTCAAAAGACGCTTCTGTTACCATCTCTACAGACACGCCACTACTACTGTCTCTGTAGATACACCACTACTACCATATCTGCAGATGCACCGCTTCTACTATCGCTGTACTAATACTATCTCCGTTAACGCAGAAATTAGTAAGAATCGTGGCTACAATATTTTAGCCAGTAGTTTCAATTTTGCCATTAAAGCTTTCAGTACCATAAGTATGTGGCCGTGACTCTACTACATCCGTGACATCAATAACGAATTATTATTTTGCTATCCTATTTCTATAAAAAGATCAGTTTCATTCCATAAATTAGGTATTAACAGGACACAGGGGCATTGCAGTAACACAATCATCAACAACACTTGAGAATCCATAAGTTTATAGACAAGTTAGCACAAAAAAGTAGAAAATAAATTCGCTTGTTTCGAGAGAGCAGATTTCTCTAGTTTCTTAGTTTCCGATTTCTCTAGTTTTTAGTAACAAGAAACAGGACTCGCGTGCAGCAAATAGCTACAAAGCGTCGATTGACAAAGGGATTATGAATGAATTCTAAGCATTACCACAGTGGGGTTGGTGGTGCAGCACTGAAGCAGCGACCAGGGTGGCCACTAGAACCATTAGCAGAAGGGGGGGCTGGGGGACTAAATTAATAGAGCTCGACGAGCCTATAAATGCGAATGATTGGGTGGGTGGGTGGGTGAGAAGGGAAGAAATAAGCTAACGAGTGTGTAAAGAAGAGGTAAAGTTGAATAAAGAGTGTGAGAAGTATGTAGAGTGAATGAAGCGTAAGGCAAAGCGGAGGGAAATAATAAAAAACAAAAATTAAGTGACGAGGAGTAAAAGAGTGGTTTTATTGATATAAAGTAGTTCGTGATGGAGTGTATGATAGAAAACACCGTAATGCATGATCACGTGAAGGTTAAACGCATCCACACAAAACAGCAAGAAGTAAAAATTAGCAACCAAAGATTGCGCAGAAAATCTTAATTTTTGCAAGAAAAAGTTATGAAGCAAATGAAAACCAAACGGCAGAGCGACGTGCATGTCAGAGAAAAAAAACAAAGAAATGAGTAATCATGCAGAAATACAAGTGCACCACCAGAATGATTCAAAAAGTTTGCAAATTGTAAAGGAGTGAGTGACGAGACGGGGGCGGTAGGGGCGACACGTCGAGGGCCAACGGAAGGCAGGAAAAGAAAGAGATTCCCACATTAGTTGCTGGGACACGCTGGTGCGTGGAGGGCTTAGGTCTTAATTCTGCCACACGCATTCAAGTGTAACGGATAGGCATGCTTGCGCAAACTCAATTGACAGGTACTTCCATACAGACACGCATAACACGCACGTAGGCAGCTGATTAGCCAGCCTATATGGCCGTACGGACAGGCATGCCTGCACAGACGCACCTGACAGGCGCGCTCGTGCATATACATACATCTTATAGACGCGCTTGTGAAAGTACACCTGACAGTAAAATCTGATAGGTATACCTGTGCAAACACGTATGACAGGTACCTATGTGTAGACATAACTGGCATGTTCAGTTATGTAGTGTGCATGTCTCATTATGTGATATGATACATTGTTAATTCAACCAATATTTGTATACATTTTTATTTGCGAGCACGCGAGGATAAAAATGTATGAAGGGTATTGAGAGACGATAACATAAGCCATAACACAAGATACCAATTTTATACACAGGGTAATTTTAGGAATGGCTACAAATGTTCTAACACTTGAACGAAACCTTTTACTTGGAACTAGAGGTCAATACTTGAAAGAACAACTTTTTTGAGATGTCTAGCTTCCTCAAAATGGACTTCATGACCTATTTAAATTAAACATGCCTTCACACTTCATTTGCATCTCCTTTAACGCATGAGCAACCATCCCTTGAATAGTTAGACTTTGCGCACGCCCATGAACTACAAATACATATCGAGGAACTTCTTTTTCCTTTTGAAAGACCAATTAAAATGAAAAATGTTATCAATCTTCCTACATTTGTAAGCTGAACAATTTCTGTACGACTTCACAGCTACGTCGAGGACGATGCAGTTCCTGAAAGAGATTTATTGGCCTACTGAACTTACAGCCGATGCTCCCTGGTTACACATTAACTTTAAGGCTATACGTCTGTTGTGTGGTTAACTCGCTTTAATCATGCCTTCAGTGTTCTCCTAACTAACCTACCACATATAATTTCCCACGATGTTAACGCTTCAAACAACTGCACATGCTACATTAAAAAAATCCCTCGTATTTATATTTTGTTTAGCAAAATAGCTGTTTCATCGAATTCCTGTGCGCGCGTACCTGTTTTGTCAGTGACTTCAAATTCTTTGAATAACTTTTGGATACACAATTCATGATATACGCTTGAAAGACATTTACTGCATGAGCCTAGAATTCTTTTCTATACGCAAGCACTCAAAAGACTCATTGGCTATAATAAATTCATATGAATTAACAAAATCAAGATTAAAAAAATACTTATCCAGGAACTCTCAACAGTGACCACACCTCTATTTTGAAGAAACATTTGTGCAAAACAAGCTGTTTGATACAAAGAAGAAAATACACGCACCCTCGACCGTGAGCGTGGCCTCCGTCTGCAGCACCAGGTTGAAGCCATCCGAGATGGTACACACATACTGCCCCGAGTCTGATGTTTGCACCTGCACGGCACAACAGTCTTCAGTGAAGGTAAGTGGTGGGGCATCAGAGGAACGTTCTTACTTTCACAAAAGGCAATAAAATATCACAGAAGCAATGTAAATGTTACCAAGCATCGGTTAGGAAAACGAAAGTTAATGATGTTATAGGAAACGTTTTCGATATCTTAAACAAAATTTGGTACTTGATAAGAATCAGGTGGAACTTCCAAAATAGCTCTTAGAACTTCTAAAGCAGTGACTAAAATTAAAAAAAACAATTTTACAGGAAGTACATAATATTTCCACTAACGCACGTAAGATCATAAAAGAAGCATTTAGGCATTCAAAAAACGTACTTGAGATATCATAGGAATCGTGAAGGATGTTATAGAAACGAGGTAATAGAAAGCAAGAATCTTATCGAATAATTTACAAAGTCTTTTTGAAGTCACATGAAGGCTGGGAATTAAACTTCCTCAAAATAACAAAGCATAAGCTAAAAACCTATGAATTCATCTTTTATGAATTCTTCCCCCAATGCAATCGTTGCTACCTTTCCAGACACAAAACGGCATTCATTGCTCATTGGTGTTTGATTTGTACATCTATTGAAGAGTTTTGTAGTTTATGCCGACGCTGTGTTGAACATAACGTATCGTAGAAGACGAAATGCATATATTGTATTTGTCCACATGAAACAAATCCTGTTTCATCAACCACGTTTCTAAACTGTAAGAAAAATTTTTAAGTTTCTGAATTTGACCAACAAGTTTGTGGTAGTTTTCTAGCTTTTCACTAAGACAGTTTCTTTTCACTTTCAAGTTTAAACAAATGTTTCCAATTTGTGTTAGTCAGCAGCAAGAAAACATGAACTGCTGGGTGGTGACCCGCCAGCGTACCTGCGTGATGACTAGTCTACCAGTACGGTCATCAGACGCACGGCCGTACGGCAGCTCTCCATTCTTACGGCTCCATGAGATGTAAAGACGGCCGTCCTGCACACAAAAACAATTCATTATTACTGTTGTTACTATTTTTCGACTACCGCAAGTAGTTATCTCTGCAAAAACGGGAAGTAGTTGCAAGGCAGTGAAATTGTTTTTCGCGGTACTAAATTCAAGATTCCTAAAACAATTCTCAGCGCACACACTAAAAAAAATATGTGGACTGACACATTAACAACTTTTTTTACGGAGAACGTAAACAAAACTAAACAATGCAGCTAATGAAAAAGCTTATTTGATCTGAGGAAAATTCAAATTTTCAGTGAATACAAACATTTCCAAGCACTGAGGAGCAATTTATTCGTCATATAAACAAAGTTAAGATAGAAAGCAAGTATTGCACACAGAACTGCTGGAATCAATGCAGCTCTATCACAAATGGGAACTTATCTATGTTAAAGCACAGGCTGGAAAGAAAAAGTAGAAACCCAAAAAGCACTTGCCTGGCTGGGGTTGTCAGCCCTGCAATAGTACGTGACTGTGCTGCCCACAGCTACCACCTGGATACGGGGCTCGTCGATCACTACTTGCTGCAGCGCACCTGCCGTCTCTCCTTCCCCAGGTGGCTCCGGGAATCCTGCAAATGAGTAACTGCCAGTCAAGCTCCTGAACAAGTTTGTTTGTGACCCAGACCAACAGTGATAGCCATTTCCACTGGAGTATTACCATGCAATTTTTTGGTGCATGGGTCAAAAAAATTGCAAACTTTGACCCCTTTTGAAGAAGGGGTCAAATTTTGGTCGAAGTGTATCGAGATACGAGGGTAATTTTCTACTGTTTCTTTTACTAGTCTAAAACTTGTGTACTATCTTAAGCGGAGGAAACACTAAGGGGTTAAAAAATAAAACTAAAAAAATACGTAATTTGCTGTACATGATTAACATATAGGAAAGATAAAATCAATGAATTTAAAACCATATTTCAGGAAGCACTTTTTTTAACTGCAGTTACGATTTCATTGCCAGAAGTAAACTTACACAGGAATTTAAAACGAGGGGCTACGTGCAAAAATAATTTCGGGTAGGAAGAGTTCTAAAACTATTTTCAAGTAACATAATACAAGGGAACTACAACAAAAATATGTGTAAGGGTGTCACTATTTTTCAGATACTCAAGCAAAATAAAGATTTTAAGAATACCTGGAGTTTAACAAACTGGAATTCTCTAGTTTGCATATAAGATTCAAAAAACAAACGAATGTTAACAATACATATAAAATCAGCGTACCCTCGGGACATCAAGCATGCAGTTAGTATACTGCAATAAACAATCAGAAGAGAACTCGCTAATACAACACAAATATCAGAGTTAGAAAATTCCCCTTACAGGTTTGAGTAAAAGAAATTAATGAAAAACATTTAAGAGCTAAAGATTGAAAAATCAAAGTCTTGCGAGTTAGATTCTTAAAAGATAAATGTGGTACGTTGGGAAACTTCACAGAGAAATATTTAAAATCGTTTTATGAAACTGATTAAGGTAATGCATCTTAATAATGCTTGCATTCATCAAAATGTATTCCAAATTCTTAGGGAATAGGTTTTTAATTTGTCTCAAGTAAATGAGGGTAACAACTTACTACGACCAAATCGATGCTTGTATGACAGGAGTCAGAAAAAACTTATGCCATTTAGGAATCAATAAAAAGTAGAAATCAAGGAAATCTATGAGAAAATTACGCTCCACATCATGTGAATGGCTTATGAAATACGTGAAAAAACAAATAAATGTTGCATGAGGGATGAAGGATTAAAATAATGCTGCTAAATATAGCTAAAATTGCTAAATAAACTGTTATACTTCAGAAGACTGGAGTATGACTTCTAAATGTATTCACTCCACTGAAAACTTTAAAAATAAACTCCATAATGCCCTAAGAATTCGAATAAAATTTTTACTGGCCTTGAAAAGAATTGGAGCAACTCTCAACGAGCATGCATACATATACATGTAGTTTAACTAAAAAGTACGAAAAAACATACATGGACTACATGAAGAAAAGTAAACACTTTAGCTCAATAAAAATTGCAATTCAGACTTCTTCTATACAATACATATTGAGTAAATCTTAGTCCATGGACCTTTGCCATCAGGTCCCACAAAGACATGAATTGGTTTTAAAATGAAACGCATGTATCTGCAGGGATCAAACGATGCAAAAAAGGTTAGATAATAACGACGTAATTACTAAGATAGCATTATGCTCACAGTTCAATATTCTTTTGTAAGATAGAATCACTTGAAACAAAGCGAGGCATACCTCACTCATCCCATTTGCTTGCTATTGAAGTAATAACATTGATAAAGTGTAAAAATTTGATGAACACTAAGTATTTGAATAATATTAAACAGATTCATGTTAAAAACGGGAACACAATTTTTTCACACGGACGTGGGCAGTAAGGTGAAGAGACTAATCCTAAGGTGGCTGAGATCATACAAAGCAGGAGGAGATCACAAATTCCGCAACTTACGAACACAACATCTTATATTTACGAACACAAACGAAGTCCTGAGGGACTCTAAAGACAGAAGGTAGAGACGACACTAGAACTCGCTGAACATGTGGAACCTTCACGCGAAGACTGTAACCACAGGATGCAAAACTCGCACAAGTTCGAAGCAGCACACCACAAACACAAATGTAAATAAAGATCCCACAAGTAAAAACACAACTGCAGCGTACATTGTGCATACATGAAGGAGAACCCCTGGATTCCTGATAAGGACATCACACAAAGAAGAAGTTGTGGTAAATATAAGCTCAAATCCTTCAGTGCTTCAAGAAGGCCGAAAATTTACGCGCCAGTAGCACGAATCACCGCCAAGCGTCGTACTGACGTGTGTGATACACGCTCATCAGCCTGAAGCGGATGCATAACACAGATACGCGCGCATGCGTGTGTGAATGAAACAGAGGCGGGCTCTGTCTATCACACACACATGGCACCACTTACGCTCGGACATATCGTATGTGTTGTGTCGTATCTGCGTGACGGCCCTGGCCACCTCAAAACCGGTGTTATCATAGAGAAGGCACTTCACAGCCTCGTGCTGGGGCAGGAGACGCAATTTGGCGTGCAGACGCTCTCCGTACGGGTACGGTCGGTCAATGTACTGGTCTGCTCTATAAAGTGAGGCAGCGGGTTCTCCTATGGCAGAGTCTATTGCCAGCCTGAATTGCAGAGGATGCGACGAGTTGTACGAACACAGAAACTCGTGGTACTCGTAGGAATGGATGGCGTTGTACACAATGATGGAGGGCTGCAGTTCCAACGCTATGCCTAAGTCGGTCAGGAAATAAACGCTCGATACACACATGACCAGCGGCAGTGGCAGGATGAGACAACCACAATACCAGCCACGATCAATCGTGGCTTACACGATACATGACAAAAACTGCTCGTTCGACCCAACGAAAATGATAAGCACTTGTAACGATCCAATAACAGCCAATGCCACGAACAACAAGAGTAAAAACCAACGTATCGAGATAAATGTAGAATAAACTGGCACCGGCCCTGCTAAACGGTCACCAAATAGCGACGTAAAACATTAGTTATTATATGGGTAATGACACTGCAACACATTTCTGCCCAACAACTTTACGGGAAAACTGGTTGCAATCTGAGATGTTAAATTCGAAAAAAATATCCATGGATCTTAGTTAAAATTCACACAAATATTCAACATTGCGTATAAGTGCAAGCAGGATGTCAGAGACAAGGAAGGACAAAATATATTGTTCTTACATGCGTCGTTTCAAACCATCCGGTAACAAAAATTTTACATATTCTACGTTCAGTGCCGATAACATAGATCACGGTAGAGGCAAATATTATTAGTCTGATGTTTGCCCTGACAACACAAACTATGAATACTTCAAGCCACAACTTCAATGCTTAGGATTTACTTCAACACAAAGCACACCGTTTTCTCTACTCCGGTGAGGTGATGCCATTTAATGTAAGAAGCGTTACGTCACACAGCATGCAGTATCCTGAATAAAAAAACTTCGCCACACCTATAACGGAAGCGATAAGCAAAAAGTTGACTCTGTTCATGACAGTGAATAGATGATGATAGCATGCAATAAGAAAACTAACAAATCCAAAAAGCGAGAAAGAATAGGAAATGAAGTTCGCTAGCTCTAAGTTTTGCAGATGAACTTGAACACAGAAAACGAACCCAGAATGTTATGAAGCTCAATCTTTAATAATTGAAATTTCGGTAGAACAGAATTGCTTTTCTATATAACAGACTTCAGCTGAAATGGAATTTCACAGAATGGAAATTTAAAATCACACAACTTAAGAGACTTTCACCTTCACGAGTCATTCTGTCCGAGTTCTACCATCAACCGCAAGTGTTCATATCAGCTTTAATCTGCCCACGTGGAGAACTTGATTATGGCAGAAAGTATCTCACGACATTACAAAACATTGTACAATCGGAAAATGATGGAACCTAGTATTAAAAATTCATTAGAACAGCGATGTCGGTGAAGAGTCCCATTGGAAAAGGCACAAAAGACGTCGATGAAACTTGCACGATAGTGATAGGATTTTTTAAAACAGTTACAAAATGATTAGAAGTAGTATTTTGGAAAAATATTCAAAAATGTACTATTCCCTAAGGCGTAAATGGTTCTGTACTGAATTTGGAACTTTTTCTCATGTTACTATAGCTGTCCTCCTAACATATATGAGATCACACGAGGTGTTCTATTTCCATCAGTTTACAAAACAGGGCATTCAACGACGGCATGTTTCATTTCTGATGAAACTAACATGATATTAACCAGGAACAGGACACATATCATATATTGACAATCAGGCTAAAAAATAAAGAACTACAGAGTAGGAAAACCAAGCTAACATAAACGAGGTGCTCTTGCAATGAGCAGCGAAATTCACTGTGTCTCTTGACAAGCCTAGCCTCAACAAGGTAAGTTTGGCAAATGCAAATCAATAATAGAAGGGATAAATATTCTTAAGTAAATGAATGTTTGAAAAATGAAAGTAAGACCCTCCATATCGTCCTCACTAATGCAAACCAACAATTTTATACGTACATCAATAGGCTAAAAATTGATTAAGCACAAACTTGACCGACGTTTTCATCGTTGAAATGGAATTTAAATGAAACGTAAATAATGTGCGTTATTGATTGAAAGCATGATATGAAATGCAGCTAATAAAAATGCACAGAATTTTGTATCGTAATTCAAACGGCGTTGGAAGTTATGCCCACGCGATAGGTTAGTGTACGAACTATGATGGTTGATGATGCGGGCATGAGAGTTTTATAAAGCGTGCCGTATGAAAAAAGTTGCCTTCCCCTTCTCAGTGTTTGCAGGAAACTCGTACAAATAGCTATTGAAGCTGTCACAACGGTGGACTGTGATTTAAAGTTCCTCAATCCAAGCGACCGAGTAATTTTGAACAGCGTCAAATCAGTATGTAACAGATTGATGTTTTAAATAAAGGGTCTTACTCCAGAAAATTTATAAACACAACCTAAAATCATGTACATGAAAAAGATGAACGAAATTATCTAAACGTAGTTGATTTTGTTTAGAATAAACTACATTTAATTGATAGAAGTGTTGGGTCGGTATCGGGAATAAAATTCTAGGTTAGTTTCTAAAATGATGCTTTATGGTTAGAGCAATATGGTAATTGGAACTAATGAAAAGAAATACAACCATAATAGGTTAATAAAAATAGGGCAAATAATAAGTTTTTAATGATCTAGGTCTTTATACCAACAATTCTTAAATGCATTGGATTAACATCGTAAAAAGTTATATGGATGGGAATCAGGGTACTAAGTGATGGTTTTGACGTATCACAGAGTGAAACGTGCATTGAACGCTAAGATGCACGCGCGTAACTCGTATAACAATCAAGGCACGTGGTTATAAATTAGTAAATTAAATGTTCTGTTATGTCTGCATGTTTACAATGAATTCAGGGATGAAATTTTTATGCATTCAATCATTGACCTGAACCACAATCAAGTATTAAAGTATTATTTCAGCTAATATCAAGTCATCATAAAATAAATCACAATTTTTACTTTCCTCAGATGAAATTCTAGACAAGATGAATTGAAATGCGTTGCTGTAGGCGATGAACAAGGAACATTGTAGCGCTTTGTATCACACTTCATAAGACGCGAAGAGACATGCAAGTGTTGAACGATTTAGGTGGTCATAATAAGACAGAATTTGCTGGCAATACCAGATGAGTTGGCGAATTAAAAAAAGTGAAATAAGAAAGATCATTAGCAAAGTTTTCTGGAGTAAAGAATAATCAATTAATTCATTATTTAAATCATTGATTCGTTGAAAATTTTTTAAGTAAATTTGATTCTGGTGGGAAGAATCAAGTTATAGTTTTGCAATTTATGTGGGAAAACGAGTTTTATAAGTGGAGGAAAGTCAATTTTGAGGGCATAGAGGCGACCAAATGATTAGCATGCGAATGGTGCACGTGATCTGAAGAAGCATGGAAGAAATCCCAAGACAACCTTTACTCAGTTAATTATGGAACACAGAGTGGGGATAATGCATGATTTGACGTAATATTAGGGCTTGAACTGCAGTTTGCTTACAATCAAGGCAATCATCACAGTGAAAATCATACTGATGTTCAAGCAACATGACAAGGGCGATAAATTTTAGCGTCAGAATCTCGGCGAGGCGAAGGGGTCAAGTGAAAAAACAAAAACAGAAGCGTAAACTGTCTTTCAAAGTTGATATTAATATCGTTATTACATTCCTGTATTAACCATCGCCGCCACAATAAAAGCGATCTCAGCAGTGATGCACGGTACAAAGAGGCAGTTATCTGATATTTTGGATCATGTATCTTTGAGGAAATAAGAATAAGCATCAAAGTTCTAATTTATTAATGACATACGAGTGCACGAATTAATAGTAGCTGTAAATAAGTTAAATGATGAATTTGTCAATGCTCAAAAGTACAATCAGTGTCAGACCGAAGGGATAGTTTTTTGAAACCATTGTACAAATTTTTCAAAATGACGGAGATTTTTCACAAAATATGACAACAAATGAAAATAATGAAATACTTTCATCATATTTTTTTCTGTTTATATAATTTTAATACATGCACAATTTTTTCAATATTCTAGGGGCACGAGTGCGACTACGGGCACGAGTGCGACTACGGGCACGAGTGCGACTAGGGGTACGTGTGACTAGGGGTAAGTGTGACTAGGCGTATGTGTGATTAGAAAGATGAAAGACAAAGTAGGTATGACTAAAAACACGCTGCCTCCGAGTAGAGGAGAGAATGAAATGCGTGTGCATCATTGAGAATAAGCATAAATAGGAGCATTATACAAGGAGCGTGGGTATGGCCGAGAGGATATGACCACAAGCAGTCATGACCAAGCGTGAACACTAATACAAGTATGACTGAAAGGAGGTATTAGTGAGAGTAGAAATTAATGTATAAAGAAGCAAGCATTGTGAGGCCACAATAAAAATCGATGGAATAAAAAATTTAGCCATAAAATCTTAATTGAGATGTGACTTTCCCAAATGCGCGTGATTTAAACAAGTTGTTCAAACTTGTAATTGTTCTGTTACTATTTACTAGAAGTTATCAAGATGTGAAAGCGTAACAAACTACGAACAATTATTCACATAAATTTTTACAGCGATACAATTAACAAAAATTGTGCAGATAACAGAAGAAATAGGCGTGTAAACCCGTGCTATGTGAGGCAAAAAACCAGGCAAACATTTTCCAACATCAAAGGAGCCAGTAAACGAAGAATGGAATAGCAAAATGAAACAAGCACAGAATATCTAAGTTAAAATCAGAACATCAAAGTGTGTGAGGAGGAAAGTACTTCCATAGTCTACGAGCATTAATGTAGCACCTACTGCGAATGCTCGGAAATGGAGAAATTGTTCAAGTCAATCATGGTATGTGTACCCTGGTATCATCCTTCTTTGAAGGAGAGCAGTCTTATTATAGATAGTTGGATTCTTATAGACGAAGGGCGCTCCCAGCACTCTCGTCCTCGAGTCCTTCTAGTAGTACCGAGTCAGCACTAGAACCATGAAATGGTAGATGGAAACCTCAAAAGAAGATAACTCTATGTGACTACTAGTATTATTGAGCAGGCTGCAGGGTTTTTTGTCAGCGAAGAGGTTAACGATCAAAGCCAAAATGATTACGTACATTGAAAAGAATTTTTTCCCAAATAGAGGACATTTTTCTGAACGCAAGTTCTGCGAAAAAACAAGGCTAGGGGTCTGTTTTTCTATTATGAAGTCCTGTTTTATATATAATTGTGATAGAAGTGGAAAACCCACCCACCCACACACACAAATACGAGTATAACCCCTGACGCAGTTTGTGTACCGATAAGATGGATCGATCTCACAATCGTTGGTCACGAGTTACTTAACCCATCCATATTTTTACTTAGCACATCTATGTTTGTATTTACTCAGTCACCAAAGTGGAATACTGATTTACACACGCGTTTCTGAAGTGTTCGATATCAGCTACGATAAAAGCCGCCTTAGGTAAGTGAGGCATACGTGTCTTTGGAATGCTGCTTAATTGCATGCACTGTGCTTTGTGAGGCAATAGACAGACAATCTCTAGACAATGTTTTCGACTCAAACAATAATGAAGAAAATGAATGAATTGTGTGTCTCATACTTTAGCTAGTGGGCAACAACATGAATAAAAATAAATAAAATTATGATGTTATATGGCATAATAAAAAAGAAGATCCCCTTATAATGTATATCTAAATACAAACGAAATGCTCATTAAAATCTATATAATTTGGAAGTGCATACTTACTTTCACACCAATATTAAGAAACTAGGACATCTCTGTTATTACTAAACTGCATAACGGTTAGGGCAACATTGGTTTCGACGGAGGCTCTCCACACAGAGGAAATACGGAAATTTAGAGTAAATCATTAATACCACAACAGCAGCAGTAAGCGGAGGCAGCATAATGGATGAGGGAAGTGAATGTAGATTGTGAATGCATCTCCAATGATAATGACACCAATCAAATGTCAGTTGGCACTAGTTTATCTTAAACTAGTGCAAGTTAACAGATTACGAGTAAACTGATTATGTACAAGTAAGCTGACTACAAGTCAACTGGATTCAAATAAATTAGAAACAAATAAACTGGATGCATGTAAACTGAATGCTTGTAAATTGGATGAATATAAACTGAATACATGCAAACTGGAGGCAAGTTAACTGGGTAATACACAAGTTTGTTTGAAAAATAGACTTATGGCTAATATAAATAAGGCACAAAAGCCTTTGAATCAAGACAAAACTATACGTCAAAAAATGCATTTTCAAGCAGTTCGACAACTTTGATATTTATAAAACTGTACCATTGGAGTTCGTGCTATAAGGAGAGTATCTGATGAAATTAGGGGCAAATGTATTACAAAGCAACCTTAGGAAACAAAATAAGGCATGGCATACAACACTCGAAGAAAAAAAAATTCTTTATAGATTATTTCTATCCGAATTGATAAGATAGAGCAAGATGCTCACTGATGTTCATTTTTGTGAATAAAAATTATAAGTGGGCAAAAATTAATGAACTATTTTGAACTTAGAATTCAAGGGTACGGTCAAGAAAAAGTGATGCGTTCATGCGATGGATGTTCAGCAACAAGGGGCTCAGCTCTACATAAGCACCTAACACACAAGCACGCATTTATTGTATAGTCTATGCGAAACACGGCTACATGCACCAACAACATCAAACGCAAAAGTTACATCACTATAATACGAGCAGCAGGTGACACGCTGGAAATATTATGATCTTCTAAAAAATTAAACGATGCTGGAAAAAACAGGTGATAAATACACGAGTTTATTAAAAAATTGCTAACTGGGAACTACACATATAATAAAAAGTTACTGTAGGCATTAGAAAATTATAATTATCAAATAAAGTAATGGAAAAATATAAATTGGAAGCATTAAAATAGTCAAACGAAATGTACAGGCAAGCAGTATTTAGCTACTATTTAGCAGCTCAGTTAATGCATTAACTCAAACTCCATTACTTTTATGCGGCAAACGTCAGACAAAATTACAACTGATAATTTAAAATACCTCAATAAAATTGCTACAATGAAACTTTAATTCAGTTAAATAAAAAGCATCAAAAAGTGGTATTAGATAAAGTGACACTAAAAGAATCAGCAAATGAGGGCAGAGAACTGAATGAAAATTAGAAGAATACAGGGCAAACAAGTATTTCACAAACTACACAAATTTTGGTTTACTTTGGTATAAAAAGTGTTATAGAAGGGTAATAAAATTTTTTGGAAACTTGAGGTGACCCGAACGTCTTTATACGCTGACATGAAGTTTAACGACATGATGGCGCTTAAGCTAGTAAGGATAACTCGATACTAACGAAGAATCAGTTAAGTTCAACCATAAGGATGGTTATAATGATACTCTAACGGAGCAGCCTCGTAGGAGTACATGGGATTTTGGTAGCCATTGTCGTTTCCAGTCGAGTGGTAGCCATGATACTGATTACTACCCGAGTCAGGGGTGCGAGGTCCGGGGTTGTAGTAACTGGGATTGTTGCTATTGGCACCGTTAAGGTTGGATAAATCGTAACCATGCCTGGTTGCATCGTCAGAGTTGTAATTTATTGCTTGGGTATCGTAGGGGTCGTAGCTGTTTGCGTAAGGATCGTATAGATTATAGCTGTTGGCATTGGAATCGTACGAATTATAGCTGTTGGCGTTAGAATCGTACGAATTGTAGCCGTTTGCGTAAGAATCGTACGAATTATAGCCGTTTGCGTAAGAATCGTACGAATTATAGCCGTTTGCGTTAGAATCGTACGAATTATAGCCGTTTACGTTAGAATCGTACGAATTATATCCATTTGCGTTGGAATCATACAAGTTGTAGTTGTTTGGGTTAGAATCATAAGAATTATGATCATTTTCATTGAAGTCAAAATAGTTATAGCCGCCTTGATTGTCATCACTGTGCGAGTCGTGATCGCCACCGATATTACCGTCGAGCGTATTCCAGTCGTGAGGGGAGTAAAAATAATTATTGTCAATACTGTCACGACCATCAGGGTTCAAGTCTCCACCATTACTAAGACTATTGTCTTTTGGATGCCAGTTAGGGTGAGCATCATCGTCCTCGCCGTTCCTGACGTAAACATCCTGACCAGGATAGTAATAAAGACTAGGGTACTGACTAGAGTACGCACCAGACTTCTCACAGTAGTCGCCGTAGTAACCAGGGATGCAGTTACACTTGGGTCTGCCAAGAGGGCCTTCTTCACACGACTCCTCGTGGCCGTTGCAGTTGCACTGCAGGCAGCGGTTGGTGCGACTGTCACGGTAGAAGCCCGGCATGCAGCTCTGCACACATGCGTGTGGACGGTAACATAGATTCAACGAAAGTCTCATCTTTTCCGCATGAGATGCACAATGTTGTGTCACCCCATAAGTGAGTTGTATACCTCATGGATAACCCTCACCTACCTACATTATCTGCGCAACGCAAATTTTTCTATTTTACTCTTCTACATCTCCCCGTTTCATCTATTCTCTCGTCTGACACCCAGCGCTAAACTTTTGCACTTTTACATCATCACAATGTAACTACAGTAATGGAAGCCATTTCATGTAAGTAGTTAATTACTACTACAATCAATGCTTATGTAATTAACGACCTGGGAACTCACACGAACTGCTCGTGGACCTGAATTAAAGAACAGCTGAAAAGTGTACAACAAATGATTAGTGCATCACTTTACACACACGTACAGAATAAAAAGCAGTGGCACGTGCAAACTGGCAATTCTGGAATCTCCTTTAAAAAAACAGTACCTCAACGGTTTTTTCAGGAATTAGAACAATTATGAAATTAAATGAATGAATTTATTTCTATGCATTATATATTAATGTACATCGCTGTCTGCGTGTGCCCCCACCATAGACTCCACATATTCTACCATCACAGAACTATTCAGGTGTTCTGGTGCGGATAGCCAACGATCAGTTCGAGAAGAAAGATACGGACGAAGTGTTGCAAAAAGCACGACCTGCAGAGGGTGCGACAACACGAGTTCATTTTCTCATAACTTTTTGAAAAACGAGAAATAAGGTCATGTTATCGAACCCTATACATTCTGCAAAGTAATGATGCACTGGGTTAACTAACTCTCCTCAGTTATTTCAGCATGTATCTGTAATTTCACTCGCTTTTTTTTCTTGTTGAGTATCACACTTAGGAAATCAATCATATTCTCAGGAGTTTCTTCCTACTTCAGGACTGTAGCTGTGACTAGAATAATATATAGTATATGATAAACACATCATATCATTCAATAATACAACCACAATAGAATTAACATTGTTTTATCTTTCACCTGAGTTTAGTTATCAAAGTTCTTAACCTATAGTACGATCAAACGAT
>VCRD01000082.1:254767-270433 GCA_006783055.1 Trinorchestia longiramus
CCTAGACACAGGGTACTGGTTTAGGACGAAGCCAGTCTCGACGATGGGTACAGTGTAGCTGTATGGCTGGTTCTGTGGTAGGGGTGCAGGCAACATCCACACGAGCTCCTGGCCGTTGGAACCTCTGATGACGAGGTCTGCCTCGCGTATGATGTTGTTAGAGGAGCTCTGGTACAGTTGCGTTACCTCCAAGTTACCCCCGTACGATGGCAGCAAGTTACCAGTGAAGGACTGAGCACGCAACATCAAAAATATTAGCTCACGTAAAAAATATCTAGCTTTCGAACAAAAGAAATTGTGTCTGCAGACAGAAAAATCACACAACCAGTATATATACTGCGAAAAATTGTGAAGTAGAACATAAAAAGCACCCATTTGGTTTGCCGTATGAGAAACGATCATTAACGGAAAAATATTCTAAAATTTGTAACAGTGAAACATTTACGGAAATTCTAAGCTAATAATTAGAGGAACTATAGACGATTTTTTCATATCTGTTGTAGATTCCAAGCGCTTCACTCACTAGCTTAATAATTTTTCATTTCATTTAGAACTTAATTACTTGTATTTGGGTAAATGTTTTATATCATCGAATTACTCTTCAAGTAAATTTCTTTGATTTTTTATAATTAAAAAAAATATGAAGACGAAATTTTTTTTTCGAAACAAAACACAAAATTCGTTCGTAAACCATTATTAGAAAGACAACAATCAACTCTGACAAACTGAGATAAAACTCCAGAATAATAGAGCCAACTCTCGTTCCAGCACCAATGCAAATTATGTAAGACAAATGTACAAACACTTAATTAGAGAATCTCTTGCATCTGGAGCAATTCACAGTTTGTGCACAGACTACACCTCATTGAATGTACCACAGAAACAGAGCTGGGAGTGTTACCACGTCATCACCCTGCATTAATAACCCAAACCAAAACTGTAACTGGATGATGCGCGTAAACCCAATTCCTTTATCCATGGCATGTTCATCATCTCAAAAAGGTACCTCAACGAGGAATACCTAAACTAGGTAGCACAAAGACATGGCCTCAACACTAAAGCTGAGCGAAAAACTCATGAAATGTTGATTTTTATGTGGTCACAGCAGCACCGAGGAACCTTAACAGCTACTGAGCAACCCTTTATTTTTGCAATTACTGACTTTGATTTATGTGTAAATTATAATATTTCATATTTACGAGTAATAGCAATTAGGTAAGAAAAAGAATCTGTAAGCTAATTTAAAACTGCAATGCATAATGTAACGCAACATAGTTATTCCGGGTTATTTTTTATATTGAACTCAGTTTTCTTTTTCTAAGAACAAGTTCATCTTAGAGGGTAAAGGATACGCAAGCAGCCACAAACAGAGTTAGGGACTCACCTGCGGCAAGGACCAGTAATAAGAGTCCCGGTCGTTGAGAAGGTTCATTTCATTGAAGGTGATCTGGTTGTCGCGGATGTTAACGCGGAATCCTTCTCTTTTTACGTCTGTGCGGGCTCTAGTGAATAAAAGGTCAAATTTCATCAACAGAAAACCAGGCTAACGTGGAAAAATTAAGAAACCTTAGATGAATTTACACTACGGATGAGAGTTTTAGAAGATAGAAAATGAAATAAATTCGAGGAAAACGGATGCGAGCATGAAAGAGAAACTAACTTCGTGGGTTCTTTTAAAATTATTACGTCCTATTGATAAGCTGTTAAAAAGGTTGCATTAAATACGGGAATAAAAATACGACATCAAAGATGACGAGTAGTGAGAGACACGAAACAAAAATTTAATAATTTCAAGGGATTCGACGAATATTTTTTAAACTACAAGCAAAGACCCATGAGAATACTAGCAAGTTCACACGCTTTCAATTTCAAACGTATGCTAAAACTCGAATAGTGTTGACGAAGGAAGAAACAACTAAATAATCCCCGAGGCTAAATCATCCAACGAACGTAAGGAGTTTTTCATCCGTTTAAAAATGGAAAATAGATCAGATATAAATGTATTATACATTTTTTAAACCGAAGGTTCCATAGAAATAAATTCTTTAGGGCGTATTAAACGCAAAATTCTATCAAAAACTGCGGATGCAAATTGATGGATCAAAATTTTTTGTAAAAAAGTTAATCTGCGTTAAAAATTTACCAGGGTGCACAAAACAACGAAAAACCAGGTACGATGAAGGCCCCCCTTTGATGATGGAAAATCCAGGAAACAACTTGAATGAATGAAATAAGTACAACTTTATTATAACAAATCTATACAAATAAGACCAAAAATGGTTTGCATATTCAATGGTTCACTTATCAGCAAACCTGTTGGTGATGACAAAGCCAGGATCCTCGCCAATGAGGTTCATGGGGATCTCCATCTTCTGTAGGTTTGAGGAAGAGCATTGGTCGGTGACGCCGCTACACCAGCAAGCGCGGCAGCCATCAGGGTTGGAGGCGGACAAGTCGAAGTGCCCAGCAGCGCACAGCGTGCAGCTGTCACCCATCACGTTTGCCTGCACCCATCAGGTATTACACCCATCATCATCAAGAGGTATTACACCCATCATCATCAAGAGGTATTACACCCATCATCATCAAGAGGTATTACAGTCATCATCATCAAGGGGTATTCCACTCATCATCATCATTAGGCATTACATTCATCATCATCAGGCATGACACCCATTAAGTATTACGTTGCATGTGACGGATACTTAGAGCAATAATTAAACCATTTGATAGAGGAAAAAAATTCGACAGGAGAAAAAATTCGACGAATGAGAATCACACAACATGGTTTAAAGACAAATAAAGATAATTAGGATACAGAGATGGTTACATGGCAGAGAGAATTATATCCCAGAGATAATTACAAGCCAGTGCTAATTATATCATAGTTATAACCATACAACAGAGGTAATTTTGTGGCGAAGAAAATTAGATGTAGAAAGTCCCACGCCAAAAGTATTTTGAACAAGAAGTTAATCCAATATGAAGTAACATTTAATATTAAATGAAATAAGATAAACGAAATCCCAGTAGAAATGTGTGTTATCCCACGATGAGTGATATCGAACAGGGCATAACTGATGGAAAATAATATCCAACGGTAAATGGATATTCACTGTGAAATATTTTCAGAGGAGAAAAAATCAAAAGAAAGAACACTCTTCGAAAACTACTGCAAATAACCTAGCACCTTGACGTGAAGCTGTTATGAACAGAGGAAATTTAACCATGTCAGAAATGTTAAAGCTAGTTCTAACTACCAGAATTGAGTAGTTTTTAAATTATTCAACGTTAACAGCAGCCTCGTATAAAAGTAAAGTTACATAACAAATCTTGGGAAATATAACGGCTGGAAGATTAGCGAGAGCAAAAGAGCCATAATAAAGCTGTCGTCCTTCACTGAACAAGGTTTGAAGCAGTTGCATCACCACTACGAGTTATCTCAGTAATCAAGCACTACCTGTAATTACGACATATACCAAGTCACAAAAAATATATCTATAAACCAATGACATTTATCATCTATGTACCCGTAACTCAAAATTGAAGGCAGAATGTTATACAATGAGCAGGTAAGCTACTCAAAGTACAGTGGTAGAATTGACTGATTACACTTCTTTTCAGTTACCGTGCAGATTAAAGTTCAAAACTTTAACCGTAGGCGACTGCCTCCTCCTACACTGACAAACCCTATTAACACACTGGTCGGACACTGAGCTCACATCACACTGACAGATCCAATCGATACATTAGTCTGACACTGAGCTCACCTTACAGGCTTACATTGACAGACCCCATTGACACACTGGTCGGACACTGAACTCACCTTACACTGACAGACCCCATTGACACACTGGTCGGACACTGAACTCACCTTACACTGACACACCCCATTGACACACTGGTCGGATACTGAACTCACCTTACACTGACTGACCCCATTGACACACTGGTCGGACACTGAACTCACCTTACACTGACACACCCCATTGACACACTGGTCGGATACTGAGCCTTCGGAGTCACAGGAACAGTCGGGGGCGCCACCCCGGCGCTCGCAGCGTCCGGTGAGGGGGTCAATGGAGTATCCAGGCAGACACTCGTCACAATAGAAGCCAGCTGTGTTGTCGCGGCAGTTCTGCACAGATACAAGGGACATCAGTTCGTCCTTCTTGACGGAGCCTTGTTTCGCTTTCCGAACCAATAACCAACCATCAAATTAAAAAATGTTGAACTTTGGGAAGTATGAATGCTTTTATTTCAGAGACTGAATAGATGGATGCATTTAAAAGACAAAATAAGGGGTAGTTACTGAGTAATTGGTTAAGACATATTGCACAGCCTTCGACTGTCAACGCTCAAGGACTACATTTACTCGAGTGAGGCATTATATCGAGTTCGCGAGTATTTATCATTTAATTCTTATTGTTTCGATGATATCACTATGACAATATATTAATTATTAAAATGGAAAACACTATACACTATATAAAACACTATATAAAATAATAAATTTGTACTTCCAATTAGTTGCATGTAATTTCATGCTACAAACTTTGCAGCATTCAGTATCAACGCGATAAAACTTAAAGCGTGCATCATTCATTCCCTAAATAATTGAATAACAAAATAATATGTCATATTTTTACTGTCCACTTATGCTAGAGCTCCAACATCACTCCTCGTAAATATTCTCGCACACACTATCGAAAGTTCGAACAAAATGGATTATGATAAATCGGAAAAATAGAGCGAACATTGAAGTTGATCAATAGAGCGGAAGAGAAGCTGATGAGCGACTTCAGCGGAGATCATGTCCAAGAGTTCTGTAGTAAAAATTTTAGAAAACCCATAACCCATGTAGCTCAAAAGCTTCACTTTCCTGCTGGTACACTCGATGATCTTCGTTACACTTACGCAATAAACTAATCTTCCTACACATGCACAAAATTGTAGTCATTAAATTTTTGTGTTCATAACTGTGTACACGTCCGTAACGTTGTGGTGTTTAACAATATGATCATGAATATACACAAACTTCATAGATTCTAAATTACACATTTCTCTCAATGGAATCAAATGTTCTATTACAAAATAATAGATTCACAACGTACTAACTTCATGCAGTGCATCAACAGCACTGAAAACAAAGCACATGTGTTGAAAAAGTACTACAGCAAGCACCACACGCCAAAGTCTACTTTATAAAACTTCAGCCAGCTTCTATATTTTCTTTCTACTTTACTCGTCCTAAAATTTCTCATAATCGTACACTAAAAGCCTCACCGTACACTCGTTGGTCTCGGGGTCGCATTCATCAGAGTGTCCGTTGCAGTCGCAGGGCACACAGACACCCAGGTAGAGGCCTGACAGTCCCCTGGTGTAGCCAGCAGAGCACTCCTCACAGGAGTAGCCCTTGTAACCTTCAGGGCACGAACACACCTCCACTGCACCGGCGCGGGGCCCTCCTGTGTTGCGGGTCTCCGCGATGTCCATTTGCACGCTCTCCAAGCTACAAATACAATACATAAGCAGGTATAAAAGCGTGTCAACTCGATGGATAATAGAGCAATTGTAAAACAATCGCCAAAATTAGTAGTTCAATGTCTTACTCGTTACACTCGGAATGATTTGAACGCGTCGCGGACAAGTTCACAAGCCACTAACGGTCATCAATGGTTGAAATTGCTGATATCAGGCGGGGACAAAAGACTTATCTACATTGACAAAAGAGGTTATCTACATTGACGTAACTACCCAAGAAGAGTCGAACAGTCATGAGTTGAGGGTCAAGAGCAGCCTCAGCAATCCTCGAATAAGGACCACCTCTATAGTTAACAATACTGTTGTAAACCGGCGGTAGTGTAGTGCCAGTATTTAGTTTCATGTTGGACTCACGCAGCCTCAGAAGTAGCAGTGGTGTAGGTCGCCTTAATGAGGATGTAGTCGATGTTGGCAAGCGCCATGAGCATGTGCTCCCTGTTGGCAGGGTTGTCGTCTTGACGCCGCCACTCGTTCTCAACCAGCTGTACTCGCACTGTCTCGGATTGACTGCTGGACAGCTGGCGCTGGCCGTAGTGTCGCAGTGTCACACCGTTGCCCTACAGACCGACAAAAATACGAAGCCTGTTAACGTCATAGCAAGATGGAATGACTCGGGAATCAGTGGGGACTTGAAAAAAACAATATCAAGTTGAAGAGAAGAATCTTTAAAACGATGATTGCTATAGAAAGGTAGGCGTTCTCAGGTACTTTGCACTAAAGTAATTACAAATGAATATGACGTAACGAGTACTTGGTGCACACATGTGTAACGATTAAAGACGACTGACTGCTTAGCAACCAAGATTTTTACAGGGCAGTAGGGCAAAGATACCGAACGATGAAATAGCGGGGTAATGCATACAATATAACAAGAACTATATTATCTGAGGGCCCGTCAGCACGGCATACTAGCATCCATGACATATCAGTATGAATGAAGAGATGGAGTACGGTTAAGAAGAATCGCCACGCCTGTTGAGAAAACAATGCGTGTGACAGGTAGAAAAATAGTAAATGGCTATAATACCAGTTACGATATAAATATTATGCATGTAATATAGAAATATTTTGAACCATTAAACGGAATTATTCTAATAATTAACTAGAATCCGATGGTCTAGATAACTTTCCAGAAGTATACTAGAAATATCAATTTATAGTGGAAAGGGATATCGTAGATATTCCTTTCCACTATGCAGCTTCTAACATCAAATTTGTACAGTCATTTGACCAATAAGGATTACAGTCTTATTTTAGCTGTCCACTGCTGAAAGGAAGTAGATTCTAATTTCGGACGCACCAATCCAATTATTTTTGAAAATTAATACAATAGGTTATAACTTAAATAAATGGAACACACTCGCTTGTTAGTTTCTGATAATACCATGAATAAATTAAGTATGAAGTCACTAAAGTCATTTCCACAATTTATATTGGACAAGACACATCATGACACATGTGGGGTCCAATATGACACAACATAGTGAAATAAACCGCTTAAAATAGTCCCGATGCTATAATACTGCATGATGGAATAACCGGAAACCCACACCGCACAGGATTAAAATGACTCCCACGGAGCATTACTCACCTTGATCTCTACATCATAACCCCATTCTATAAACAAACAAAAAACAAACATTAGTACATTGGTCACTCGAAATAATATTCGATGATATAATAACTAGAGAAACTACAACACACTACACTAGAATGGCTCCCACGAAGCACTACTCACCTTGATCTCGACATCGTAAGCCCATTCTATAATACTCGATGATATAATAACTAGATGATATTCGATGATATAATAACTGGAGAAACTACAACACACTACACTAGAATGGCTCCCACGGAGCACTACTCACCTTGATCTCGACATCGTAAGCACTGTTCCTGGAGATAGCGCCGTTAGGGTAGGGCACGTGTCGCAGAGTGTAGACCAGCTCGCCCCCGTAGGCAGTCACTTTGTTGCCCAAGAATTGAGGCGGCAGTCGCCAGTAATAAGGCTGTCACAAAAATGTTCATTTGGTCAATTTCGATTCTTTTAATATCAATTCAAAAATTCTGTAATACGAACGGCATGAATTGAACTGAAAAATGAAATACAGCGATTTATGGACAATACGCTACAGTGAACAGAGACTGGACAAAAAGGATTGACTACGGAACCAAGATTCCCTTGACAAAAAATGTTTTTTATAATTTTGTAACTTATTTTGAGACACTATTTGTTGACCTGAATGGAAATAGATTCTTATTAACGCTTTCAGTTTAACTAAACCTATTTCTGCGAGGCATCGTGCAATTTGAAGAAATAACAAAGGAACGCGCGCGGAAATGAAGTAGGGCGACACTATAGCAAGAGCCACTGACCACGACGTCGGAGAAGTTAGGGAATGAGTCGTAGACCAACTCTCCGTCGCGGGAGGCAGGGAAGTCCGTGATGGTCTGCGTCTGGTCCTGGTCTACCAGAGCGAAGCCTTGCGGGTTGCGGCCTGGGTTCGCTATGATCTTTGTGTATAAAAACAAGGACTATTTTAAAGGTATGGATTTTAGAATGCAGGCCTGCCTAATACGCAGCTATTAAGAATTTTTCAGTAGAAAATGAAAAAAGCTACAATTCCACGACTAAGTTATAACAATAAACACATACAAATATTTATTTACTTATACACAAGTACGAACGAAGCTATTTTAATCAGCTGTAGAATGTGATCATTTGTGATCCTGTACACATATTGGATACTTGCTTTTACTTGGAGCTACATAATAAATACTCGAAGTTTCATTTACTTAAACCTTTCGATCTGGCTTTTGCTCTCTGTTGGGATATATATATATCTCATCAGGATCGAAAGCGTTAAACTTCATGCAGTACATTTTTTGCTTAAACAATTTGGAGTCACTTCCAGGATTGCATACTTTTAGTACTCAATAGACGTAGTGACATTATTCGGTGTTGTAGGTATAATGTAGAGATATAAAGTCTTTGTCTTTCGAATCGCAGTATAAGAAACAGACCTATTTAGATGAGTCAATGATTTTGTGGCGCCTAGATTTCACTGAAGCTCCAATATTAGACAAAAAACACATCCAGGATCACGTACAGTCAAAGAACTTTAATAGCGTAGATTATATTTTCTATACACGTACCATAAGGTACCTCATATTCATGATTTTATGTAGAAACGAGTATATCCCATTTCTATCTGCTCCATCACAGCGGTAACTAGAAGAATATAATTGTTACTGAACTTCAGAACGAAGTTTGAGCATAACGGACACTTACATGATAATGCGATAGCTTCTAGTAACAGAACTAATGGCACGCAATGTTGAAGAAATTATACAGAACAAGTGAATGGGTACATGTAACCTTTGCGTCAGTGAATCTACACTGATTTGTCCAAAAGAGCTCCTGTAACCTACAAGTAAGTTTGTCACTGAAGTAACCAGTGATTTATGTAGCAGGTCCCTTACTGTATATTACAATCAAATAGATACTAAACATCCAGTCGTAGAAGTTACTTGAGTCCTGTAAAGGTTGGAGGAGGTGCAGGTGCGCGTGGTGCCCATGCAGAAGCACTGGATGCAGCCGTACGGGTTATTCTCATGCAGGTAGAAGCTTCCTTCCTGGCATTCCGAACAGGTCGGACCCGTAGTGAATTGCTGACGAAGAAAAACAAAATGACTTGGAAAATAATAAAATAAGATCAAAATCCTGATTGAGTAGGCAAAGCAGTAATGTAATCGTCATCTACAGGGACGTTTGTCCCTGTTGGAATATTCTAATGCATGGTTCAAAAATTAGCTATGCGCCCATGAAGCCCCAGAAAAATTAACAAATACGAGGGTAAAATTAATATGCGACGAATCTAGAACACATAATAGAACCAGTCATCAATTAATCAGGGACTATGAAATTACATGATGCGTCAGAAAAATGATACCGTACATTATTAAAAAACTTTTCTGTAATAAAAGAACCGATACTTCAGGGTTCAAAATATAGATACCATTATAAAAGTTTTATACGTAATTTTGAAATGATGAGAGCATGAACTTGGTTGGAAATACAGGGTGCGACAACATAACTTCCTTTTTTGAAAGGAATTTCATTTGAAAAAAGGAAGTTATGTTGCTGCACCCTGTATTTTAACACAGCTGTCGAGAAGATTTTTCTCATGATATCGCTAGGACAACCGAATGAACCACATACACAGTCATAATTGATGGCACCAACTGAGAACTCAGCGCTACATGCAAGTAATCAGTACAGACTTGGCAAACAAATTTTTCCCCGGGTACGCATCGCTAACATTCAGGAACGACTGATTAACAGTAGTGTATAAAAACTATACTTCAAAAATACAATTCATGTTCAACAGTAAGTTGCACTCAGTCAATGACCGCAATAAGAGATGAGTACAAGAGTATAAGGAAAGAGATTCCCCTGGTGTTTTAAATGAGTGTGAGCGTCGTGAAATCAGTATACACACAATATTTTAATGAATTCTCCCAACGAATCATAAAAATTTACCCAATAAACTTACTACACAATAAAATGAATGTAGAAATAAAAACTAGAAAACATATACACAGAAAAATCAATTGTTATCCCCACATTTAAAGCTTAGCACATTCAAAGTTAAAGAGTTGTGGGGCTTCACTTCTCTGAAAAGTTTCGGTAAATATTTACAATGTTGACAGTTTTGTCCTCATCAATGTCCAGTCGAGTGAAAATTAAAAAAAAACAATGCACTATATCCATAAGAATTTAACCATAATCCTGCTATCATAAAACAGAACCCTTGCAATGTTCTGGTATCCCAACTGACCAATAAGCAAATTAACAAACTTGCATAAATTAGAAAGGAAGAAGAGGATACGAGGATCTTACGAGGACTAACGCTGACTTCCAGTGGACTAACGTGTCATGTACAGGGTGTACATCACAGCAAATTAGAGCTGCATTGGGCGAAGAGAAAATTAAAAACAATCTAGAAACTAGACAAAACACATTCTATACACAAAGGTTCACCAGAAAAAAGGAAGAAAGATACGTAGAGTTTGAACAGGAACGGGATAAATTTCGAATTTTGAACAAAGAATTTTGACATATAATTATGTCCAATTGCGGGCAAACAGAACAGTCAGATAGATGTGACAGATATGATGAAAAAATATATATAAAAGTTATAAATTTGAAACTAATATTTGGGAAAATACAACAGCAAAACAAAGAACATATTTTATATGATAACTATAAGAATGTTTCTAGTCTATTTAGAAGGAGGCTTTGTAGGTAAGAATCAGTTGACTTAAAACCAGATCTAAAACTTGCATCCGAATTGAAGAAACCTCACAAAAATGCAACAGCGAAAATGATCACGGAGCTCACTCAAAATTGAGGCTCACCAGCAAGGATGATGAACGTAAGTAACGGAAATATCAGATAGTAAATTAAGAAACATTAAATACTTGTAATCAAATCAGAATATAAACGACAATGAAAAAGACGGTGAAGAAATTTACTGGAAAAAGACATGGTCAGAAAGTAAGAAATATTTAGAGACCATCGGGGGAAAACACGTAAGATACTTTCCAGGCAAACCATATTCATGACGGCGAGTGCACATTTGTCAGGGAAATGAAGTCAGAATGTGGAAACATGACAAAATAGCAGGGAGAACTCTAAAGATAACTACACAAACGGAGGAATAGCGAGGACTGAAGAGCTAATAAAAATGCTTAGAGGAGCCAGAGGCACTTACCAGGAGGGCCCAACAAAGGGGGGCGAGGACAGGCAAGGCAGCAGGAGGGAGATAATAAGCTCACAGTTTACAGCTCAACGCTCCACAAACTTGCTTACGAAACTTATACTATTTCACAGTCGTAACTCTGCTTTCAAAGCCTGAAAACTGGTTTCAGTCTCGAAATTCCGTTCGGAAGTCGTTGCATATCAATTAGTTAAATTTGGGAAAAAATAAGTTTTGAAATTTTTCAATGCGAAGAAACTAGTTCGCCTTAAAAATGTTGTTTGGAGCTTTTAGACACAGAGAATCAGCAATAAGTTGTTTTCTAAGGAATACGGAAACAACTCAAGTTCAGGTACTCCGTAGGAACTGTACGATAACTGTTCTCTACTTGCCTCAAACTAACACGTGTAAAAATAAAGCTCTAGGTTTTTGTTTACTCCCTACAACCTATATTTTACTACCTTTACCCTCTCCAAAAATGGCGAAGACAGTCATATTTGAACACCAAAGTATTTCATTTTAAAAATACTATTCATTTACTTGTAACAACAGATCGAAACACATTCACCCAAGTTTTGAAATACACTAGTTGCAAACACCAAAAAAATTGGCAGCTACGATCCCCTACTACACATGGTTAGAAAGGAAATAATTAAACAGCCTCTTCCAAAACGCACTTTCGACAGCTAAAGGTGGTTTTCAAGATTATTTTTAGGATATTAACTGCTCTGATATATGAAATAAAACTTGTGAAATGATCAATTGAACTCCCTATTTCACCCTCTCTTCGGAAGAACCTTCTCACTGATCGATACCCGAAAACAATTTTCATCAAGGGTAGAAATAAAAAGGTGAGTTGAATCTAAGAAAAACGTGGTGTGCAGGGAGCGAAGCAAATACTCTGGAGATCGATTTAATTATTCAATAAATATGATAAGTAGCCAGTGTGATCTAATGTGTCGCTAGTAATTGAAAAAAATCAAGTTTCTTTACACATCTGGAAAGTGCAAGCAACAGAAAGTCAAACGAAATAATACGGAAAAGCACATAGGAGAAGGATAAAGATCGCAACATTCTAATGAGAAGGATCAGGATTGAGGTAGCTATATTTTAATTGTAAAAATGAATTCCTCTACAAAAACACTAAAATTGGGGAATAAAACCAATTATAATTCCAGTAATAGTGATCCTAAAACGTACAGGTCACTGTATATGAAATGATTTAAAGAATGTACGATAGCAACATATGAGACGCATATGAGTGACATAGCGGGCAATCGAGACCAATAAAAACAATTGGCAACTCTTTCAGCATAAAGAGGGGTACATTTAATTCATTACTTCTATAGCAGACGAATTTTCTAATAGTGAATTTCCTGAAGCCTGAACACTGATCAGGCACAAGAACTGCCACGAATCTTTTAGCTCGAGGCTGCTGCGGCGAGTCCCAACATATACAGGGTGGCCCATAAGCAAGGAATCTTTTTAAAACTATTATAGCTACAAAACTTCAAATGGTAATGAGATTTGGTTAATTCAGTATGAATGAGGAGATTTCAAAGTTTTCTACCAGCCCATCAAGTCTACTCAAGTCTACCGACAATCAACATATTGCCCAAAAAATTAATAAAATCCATTCCACAAAATGAATCGCTACGCAATGGAACAATGAGCAAAAATAGTGGAACTTTACTTCCGATGTAATTGTTCGGTTAATCCAGTTCAAAGGAATTACAGGAATATTGATGGCATTGAAAGAAGTCCTTCAAAGAAGTGCATAAAAAACTGGTATTGAAATTTACAGAAACTGGGAGAACAGCAGACAGACAACGTTGTGGCAGGCCACGGACCATACGAACTAGTGCTTCAATTCAGCTTGTAGCAACGAGTGTTGCTGATCGGCCCAAAACGTCAACTAGGAGACGTTCAATTCAACTGAGAATGTCACGTACCTCACTGCAACGTATTTTGGTAAAAGATCTAAAGTATCATCCATATGAAATTCAATTAACTCAAGAATTCCATCCTACTAACTACCAAAAGCGATTAGATTTTGCGAATAGATTTCTGCAGCTTGCAGAAACTGAAAACTTTGTAAAGAATTTCATAATGACTGATGAGGCATATTTTCACCACAATGGTTTTGTTCGTAAACAAAATTGCAGATTCTGGGCTTCAGAAAATCCAAAAGAAATTCATGAACGTCCACTTCACTCAACTAAAGTACGAGTATGTTGTGGCATCACGCCTTCGAGGATCATTGGACTATATTTTTTGAAGATGCTGATGGTGATGCAATTTGTGTTAATAGAAACCTGTATAGACAGATAATTCAAGAATATTTGATACCTGATATTGGGGACAACAACACAGATATTACCTTTTTCCAACAAGATGGAGCTACAGCTCACACAGCGAAAGAAACAATGCAAATGTAAAAACAATTTTTCCATACAGAATAATTTCTCGCTTTGGTGATATACCGTGGCCGCCTCGATCTCCAGATCTAAGCGCTCCTGATTTCTTTCTCTGGGGATACTTAAAGGAAAATGTTTACATTGAAATGCCTGGTACTAATTGAAACTAAACATCATTCAAGAGATCAACAACATTTCACCAGAGACATAAGAAATGAACAGCACCGTTGAAAGAGCACGCCATTATTTGACTAATAATGGAGGTCATTTAAAAGATATTGTGTTCCATAGTTAAACGTATTTTAGTGTTTTATTTATAAATTTATATTAAACTTTGAAATTTCTTCTTCCATTCTGAATTAACCAAATCTCTTTACCATTTTTAGTTTTATAGCTATAATAATTTTAAAAAGGTTCCTTACTTATGGGCCACCCTGTATAATCTACGTAATTAATACTAAACGGCACACGGTAAATGAAGCCAAGTTTCAAGTGGCAAATTAATTAATTATTTTAACATACAAATCAATACTTCAGGCGGTAACATTCGGATGAGAAAATGAAATGCAGACAATCTACCCATGAACTTTTGTAGGCGACCACAGCATTGGATCAGCCTAGTAACTGCAACAACCTCAGCCAGTCGTGAGCCTTTTTTTATCATACAATTTTAATTGAAAATTAGTTAAATCACACAACCCTCAGCATCTAGTAGATCAATTAAACTACTAAAAACGATCAGATAATTAAACATTCAAGTAACTTTCACAATAATAAGCTTTAGTTTAACATACTATGTATTAAAGAGTACACGATGTATAATGTCCCCACCTTGCACTGGCACTGGCGCGAGAAGGGGTCCGCCACAGAGCTGGTGCTGCCCGCGGGGTCGCAGCCGCCTGGTGACAAGTAATCAGTAATAAGTCAGTATTATGGAAACTTATCAGTAATAAGTGAGTATTATGGAAACTTATCAGTAATAAGTGAGTATTATGGAAGCTCGTCAGTAATGTCAGTATTATGGAAACTCGTCAGTAATAAGTCAGTATTATGGAAACTCGTCAGTAATAAGTCAGTATTATGGAAACTCATCAGTAATAAGTCAGTATTATGGAAACTCATCAGTAATAAGTCAGTATTATGGAAAATCATCAGTAATAAGTCAGTATTATGGAAAATCATCAGTAATAAGTCAGTATTATGGAAAATCATCAGTAATAAGTCAGTATTATGGAAAATCATCAATAATAAGTCCGCATTATGGAAAATCATCAATAATAAGTCCGCATTATGGAAACTCGTCAATAATAAGTCCGCATTATGGAAACTCGTCAATAATAAGTCCGTATTATGGAAACTCATCAATAATAAGTCAGTATTATGGAAACTCATCAATAATAAGTCAGTATTATGGAAACTCATCAATAATAAGTCAGTATTATGGAAACTCATCAGTAATAAGTCAGTATTATGGAAACTCATCAGTAATAACAGTATTATCACAACTCACCTGTAATAACAGTCAGTATTATCACAGCTCACCACTACCACCAGTTAGTATTATCACAACTCCCCAATAATAACAAGTACTGACCAGGCTGACAGCTGTCTCCAGGGTTTGTAGGGTCCCCTCTGTAGCCGGGCGAGCAGGTCTCGCAGCGACGACCTGAGTAGCCGCTGGCGCAGTTGCAGGTCACCTGACCGTCTGTGTCGAGGTAGCACGACTGTCCGAACCTGAACACAACATGTAGTGAGGGAACCTGAACACAACTTGTAGTGAGGGAACCTGAACACAACATGTAGTGAGGGAACCTGAACACAACATGTAGTGAGGGAACCTGAACACAACATGTAGTGAGGGAAGCTGAACACAACATGTAGTGAGGGAAGCTGAACACAACGTGTAGTGAGGGAAGCTGAACACAACGTGTAGTGAGGGAAGC
>VCRD01000082.1:270556-425360 GCA_006783055.1 Trinorchestia longiramus
GTGAGGGAAGCTGAACACAACTTTTGTAGTGAGGGAAGCTGAACACAACTTTTGTAGTGAGGGAAGCTGAACACAACTTTTGTAGTGAGGGAAGCTGAACACAACTTGTAGGGAGGGAAGCTGAACACAACTTGTAGTGAGGGAACGCAGTGTTGACAACTCTTATGTTTGTGCGCTAGTCCTGAACACAACTGACAGTTGCTAATAGTCCCCAGTGAAATTTTTTTAATACATTTAGAGACGCATAATTTTAAAGAAATATTTATACAAAGCAATGGAACATTTTTTTGAATTCTCACTATACAGTTGTTTTCCTGACTTAAAATTCCGTCATGAAAAACTAATGTACAATTGAAGGAGAATAATATCAATTAATAATCTTTTGAAAAATAAACTAAATAAATCTTAATTTTTATGTAAGCCATCTTATTTAATATAATTCAAGGAGAACGAGCATCAAGAAAGGTTACGAAACAAGTCTAACTAGTCGGACACTTCAATTCCAGGAGCTATGTTAGAGCGACGCTCAACCGTTCAGAAAATGAACTTTATTTCCAACTGAGTATACAGTACATAAACATTGGGTTTTAAATTCTTAATGTTAACATCTTATGATTAGTGTCGGTGTTTATCGATAAGGTCTTCAGAGAAGTTGTGATGCTTCAAGCGAGATCCCCGTCCTCTACGCTGCAACTTGAATTCGAGGCTAGTAACAGCGTGCCAATGAGCGTGGTTGAGGTGTGGCTTATGTCAAGCGTCCAACGAAGCAGCTGTTGGGCATGTTCTAGCTCTCAATGGTCAGGCACAAATAAACCGTGACAGCTACGGGGGAACGATTCCGGGCCTTCCGCATAGCAGGCGGGTACCCTCACCAGTCGGCCACGCTGGGAGTACCAGTAGGTAATTAGTAACAGCTATAACATTTAAATTATTGACCACAGCATGACCCTGAAAATCCTTTTGCAGTTTGCTTCATTGCTGGTCCGTTCAGTTTTTCCTTTAGAATTAGCAAGTAAACAAAAAAGCATGTCCTCACTAACACACACATAGAAAGAGTATTTTGTAGTAAAGGTAGCTTTAGGATTAAACCTCCTACTACACTTTACTGGTTGCCGAGAGCTTTGGTAGTGCTACACACAGATTAACTACTGGAAACACAAAGAATAAGACTAAGTCTTACTGGTTGGGGTAGTTGGTGAGGGGACAAGGACAGGGGAGGCAAGGTATGTTGTTGGCGGGGTCTCCGTACTCCCCAGCACGGCACTGGACGTCAGGCACACACCGGCCCAGCCACTGTCCGCTGCTCGTCCGTCGGTAGTTGGGGGCGCATTGCTGTTGTATGAGGCACAGTGTTAGCTTAACCGCGCTCCAGTATACATTAAGTAACGAGAATTCACGACTCTGCATTATCTATCATGTTACATGAAACTCGAGTTAACAAATCTCCATTATCTATTAAATAACTACCTCTTCGTATCTCAGAATTGTTTTATAATAAATAATATTATAGACATCGGACCACCACAGTCCAGTTCGATCACTCATCTACCATCCACACCATGTGAAACACAATAAAATAAAGTCAATAGTTAAAATCAAACCTGTGAGGCAAATTACAGCACGATTGGATGACATAAGATCCAAGGTCTCTAATCTGATATAAAAAAGGTATAACAACTAAATTAAAGATTAATAACGACTAATTATAGGACACACAAATCATGCGAAAACTTTTCATTGATGAAATTAGATACCATAACAAAGAACAATAATTAAATATTTCCTTAATACTAGCTGAAACTTTTTAAAATAATTTTTTTATAATACCTAACAACTTTCCCAGCTACTAGCTGCTTTCTCAATGCATGCTAGTTGAAGATTTACAGTAAACTTGCACTTTTATAGGTACGGATTGCAGCAAGAAGACCTCTTCATAGTCTAAATGAAAGTAAGTATTCTAAGAAAATAATGAGAAAGGGATTGGAATGTGGGTTAAACGTGGTGTATACTGCTTGCAGATTGTGGATGTTCGTGACTATTCAGAAAAACATGAAACACCTGTCATCTGGTAGTGACTTTCCAGATAAACATTAGGCCCACATATCATTTCGTTGTGACTTTCCAGATAAATATTAGGCACATCTTTTATCTGGTTTAGTGGAGCGACGGCCCACCTCGCATGAGAGTCCTGTGTAGCCCTGAGGACAGCGACATTCCTCGACGAAGACAGCCCTGCCCTGGTCCGTGTTGGTGATAACGGCCGTGTCCAGCTGTACATCCGACAGAGTTGCACGCACCACCAGCGAGTCGTAATACAGAGCCCTGCAACACAGGCGTACTCAGTCGCATGTACATGCGCAGAGACAGGTGGTACAGGCAATATAGGTGATATAGGCAATTCAGGCTGTACATTTATTACATACTTTGTCGTGGAAGTACGTCCAAAATCATATTCATGCACCGAAATAGCTGGACGGCGTCGTTTCAACACTGGCTTTACTTCACCGATATAATTGCAAGTTAGCTGACTATTAGAAAAATCGAACAAATCACCTGCACAAACATCTTCAAGCACAGTACGCTCAGAAATTCAATTCAAGGCAAACTGCACAACATCAAGCACGCCCAGTTTCGTTTAGGATTCAACAAAACTTCACATGGATTCACGTTCATTAATCCCACAGTTAAACGTTCTATTTCTCAGTTTCTACCGAATGCGCAACCTCAACATTCTAAGTCTACCCAGAAGCAACAAAAATGGCTCTAGGCATCCCTACGTATCTTCACTAATACTAATAACAAAAAGTCTAGTACGAATTAATATTCTTTAATTGGGTTCTAGTACAATTTCAATTGCAGTTCTTACCAAACTCTCAATTTCTATTTCGGGCTTAGTTTTCAACTTGAGAATACTGGGTTCTCCGTTTGCTGGTGAACGAAAGAGTTAACGATGAACTGTATTGATCATTATGAAATATTTTCCCAGAAAATAGAGTTCTAATACCAACGGTTGACTGGGACTATAGGAAGGCACCACTGGTAGAGTGAAAGCTGGAACACGTAGATCATCCTCTTCCACAGTCACTGTTACTACGCCAATCACGTTAACTCGAGCTCCTCCATTACCTGTCAATGTAGTTTTGGATGCATTCTTCGAAGCTGGTTTGGGCCCCAATAAATTCTCTGATGTCACTGAAACTACTGCTCTATTATCAATTATAGCTTCCATCAAAGTTCCATTAATTTTTGTTGACACAAAGTAACAACGGGGCTCAGACATTGGATTCGTTTTCATTAGCAGATTAGTATTGGTTTACATCGGGAATGATTTATCATCCGCGATATCTCGACTCTTAGCAGTAGCTCAAAATTTTCCGTCATTCCAGGCGTCTCGTGGAGTGATGAGTAAGGTTAAGTTTGCTTCTACAGAGCCAGAATTTAGATGGTGTGCATTCACGGTAATCAGAGATTGCTGAGCATCTCCCCTCGAAAACGATCGAAGTGCTAGCAGTAAAGCATCACTATTATTTTCTCTTCACCAGCAAGGATGATAAGCGTACGACTCAAAAGACTTTAAAAAGTCTGCGATAAGTGAAGTTTTCTCTGAAGGATCATAAGGTTGCGAAAGCGGCTTCACATACTAGCCCAAATTGTCGAGAGTAAAATTTAGATCTTCCATTTCTTGCTGCAAATGTTTAGTTACTCTCGCATATGAAGGTTAGTCCATTGCTTGTTGATTTGTTTCAAACTAGTAAAAATAAATTTCAATTTCACGGATATGAGAGTTACACAATCATACTGTAAACACTCCAGAAATATACTTGTAAATTCACAGTAATTTTGTATGACATGCCTGATGCATTTTGTAGTTCACATTGAGGACACTTGATACACTGGAGGTATCGTCAGAATGCAGAGCGGCTCTACTCTCAATCACATCTGACACAAAATTAATTGTCACCGGACTGCTAGCTAATATATGTACGTCAGGTTACTAAGCTTTTGAGCCAGCAGACACAGCAACAGCTGTTGAGTTCCCGCAGCCTCTACTTCTCAGGTAGACTTAATAAATATCAGTTTAGCTTAACCCTTTCGATCCGGCTTTTGCTCTCTGTTGGGACATATACAAATGTCCCTACAGGATCGAAAGGGTTAAAAGAATGTGTAATATTTATGGCAAAATTATTACGAAAAAATGTTAAGCAGGTCACAGAATTTAACTGAGAAGTACAACAGTACCTTGTAGCAGAGAACTTTTGCATGGCTAAACTAGGGCACTAAACAAGAGCAGGAGAGCACAGGTGTAAACACTATGACTGCAGGGGTTCGACTACCTCAATTTCCTTGCCGGTCATTCCTATACGCACGAGGAACCGCGCAGGTGTCAGATCTTAGTGTGCACGTCTATGCTACTACAAAAAACAAAAACTTCGTCGTTCACAAAGAAATACATCGCTCTGCAACACATACGCACTCATTCGCATGTACAATAACAGACAGGTATTACAGTACAGGCAGTCAACAAGAGGTGGACAGCGTATGACCTTCCACAAATAATTTCAGTGTATGGTTTCTTAATCTTTCAAGTAGGAGGAAATCAACAACTGCGTCTTAAAACTTTTGCGCAGTATAAAATTGTTTCACCAATACAAAAGGTTTGAATACAACAATAGAAGTTATTTCCACATTTCCCGTCATTTTTTCTTTTATTTCATGCACGTGTAAAAAAGTCAATCATAATGCGAGTATGGGAAATACATATTTAAGTCACTTGGCACAAATAAATTCGCGCATGTAAATTAGTGCAAGTAAACTAGGCATGTAAATTAGAGCATATAAATTAGTGCAGGCATAGAGACGACAACACACCTGATGAGTAGTAGGTCCATGTCCTCGAGCACCATCATGATGTCCTCCCTGCTTGCCTGGTCTTGGGTTTGCAGGCGGTTGCCCAGCTGAACAACAGAGCGGTACCACTGGCCTGGCCAGAACCGCACGTCCACACGGTTGTTTTGGTCAGGTACCAGCGTACCGTCGTGTACGTGCATCAGCGTCACTCCGTTGCCCTGGGTAAAGCAATGTTCATGGGGTTATCATCACGGTTAATATGTCTACTTCCTGCATTATCACGGTTAATATGTCTGCTTCTTGCTTTATCACGGTTAATATGTCTGCTTCTTGCTTTATCACGGTTAAAATGTCTGCTTCTTACAATATTACGGTTAGTACGTCTGCTTCTTACAATATTACAGTTAGTACGTCTGCTTCTTATATTATCACGGTTAATATGTCTGCTTCTTATATTATCACGGTTCATATGTCTGCTTCTTACATTATCACGGTCAACACGTCTTGTTCTTACATTATCACGGTCAACACGTCTTGTTCTTACATTATCACGGTCAACATGCCTGGTTCCTAACTTCTGACATCTCAAGAGCACTTAAAGCTAGTTGCCCACAATCCAAACACGACCCGAGAAACCTCGAGAGAAGAAGTAAAGCACAACTGCGTATTCAAGAGGGATAGCAATTATGTATACGTACCTGTTTCCATGTACACTCAAATAGCTACAGATCTGCAGTAAAAGACGTCAGCGATATTCTCCTAGAGAAGCCCACTATTTTCAATATAGTCATTTGAGGGCTAATATTCTCAAAAGAAAACTCCAATAGAACTAAAAAAGGTTTAATTCAACTATTGAGATCGAGGTTTGTCAGACAGTCAACGAAATGCTGAGCACTAGTTGCTCTGAGCGACTATTGCTAAAGACATCAGACTTAATTTACGATTCAATGAAAATCTCCGTTTCGGTATCAGATAAATTTAGCCCTTCTTGAAATGGTGCAGGTCACGGCAGCATGTTTCTAATTCTTCGTGGTGATGACTCACGCTCGTCTCTAACTCGCAAAGTTTATTCCGCGTCAACCCTTCCTGTTAACGAGATCCTGCCCGTCTCAAACTCTAAGGAAAACGAGACTTAGCTCGTCTCTAACCCTAATGATAACAAGATCTCGTCAGTCTCAAACTATCAGGACAACAAAGTATGACAACTTCCAGCAGGTACTTGATCCGCCGTAAACTAACCCAAAAAGCGTTGTCGGACCTATCTGAAGCTGTCTTCTGCCCTGTGCAAGGCAGCACCACTCACCCTGATGATAACGTCAGGTCCGTTGAGAGCCTGTCCTGCCCCTGCGCCTGTGAAGCGAATGCTGTAGCGGAGGTAGCCGCCGTACGACAACAGCCGAGAACCTCGGTGTGATTCTGGCAGGCTGAAGTAGATGAGCAGGTCGCTGGGTGCCCCTAGCCGAGTGCGGTCTGGTACTTTCAGCTGTCAATAACAAGTTTGTGGTGAATGCATTGAACATAGGTGCGGTCTGGTATCTTCAACTGTCAACGAGCATGTGATCAATGCAATGAACACAGGTGCAGTCTGATAAATCTGAATGCAAAAAAAATATTCATGAGGAAGTGCAAATAAAATTGCATACTGAATCCAGAGTAAAGGAACGCAGTTCCGTCTACTGTTAGCTGGAAACTCTTCAGTCTAAATTTTTAGATTTAAGTGTCTGAAATAGGGGTTGAAACAATCTAAAATTTTGAAATCAAAATCGATATGTACGCACTTGTGCCCATGCAGGATTACAACTAGCAGCCCAAAGTTACCACGAAAAAGAGGCTGAGGCGTGGATATGAAAACGCCCTGGCATCAAATCTAAAAAATTGAACTTTAAAGCGCACGCCTGCAGAACTTATTTCATCGCTAGTTAGGCATGGGAACACAGTAAAATAGCTAGTTACGAGATCAATACTATTACATACTTCAGCAAATGTACAAATTTCGAAATATTAGACTATTGTGTCACAATGTGGTTCAAAACGCAGTTATTGAGATAAAACACGGCTCCGGTATTGTAACCAATATAAAAACTAATTGCAGCCCGAAATTCAGACTCTTAATATTAATACATAAAATATGTCATTCCGCTGAAACTCTGCTTGATCGTCCATACGTTCCCTTCTATCAAACACAAGGATCTTGCATTGGGCACGAGCGGCTGGACTTGGTTGCTTACCTCGGCAGACCCGAGGTAGTTGGTGGTGACGTAGCGGGATTGCAGGGGGTACTCCGAGTCCCTGATCACGTACTTGCCCTCCACTTGGTCCAGGTTCACGCCCACGATTTGGAAAGACTCGGATACCGGTGGGGGCAGCTGGAAACAATCACCAGATTTATAGTTTTATCAAGATTTACAGGTGCTAGGAATCTTTTCATTCTGGGGAAACCACTTCGAACAAAAGTTTGTACTGCATAAGTTGTACCAACTAAAACTACAAGCTTACCAATAATAAACTCGACAGTCAAATTATCCAGTGCAAATTTTTTTATTTAAAACCAACAAAACAGACCAGATAGGTTGTATAGTTACTAAATTTGACAGCTACCCCAGTAACACTAGGCTGGCACATTACTTACTTACTAGTTATAACTTTTGGGACACCAGAATCGAGAAAGCTATAGCAGCAACTGACCTGGGAGACGTAGCGGTCTGTGGAGTAGCAGTCTGTGGTAGCGCCGAAGCAGAAACAGGTGAGGCAGTCGCGTGGCGAAATGGCGGCCGCGTTGAACTGAGGAGGCACACAGATGGACTCTTGGCCGCTCACCGTCAGGATGGTGTCCGGCACTACGAACACCGAACCCTTGATGTTGATAGCCTCACACGAGTACGCGCCTTGATCTGTAGGCCGCGCATCTGGACACGTCAGCACGCCGTAGCCGTCCTCGCTGGAAAGGGCAGGAACTGGGGTAAGTTTCTCCTGCATTTACTGAACAATTTTGATCTCCTCATTTATGTTCACTCACTAATTCAGGTAATTTTTGTAGTATACTATCCGCGTTCTATTGTTGCTATAATTAAAAATTCATTCTATGAATTTTAATAGTTCATCAACACCGAATATTGGTATATTAGACTATACACCACAGCCGTCAGGGTTTTGCATCATAAATGGAGTCCATGAGACACTAGTGAAGCGTGTGCCTACAAAAGAAACAACCACCCCGTACACAATCATTGTTCCCTAGTCATGTTCGTATCTTCAAAAAAGAGCCGTCAACGTACCTAGTCATGGTACATTTCTCAGGCACGTGTCCCCAGTTGAGCCTCCAGATGACGGTGGGCACGGGCACACCGATCGCCCGGCACGTGAGGGTGTAGGTCTCGGTGACTCTGACGGAGTAGGAGCGAGGGGGAGATTCGACGAAAGTGGGTTTGGAGCACCCGACCTCATCCGACATGTCTGCGCAATCCACCTCACCGTCGCAGTGGAACGACTTCGGGATGCATTGCTCGAGGGTATTGCACTTGAACTCATTTATGTTGCACAGCGCGCCTAAAAACACATGAGAAATGCTCCTTAAAATGTTACATCAAAGGGATTTCAGAATTATTTTAATCAGTAAAGACTGGTTGAACCAATCTGAAATAATATGAACGGTAAAAGAGTATTAAGCGCATGAGACGTGTTTTATTGTAACCGGTTTGCTTTGCACTGAATGAAAACGAAAGATACAGAATAAACTACCTAAATTTAAACTTCCAAACACATTTGAAGATTTTATTTAAAAGAAAATTCGTCATCTACTTGAAGCTAAGGTGTTCGTACTATGAAGACGTTACTTAGTATCGATAAAGCTTGGTCTTTGTTATCGAGGACCCGTATCAATAAGAACTTAACGATATATATTTGACGAGTCTTAAAAGATACTCAGAATGTGATTTAGAAACATTGAATAGAAAAATATAACTGTTCAGGTACACTGCAAAGAGTAAATAGAGGATTAAAATAACACAAATAACATAAATGTCCAAGATACACCATAATAACTGTTCACATGACACGTTAACTCTATATGGACCACTGTCGTTTTTAAAGTACATTAGAAAAGTTAATTTAAGTTCTCTGTGTTAAACATTTCGCTCAAAAATTAGGGGGCTTTACATTAAAAATTGACTCGTAAAGGCAGTATTACATAGTACACGAATAATGATTTATAATACATTTTGCTCAGTCAAAGAATAACTTTGTCCTTATAGGGTTAACAAGAGATACGGTGAGCATCAGTACGGAAGGACGGGTAAGTGACCTGGAAGTGGCGGGCCGCAGTTCCGCTCGTCGGAGCCGTCACCGCAGTCGTCATCGGAGTCACAGAGCCAAGTCTTGAGGACACATCGCTTGTTGTCGCACTGGAATTCGTTGGGCTCGCACCCAAGTGGATCTGAAATTGTCGAATGGCAGGAGAGTATCAATATCATTCATTAGCAGATAGTATTGGCCAACATAGCTACAAAGTGGTGGATCAGGTCAGTTATACTGAAAATAACTACAGCGCTGGAAATACAGTCGATGTTATTTTTAGACAATGAGGACCGACTGTACCCTGACAGGGAAAAGATAGAAAGAGCTCACTCCTAATTTCCAATGTAAAGACAACTAAATTAACGAAATATATGCTCTTCCGTGAATTTCAGTCCTCTTGGTATGCTTAGTAGTAAACTTCCTAACGGCGGTATTCTACTGAGAAGACCTCGTTCCTCTAGGATTTGTTGTAAAAGAAGATCAAAGTGTATCAGTATACTTCTATTGAAACATTTCTACTCTCAGTCTGAACACAAAAACCGATACCTCTATAAATATATCGGAAGCATATACAAATAAACGAGTAGTCGTAACAAGCTAAAGACTCTTTCCACGTAAAATCACGGAAAATTAGTTAGTCTCAATACACAACGTCAAAACTTTAGTACGTAACACTTATTATCTTAACCTGACGTTCAAAGTTCAATTTCAGATATATAGCTTTCATTGATTTCATCACAAGACAATAAATAGTGAGAAGACTCACTGCATCGCATCTCATCGGAAGCGTCCGAGCAGTCGGAGTCACCGTCGCAAACTGAGCTCTTGGGGATGCATTCTCCATTCATGCAGGTTGCCTGGTTAACACTGCATGCTGGTGGGGGCGGCGTCGTGATCGAGGATGCGACTGTCGTACGCAACATACAGCATTAATACACTTGTAATAACTGGACAGAGTAACTGTGTAGTTATCCAAAAAGCGTGGGTCACCCACAGATATCAGCGCTAACAACATGCTAAGAGAGCAGTGGCACAAATAATGTTGTTATAGAGTGCGTGTCTGGTGGATCCGACACGCACCTAGGGGATCCAGTGAAGAAATTGTGTGGATCCGAAATATAGCCACACCAGAGGCACAGCATGTTACCCTGGCTTATCAAAGGACCATGGGACAATTACGTAGGAACGAGACACAAGGGAAATATTTTTCAAGAGAAAAAATAAACTAAAACACCATGACAATACTTACGTTGAGTTTATTCCATTTAGCATGAGTGACAGAAGAAACGGGTGATGAGAAACATAAGTAAAATTATTTTTTAAAACCGCATCCACTGCGTTCAAGTAATATCTCATCATTTAACTAGATATTCAACTAATTACTATATCCATGGTGAAAATCGTAGCTTTAAATCTTTAGAATTGTTGAGGATAAACACTTAAATTTAAATATTCTAACCATAATAAAACAATAAGTGTTTTACTTATACTAATGCCATTCTAAATGAAGCGGTATACAACGAGCGTATGAACGGTAGAGAACTACAAACTTAGTAGGGGCTGTACTTATTGAAGATTTATAGAATTTAAAAAGTTCAATACTTGATGCCTTTCAACTTTTTTAATTTACAAGACGAAGAAATCGAGGAATTCATTTGATTAAAGTGCTCGTACTTAATACAGTTTTGTTTTAGAAAAGCATACTGAAACTGAAGTGCAACAACCTAGCCACATCCTTCAAAAGCATCGCACTAATTTGAAGAGCTCAAAAGTACGAGCGAGAACACAAAGTACCTGAGATGAGGGTATGAGGCGGCACGAACTCAAAGTGGTCCCCGTTGCGGTTGCTAACTATAACTCCAGGTATGAGGTTAGAATTCGAGTTACCAACGTATTTTGTCTTAGTGGGCTTGGGAGTAACCAGACTTTCGGCATCGAGGTTCGTTAGCGACAAAGATTGCAACCCAAGTGGTAGACGAGAATGAGTGACTGGGTTATTCAGGGAAAGCGAAGTAAGTGATTTGAGGGTTGACATTTTTACATCTTTTGACTCTGGGCCTAGGGATTTTTCAGGCAATTGTTGTGCAGGCCAAGAAGTCGAGATCAGAACGGAATGCACTGGTTTTTCATTATTTTTGGTATACACAGAGATACTATTCAAATTTTCAGCTCGACGGTTGATGATTGCTGTGGAGGGAGTTAGGTTTTTCGTAATTTTACGATAGCTGTCCTTTTTTCGTTCTCTAGAACGGGATTTCCCAGTTTGTCGCGGTCGGCTCAATACGTTTGGTGAAGTTTGCAGATTACCTTTATCAGTGAATTGAGTTCCGGTACGATTAATTTTTTGAGTTTCCGATCGATGTGCGTTAACTGACGTAATATCATTGCTATTATTTTTAGTTCGCTTCATTTTCACAGCATCTGACGTGGTGTGGCTACTCTTGTTTCTAGTTCGTTTAGTTTTCTTGGATTTCCTCAATTTAGACAGTTTGGCTGTTCCATTTGAAGCATTTTTACGCAGTGAGACAGAATTAAGTCGAGCTGAAAGTTCAGCTCGCTTTTTAGAAACCAAACGCTGCCTGGACTTCAAGTTATTAAGGCGCCTCAAAACACTAGCCTTGGTTCTGTTTGTTAGATTACTATTTGCAAGCGTTCTCTCCCTTGAACTCTTACTGCTCGACAACTTCTTATGTTTACGTGATACTTTACGCGCCACTTCATTTCGCTTTCTGGAATTTGTACTATTTCTAGCAAAATTTCGCTTAGGGTTCTTAGCTCTTGCAGAAACATTTTTGCGGCGCCCGCCTCTCTTTTTGGTCGTCCTGGAGGAAAGTTTAATAAGTTTGATCCGTCGAGCTGTTATTCTACGTAAATGTTGTGTAATATTCAGCAAATTCGAAGTGGAATTAAATGACCGATCGTTGGGGATTGTGTGAGGGAAAAGCGGAAGCACTAATTGGTCCAATGGATGAATATCCGTCTGAATGAGGCCGTCAGACAGAGGTCTGTCTGCACGAGTCCGGGCTGAATGTCCAGAAGCAGCGTGAAAAAGAAATATGCATCAAAGCAATGTGATCAACATACCTTTTTTGTAGCTTGGTACCAGAAAACCCCAATTTCTTTCTACAACGTGAAATACACTTAAAAATCAATTGCCATTTATAAAACACTGACGCTCAAATTACTCTTCATATTTTCTTCGGACACGTTTGTGAAATATAGCACTTTCATTACCTACTATATTTTACCTAACACACGCTAATGCTAAACCTTCGATATCGGTGTACGAAACGCACACAGGAAAGTGAAAGAACACGAGAAGTTACGATGCAAGCGCTAGAAGTTAATCCGAGTGATCATTTCGTAACATAAGAATTAGGCAGTAAAATCACAACGAATTATTTTATATTTTAAAGTCAGAGATAAAGGAAAAACATGTAAAACACGATTTTACTACATTGTAAATGCGTGTGCTTTCAGACACTAGTAATCAGGAAATTTCAGGCCGTGAATTCGTAAGTAATTAGAACAAAAGTCAGCAAGAATTTCTAATAGACTCACAAGGCACGACGTCGAGGTAGACCGTCTTCCTGTATCCTGGCGTGTTGGCAGGCACGCCTACAGCCTCACAGTAGTACACTCCGGCATCCTCAAGCTGAGGGACGTGAAGGCACAACGTACGGTTAGTACAATGTAAGGCAAGTATGATACAATGCAAAGCAAGTATGATACAATGCAAGGCAAGTATGATACAATGCAAGGCAAGTATGATACAATGCAAGGTAAGTATGATACAATGCAAGGCAAGTATGATACAATGCAAGGCAAGTATGATACAATGCAAAGCAAGTATGATACAATGCAAGGCAAGTATGATACAATGCAAGGCAAGTATGATACAATGCAAGGTAAGTATGATACAATGCAAGGCAAGTATGATACAATGCAAGGCAAGTATGATACAATGCAAGGCAAGTATGATACAATGCAAGGTAAGTATGATACAGTGCAAGGTAAGTATGATACAATGCAAGGTAAGTATGATACAATGCAAGGTAAGTATGATACAATGCAAGGTAAGTATGATACAGTGTAAGGTAAGTACAATGTAAGCCAAGTACAATGTAAGGTAAGTACAATGTAAGGTAAGTACAATGTAAGGTAAGTACAATGTAAGGTAAGTACAATGTAAGGTAAGTACAATGTAAGGTAAGTACAATGTAAGGCAAGAACAATGTAACGTTAGCGCAGTGAAAATGCAAATGCGTTCAAGTTTTTCTGCAATTCTGATTTCCCATCGATCTTGCCATGTTTTTTAAAGCAACGATGGCGTAGAGATTAAAAAAACAGAGTCGTTATGGTAGTGGGAGACAGATTTGGAATTCATATTTTCTGAGGTTAGACACCCATAGGGGGGTGGAATAGAGAAGTACGTTCAGTGGGTGGAAATTGACAAGTTAGTATATACAGTGGTACCTTGACATACGAATTATTTAACATACGAATGATCATTTGATTCAGATTTCCACCCAACATACAAATGTTTTTTCGTTCAGATTTTCAAGGGCGGAAATCTGAACCAAATGACCATTCGTATGTTTAATAATTCGTAAGTTAGGACATTCGTAAGTTAGGACATTTGTATGTAGAGGTACCACTGTACTGTCAACTGACTGGGTCGTAGTGGTTTATAAAATTTTACCATAGAGGCATTTGAAACTTTACAGTGCAATTAGCATGCTGTTGAAGTTAACTCATTAGACTAATATTCTAGTACACCTTAAAGCCCACGCAGATAATTGCTCAGCTGCCAGAGATATTCGAAGTCTCTTTTTCAATTAGACACCGCTCAAATAATGAAATCTCCCAACAATTAAAAGTAACAATCAATGGGATTTTAACACATTCATTGCGGTATGACCGGTGGGTGAGTTCTGTAATTTTTTCAAAGCTTTCTAGTGATTGTATATACAAAGTAAAGATTTGCACCGGCTAGGCAACCGCAATGAATGTGTTAAACGAGTCCGAGAAATATTGCTCGCAATGACTGTTCACAAGCTACCTCGTTCTTCACTAATATAAAAAACTATAGCTTCAACAAAATGAACGTAGAAAGCGGCATAAAACATTATAAATCCCATTCAGAAAGCAGTAACTTCACTAATGGCAGACATGTAATAATGGCACTGCCGAATGCTCGCAATAATGGACTCCCGTCGCTACCCAGCACCTGGATGTTGGGGATGGTGAGGCGGCCTCGCTCGTCTGTGTAGCCCCTGGGGAGGTTCTTGTTGTCGGGACGTGACCAACGCACGGCAGATCGCAGCCGACCTTCATCACGGCACTGGAACACGACTTCACGACCTGGCCACACGAGCACAGCATGACACACGAGAAGAGCATTACAAAAGTCACTATGATGACTTGCAACACTCAGATGCGCTAACACGTAACAGTTCAGTTATTTTGACGAAAAATTGGATAAATATCCATGATAAAAAAGGGCTTGTATCTTTATTAAGTGATGTAGAACTGTGAAAACCGACGAAAAACGAAATAGTAGCCATCGAAAGAATAACCACTAGTTGGACGAATGTCATCTCACGGGATACCAAAGTAAAGGAAACTAACGAAATAACGCTATGCCCACAACAGACGCCCTCAGCCACTCGTCACTGAATGAAAGTCGGAACGGTGATTTTTTATGTTAAATCCTCCAGTGGTTCATGGACTCCAATCTCACCCAGCTAGCCTCGACCAACAGTGCTATGAAATAAAAATTACAACTCTGAAGCTACTTAGCTCAAATTAGATTCTGTGCTGCGATGAAGCCGGATAGGGAAAGCAAGTTGACTTTCTTGGCTTCGTTCTCTTCGTCTGTCTCAAATAAGCGAACGCAGCACTCGTTCGAGTTTGAGTGTAACTATGCGACTGACTGATAAACTCCAAAAGAGATAAAAATACTGGAAAACTAAACGCAAACGTAGGTATAAAATGAGAGCCGTAATGCGGTCTGACAACCAATGTAGTCGACACCGAGGAGTTGCTGGTAATTACGCCTAATGCCACCCGGGAAGTGTTTAATTCATACAGTCACCCATCCAAATGATGAACAAAATGAAACAGTTTACATATACCAGTGAGAGGTTTTTCTGAGAATTTTAGAAAAGAACACATCTTTCAAATGAGAAATTATACTCTCATACACTTCTCTTCACTACCAGCCAAAAACAAACTTTGATACGCGGCTTGGTTCACCTTCTCCGATACACTTCCCGTTGTTAAGTATATACCAAACAAATAAATGATATTTACACCACGAAGACGTCACAATATTAACGCCTTGATCAGCAAGTATGCAGTAAATTTGCTCACAATAACTTCACAGCATAAAAATATTACACCAAGAGCTACAGTTCTTAAAAATGCCTGCTAGAGAATAATCATAAATAGTACATTTTCAATAAAATTGTAAAAATGAATAATTACACAAAAAATGCATAAGCAAACAGCAATGCTAGCACATGTAAATTCATAGCAACAAATATAAATGAAGTATTCCAGTCATAAGAGTGTAAGAAAAATTAGAAAATTAAGTATTCTCCGATATCAGGGATTAACTCAAGAAAAATGTCAATGTTATACATAAAACTAGAAGATTTATGAAATTAAATACTGTAGAACAGTGTATCAATTTAACAAATAGGACGGTGAAATAATCTACTGCTTAGCATATTTTTTCCTTCTCAAAATTGATATGAAAAATCACATTTTGATCAATAAAAATAAACTTTTCTGATACGAATTTCGACCGCCGTTGCAGCGAGCGTAGCATGGATACTGCTGACACTTTGTAGCCTTCATCAAGACAAAATTCTACAACTGAATATCTATTTAGTTCGTATAGATGAATATAAAGTAAAATGGGACAAGAGCACAATTCTCAGGTAAAACTTGCAATTTTGGAGTAGAGTTGATCAGTTTCTACACTGACAATACCCATACCCGTAAAAAACTACAGGTATTGTTCAGAATCTAGCGAATTACGCTATAAAAATGTCACGACACACAAAACACAGGAGAACAAGGTGAACTTGTATGATAAAAGACATTGATGAAAACGGGAAATGCTAATGAGAGAGCAATAGTAATATGATATAAAATTTACAAGACGGTATATTTTAAGAGCATGAGTAAATATTTAAGAAGACCTACGAGCTCTAACAACCACCAGGCGAACATAATATGATAAAAAGCAATGGTGAACAGATTAGAGAAACCCAATATACGAGTAACACTCGTAATGAAAAATAAAAACCCATGCTACTGGAGAAAATGAGAACATTAAATTCATAAGAACATGCTGAGTGCAATGTCAGCAACCTGAAAGAAAGGTAGTAAGACGAAGATAAAGAAGTAAAACCAAGAGATAATTACAAGCATCATCAAAGAATAAACAACTGCAGCGCAAGATACAAATCTGCTGCAAGAACTACAGGAGTGCGGAGACAAGAAAAATAACCTGAATTGATAAGACAAAACAGCGTTCCTACTTACCTAGCTCTTTGAGGCATGACAGAAAAGATACAGCTTCATTAGGTCCTCGAAAATATGATGCGCTAGGGTGAAAACAACTCAAGAGTGAGAATTTATTGAGATCGAGACAAGTATTAATTGATGATGGTTACATAGTAACAATAAATTGTGAGGACGTAAATGTTTTCTTAACTTACAAGGCAATTTACGATCACGTGTGCCGACGAGTGAGAAATATTAGTTTAAAGTTTCAAATCCAAGAAATCATCGAAGCATTCTTCAGAACATCACGGCATCTCAATGGCTACTTTGAGCGTGAACGATGATGAAATGCCGAGAAAAAAATAATATATATTTATCCGAGCGCATCATATCTTTGAGATTTAATTCTTGAGAGTGTTGCACGTAAAAGATTTACAGACAAAATATGACCGAGACTTGCAGGTAGATGTAAACATACGTTCTCAAACCGGACGGGTTAGTTGACACAAATTTAAATAAAGTGATTTCGAGGTGAAACAAAATACAGTAGACCTAAAAGTTTTTCCAATTACATCAGAGGGTAGATATTTCTGCCCACAATATGCACTTTATTGAATGTAAACATCAACTTTGGAGCACAGCTTCACCAAAATATCAATACAGCACAACAAAATTTTCATGAATTGTGAACGACAGACCTTCGTTCTACATATGAAAAAATGCTAAAAACTAGGGACTATTGGCCAAAGCGGTCAGTTATCTCTAATTGTGTTCATTACTTTCATATATAAAGCAAAGTTATAAAATGACTTTCTATGATTTCTATTAGGCACATGAGTTTTAGACAAATTTGAAAACAGAGCGTGCATATCAAGGAGTAGCAAAATACAAAACACTGAAGACTAATGATACTGCTAAACTTTATGGCACGTATGCATTTGCAACTTTATTATGTGTATATGAAGAGGACATTACATCAATAAGCAAAGTTTAACAGCACCGGTTCACTGAATAAAAAAAAGGAAAAATTTAATATACTCTGCGAGCTAAACGCTCTAAAGACATTGGCAGAGAAGTTGAAAGTCCTCTAAGGGGAATAAATGTATAGGGCATTCGGTATGTTGTTCAAGAAAACGTATGTGAAGGTCGGAGAAATCTAATTGAACGTGAAGTTACGTAGAATCATACTGTAAGCTCAGAAGTTTAGGTACAATCGTTGTAAATGATCTAATAGTATCAGAACTTCGGATCATTTGTGTTTTAAGTACGTACACTCTGATAGTTTTGAAAGGAATCTTAACAATGTTTTAATGTTTGCAATGCACATCAAGGGGTCAAAATCTGCCCACTTAACTCCACTGACAATTGATAGAAAACTTACACACTAGGACTAGAGAGTAGAAGAGCACACGTTGTAATTCTAAACTTAATTCAGTTAAGTAGATAAAGCATCGAGGCATGAGAACTAGAAAGAACAGTGTTTTCTTCTATCTCACCAGCGTTGAAATTGTTGAAAGTACCAATGTGAAATGCACACGCAAACAAATTACTTCGCCTAAAGTTGCAATAGTGCTATTGTTATCATTGCTCGTATATGTGAATCATCAATTATCACGACATTTGTAGATGAGAAAATAATTAAAATGTTACCATTCACCATTTCGACCAGTATCTACGGCACATCTAAAAAAATGACCAAATTTGAATGCTAAGTTGAAAAATTAATTCTAGTCCCGCATTCAAAAGTCTAAATTTATATGCAAATATTTTTCAAACTTACTCCATGATTCGAGAGATATAGGAAGAAGGAAGAATACAAATATAGGCAATGTAGTAAATCTAAAGCTAGAAGAAGTTGAGTTAAATCATTTTAGATTGCGCATTTAGTGGTATACTCAAGGTGCTAACAATTTGTGAAACACAAGCTCCTCCATAAAATTTATGACCATCAATTTTGGCACTGAAAACTACAGGTCTTTTTGCTTCATCAGAATCTAACGAATCACACTATCGATAAAAATCTAACGACACACGAGAGAGAACAAGGTAAACTGGTATCATGAAAAAACAAAAATACTATAAAAGCAATCGAAGAGCTTAAATAGAAGAAGAGATTTAGGAAAGACCTAATTCCTGAACTTCACGATACCACAGTTATTATCTCGTTTTCAGGTGTGAACCTTAACATAAAATAGATTAGAAACAAGCTGATTCAATAATGGCAAATTGTATGTAAAACAACTGTATTCTTTGAATTTGTTTCCCAGTTACATGATTGGGAAACGAAGAAGTTGACAAAGCGAAACGACACTCGAGTATTACGAAGATTGCAGCCGAGAGGAACAAGAGATGAGACACATGGAGATGCCCTCCAAGAATAGGGAAGGTTTAGAGCTGAAAAACAAGAGACAACTGCACAAAATGTTGAAAAAGAAAAACCATGTATACTTTATTCCAACAAGAAGAGACTAATTAGTATAACGCTAATGTGTAAGAAGTAACCACATGATAACATTAAAGCACACGAAGGAAAAGAGATTGTATGAGAAAGATCAACTGGTGATACAACAGAAGACACTTGGCGGAGAAGGTCGGCAGACGAAGGCTGTTGTGGAGACGGAGAAGTCACAGAGGGTAAGTGGGGAGGCAACTTACTCTGCTTGATGGTCTGCTGATCAGGATAAGTCTTGAGTATGATGGAGTCTTCGCCCGGAGTGCTACCTCCTGACGACTCTGCAGCCACGAAATAAAAACAAAATTAGATTACTTCGTCAAGACGTACATGAGGATGCACGTTCACTGTAACTCGCACACCGTATTCACATTATGAAGTGGAGTTATGCAATGAGAGTTCGTGATTAATTATGGGCTGTGAACACGAAATGCGTATTTTGATGCGTGTGAATTCACACATACTTATAAGAGCTAGTAATGATTAGAACTGAAGCAGTGACTACAACTGGAGGCATAACTGACTAATGATACAAATGTAACTTTCATTGAACAATAACTTTACGAGAACTGGTCGTCAGTTTAAGCAAATAATAAAATAAAGTCTGGTCTATCATTCAAGTTCATTTTGTTTGTCATTCTAAACGACAATGATGCCTCAAGCAGTCAGTATTGCTTCTATAGTTACAGAAGAAAGAATTAAGACATACACTCGATTTCTCACTTTTAAAATTGCAACTGTACAAAGTGTTTTGAGTATAAACACTTCAGAATAACTACAATAGAGACGCTAAACATATACAAAGCACCAAAAAAGTGTTCCGAAAAGTTCAGAACTTATGAGTTTTAGTAGCTACCAAAACCACAACTTTACCAAAAAGCGACTACGTTTACGCATTTCAATACTACAAGACACACCAAACAATTTTACTTCACACAAAATCATCATTTATCCTCGCCGTCACCTCTAAACAAGACTTCCCGGCTACTAAGTTTCTAAAAAAACATCGTGAAATTAGAAAATCTCTTTAGTTTAAACTGAATGGCTGTGATCATAATAGCTAAAATAGGCTCCTCCCAAAAAATAAAACACTTCAGGAAGTTTCACCATTTTCAGTGTACAAAACGAACACGTCAGAGTAAAACTTGGAGCTGAACAATGATCACCAAGTTGATTCGTGTCTAAAGAACTTGCTTTTAGGTGGGTAATCAAAATATGCTTTTAAATTTCTGAAGTAAAAAATCATATTAAACATCTTTGTGGAAGTACCACTTCTCTCAACGATTGTGGTCAAGATCAAATAAAAGCCAAGGGAATAATTAGAGCAATGCAGTCAGTAATATTTTCACGCACATCAGAAGGATGTTATGTAATTATACTGAAAATGTTGAAAAAGACTTACCGTTTCCGTGCGTGCTTCAACCTTCAATTAATTGTTATTTAACTTCATTAATAGCTCCTGGTTAATCGAGTTAACTAAGATCGAGTACAGCATAAATCAGTTTTGTAGGATGTTAGAAAATAAATCTGCCCAACTTTTTTCTATTGATTTATGTCTCAGTACTACACAATTCTAAAAGCTGCCGCCTTGACAGAATTGAAGCTCACTCCACACGCGAGGTAAAAATTTGATTCATCAACTCTAAATACGCGTAGCATCGAACTCTGCCTACTCGATCATTGCTTAAAACAATGTTTAAAACTATAGATATATTGATTTCAATTTTTTGTAAAAGAAAATCATCTTTAAAAGCTATTTCCATCAGAGAATCGGTACTTTCTAAAGGAAAACCAAATTATCTACAGTAGATGAGCATAAACCATGATTATAAATACCGCTGAAGTTTTTTTAATTTCATGCGTAGAGGATAAAAAATATGGACGATTTTTATTTTTGTTTACAAAGAAACCCATTTCTTATAGACACAGAAGCAAACAAGAAAGTATTAAAAGAGGACTACACAGGTTTACTGTAACTTTTAACGAAGGAACTTGGAGGAATGAAACGGATGCACTACCTAATTTTCAGTGATTTAGGGCTATTAAAGTTTTGGTGTAATTAATAGCACTTCTTTTTCCTCAAATAACACCAAGCAATAAAAACTTTACTATGACCATGAGGGCTACTTCTTCAAGTACAACATAGGCGGAAATGTTCAGAAACGGACTCGTTGAAGAAAAACACTAGATTTTCCATAGAAGGAAATCTCAATCGTTGTAATTTTTATTTTAAAATCGGTAGTATTTTGAGCCTTTGCATTTTCTATCATAATTATAGAGATGTTCAAAGACATCGAACCTAATATCCAACAGAGAGCTATCTCCCTCAAAAAATTAATGGAAAACAAACGAATTAGCATGGCTAGAAATATTTAACTACTTTTAAAATATTTTAAAACATTAAACATTAACAGTTTGTTCTTGAGCCTTTTAGGAGGATAATAAATCTAAATCTTTGCAGGCAAGCCCGTGTGCTGGATTAGAACTTTATGTTAAATCTACATATTTCGGAACTTCCCAGTGAAGAGTAAAACGATGAAATAATTCCATACGCATTTCCAGTTAAAATTACATATTAATCTCCATACTATAAGCAGAACAAAGAACTGACTGTTATGCTTCCTTCAGGTACTTAATCATAGCCCAACCAAATTAAGGATGCGTTTAGAAGGTGGATGAAATTACGCTTGCGTTGACAAGCAGTTTTGGGACAACATTTTAGTTATGAAGCTACAAGGATGACATTCTAAAAAAAGCCAATACCCGGTCCGTACATTGAGTTAAAAAAAGATTTCATTCTTATAGGTAAATTGATTGGTATATTAATGTAGGTATATTAATATCAAGGATTTCAGGTAAAATCTGTACAAATACGTCACCATATGCGCAATGTAAATCCCATTGATTAACGTTCAGGTCTTGAAAAGAATTTAACATCATGAATGTTAGTAAATAAGAAGAAGATTTTAAAAGATCGGATGACGTGCGTCTTTCAACGGACTACGTCTCAAGTTTAGTCAAAATCCCAACGCCAAACACCTAGAAATCGCAATTATAACTTTATGGAATCGAGGAGGGACGATCAGAGATCCTCATTTCCTGTTACCTCAAATTAACTCGAGTTCTCAAGGAATTTTAAACTGAGTGGAGATGATCCTCGACAAGTTGGGCCCGGCGTGGCTAGTGTAGAGGCAGGTGTTCACTAAACGCCAGGGACTGCTGCACCCTTACAACACCACTCTCAAACAAATTATTGTTAACACGTTGACTCCGAAGTGGTACGTATGTGTACCACTTAGGTTAGGTTCTGTAATTTTTTCAGATCCTTCTAGCGACTATGCGTACAAAGTGAAGTTTTACACCAATCAGGCAATCGGAGTCAACGTGTTAACGTTGTCAACGTCACTATCATGGGTCTCCGAAAGCAACTTAAACGTTCGAATAATCGAGCAATACTTTTAGTTCACAAAAATCATCGTATAGCTCTCCTGCAGAACTGATTGAGGTATTGTCTCATTTCAGATTTTTGGGATTTGTAGATTTGATAGAAGCAATTTGGCCAGAATTGAAGACGGCCCGGCATTCATCGTTATTCATTTCAGGTATACTCATGTAGTCCGCATGCTACCAGATGTTGAACTTGTAACACGAGTAGTTGTAAATTGAAGGTAGTAAAAACGGCCACATGTCTTGCATGCTTCACAAATTCCGTGATACTAATACCTAATCTTACTAAATTTGATAAATTGATGACCAGGAATACTACAAAAGAGTCGTATTTTAATATCGATTTGTGACCGAGATACTGAAGGAGCGCACTTTATTATTGGTGTCCCAGGTGCGCTTTCTTTCATTGAATTATAGAACGCGCACGTTAGAGAAAATAAAAAATGAAAAATTCGGAAAAAGAAAAGATGAAAAATTTTGCAAGGTAATTCTGAAGTAATAAATTTAGATTTGGAATAAAACAGTACTTAATGCCAATTGGAATGAGGATTTAATAGGTTAAACAAATTAGAAACAATTAATACACAAAAGCTTGCAAAAGTAAACAATTTGGAAAAACAGCTGTGGTTTCCCTAAATAAAAGCAAGTCATTCATTGCACCAGCGAAAAATGTTTAGTAAAAATCATTTATTTTGAAAACTTATTTTCTCTCTGAAAATCATTGCAAGAGAGGAAGAGTTCCAGCTAGGATGCTAATAACTCGCCCACAAATATTAAGGAAAACACAGCTTAAAGACGCCGTTTTGCAAACTTGTTTTACTTTATAGAAAAATTTACAAAAAAATCATTGATACAAAAAAGAACAAAATCCAGATGGAAGGAAACGAGTAGGTAAAGGTATAGAATGAAGGCATTGAAAATAATCACCAATAGTGTTGGCTTTTTAATTACTTACACAGCTAAAGACATTGAATTAATTCATGATATTCGTAAAACTCAATTACGATGAATTGAAGCATAAGACAATTGGTTATCGAAATCAGCGTAAATTTTTGTGATGATTTTAATTAGAGAATTAATGTAAAGCCTTAAAGTGAAAATGCCGTCATAGGTCTGGGCGAATTAAGATAAGTGCGTGCAAAATATGCGACCGAACAGACCACGCTGGAGCTGTCAGTCTTATATGAAGTAGTCTTGTTAAAATGACAAGTTTATTTTACTGAAAACCAGGAACAATTTGGCAATCGCTGAATATACAATAAAAACACATACAAGTCATGGAAAACGCACGCATAAACTATTCTAAAGCAGAAACTTATGGAGTGAAATCAGTGAAGAAAACTACAAGTTTAAAGGTGTAGTAGAATTAGAGAGTGAGCGAGAATGACGGGAGAAGTAACACGGTAATTGAAGAGCATTCCAAAAATCGTTTTTAATCTCGTACAATTGAGGTTTTTAGACAGTGGAAGCCCGTTAGGACGTAGCAAGGCCTCACCACCACAGAGCAAAGGCTCTTCGTCCGAGTAGTCGTTACAGTCGAACTGTCCGTTGCATACGGACTCCGCAGGCACGCACTGCACTCTGTTCTCGCACGCGAATTGGTCGGCGCGACAGAATGCGGAGCCTGAGTGTACGATCACGTACACATACAGCGTTAGCACGGCAGGACATTTTATACTTTTCACTGATTTGCACGGAATTAAAAGACATCTCTCATCGTAGAAAGCAGTACTCGTAATTATTTTTAACTGATACAGCTTTTATTGTTAAAAACAGAAGTACTTGGAAAAGCCAGCCCACACTTCGTTTAAAATATCAAAAAGGTTTCGTGTGGGCTGATTGCAGTTAGCAAATGCTATTTAGCATTTGTGCCAATTGATATTTTTAATAATGGAATAACCATAACACCCATAAATATAGGGCTTTGTTTTTTCTAGGATTGGGAAGGTATAAATTGCGATTCAAAACTAGTAATTAGGCACCATGATTGTGTCGTAATCATACAGACCGTAATCTTCCTCACCGTCAATAAACAAAATTAAAATGACCAAACGTGTAGTTAGTTATTAATTTTAAGTTCGGGGTACATTCGCAAGCTACTTGGTGTTTCTGAATACCATGTGAGTTAAATCAATAAGAAATTTATGAACAATACATACCTTTTAATTTTTACCTACAAACAAACTACTCAGTTTCCGGGAAGGTGAACGCAATGAGCATCAACTACAGCGACGATACTAAAAAAGTAGGAAATTTAATTCCTCAACTTTTCTTAGAATGTAAAATACGGCATTTTTAGGTAATATACGTTAGTACCAAAATTGTTACTACAAGGAATTCTGGTACTACTACTTCTGTTATTAGATTCATGAAATATAACCAACAGATGTGTGATGCAGGAGTGGCCAGTAAAATATTACAATACTATTACAAGCTTCCATTGTTAGGCTGAAGTAAATCAACCAAGCATGAGGTCTACCACGCTTGTTTATGCAGTTTCAGGAAATTTGATGGCCATTTAAAAAAAATCCATAATTAAGCCCAACGCTTTTTATGTAAATCTGGAACTAGGTACGATTTTTTGTTTAATTTACGTTAGAAATTAAAGTGAATGATCGATGATGTGAAGCAAAATTTAACTGTGGACTGAAGTAATGTGTGATCGTTGACTGAGAAAATGTTTATTGCAACAATTGACTAAACTGATGAAAGATTACGATGAAATAAATTTACAATGAAATAGAATTGCATAGTGAACCTCTGTATGACCAGAATATAAACCAGAAGCAAAAGATTTACCTTGTATTTTCCAATATTTAATTCAAAAAACTGCATTTGCTGCATTTGAAAGTGTATTCCTGAGAATTTATGAAATTAATAATTCCCGCAAGAAGCTGGAAATGAAACATTCGTCCATTTGCATAACTTCAGTACACGAAACAAACACTTAAAATATATTGTGTTCAGAGAGAGTGAAGAGACTTTTACTAAACTAGTGTCCTAAAACTTTTACTGCCTTGAAGTGATCCAATATCTCGTATGAATTCAACCTAGAATATAAAAAATGTAAGAAAAACTTAACTTAAAAGTTTCAATTCTTGGACAAAAAGACTAACTGTGGACCATCTGAAAGAGTAACATCAGAAAAAATTATGTTGAATAGTTCCCTTGTTCGTACGCCCTAGGGTTAAAACAAAGAAAATATCAAAAGCATTTAGATCTATTAATAAAAACCTATTTAGGTGTCACAAAATTATTGAGTGGCATCATCATAGAAATATTGAAAAACCAACGTTTTTCGATCGCGAGTTCCTTAGTTATTCGCTACATCTCAACTCGTTTTTATTGAAGTATAAATCAATACTAACATTCTTCTCAGTTTCACCAAATTCCGTTCGATTAAAAGATGATATGCATTTGCCCAAACTGCTCAAACAATAAAATTTACCTGAGAATTGGACTTACATGCGCAAATCCTTCAATTTTCCGAGTCATTCACTCTCAGTACACTTGATACTATTATCTAACTTTATAGATAATAGAATTGCACCGTTATCAACTTACTTTCAACATAGGAAATGACTTTTATACTACGAAGTAAAATTCAACGAAATCCCCCTGTTATGAGTAAACTATGCGGAGACTGCGGGAAAGGTGATAGAATTTCACTGCAAATGAGTGTTTATGCATAAAGGATCAAAAGTAAGATTTGAAATAACTAAGTTTGAAAACATAGAGTTCATCCTCTATCATCCACCATAGTTGTGGCGTGTATGCTTTCTCATAAAATTTATCCTTCATTTGACATAGTTACATTAGAATCATTTTTCTATCTACATAACTTGAGCACTGCACTTTTTAACTGAAAATAGGCATGGATAAAAAATGCATTCAAATTATTTCTCTATGGGGAAACGCATTCCAACCGTTATTTTTTGTTGTAGTGCTCAACTGGAATTTTACCTAAAAACCCAAATTGTCTGGACAAATAGAGCATTAGTTCTGTACGAAGGGGTATACAAGCTACTGACTTGTCAATTTTAAGTATATTTTCGCGTTTTGCTCTTGTGAAATGGCAAAAATAACCAAACTTGTCCTAATCAAGAGGAAATGCCAAGATTACTCACCGCAGGTCGACTCATCGGTGCCGTCGTGGCAGTCGACAATGCCGTCACATCTCTGGTCCGCAGGGATGGTCTGACCGCTAGCACAGTTAAAGCGGTCTGAAATTGATACATAGACGCTAAGTAAGCTTTCAAACAATTTCAAACGCCGATTCACACTCTTTTAACTTAACTCACACTCCTTTTTTCACACTCAAAATACGATCTGTGTTGGAGTGAGCTTTACCTTGTGAGGAAGATGAACAAATATCCTATGCTCTGACCCGGATTCTGTAATAGATCTCTTTTTAGAAATGCCGGAAATGCTAAGTGTAAACGCGGAAAGGAATGTGCGTACTAAACAAAGTTAATACAAATATTTAATAGAAAATCTAAAGTATTAACCCTTTGCCTCCTGAAATCAAGAAAAATACAGAATGAACGTTCTACGTGAAGGAATATAATGATGAAAATGAACTGTATTTATTTGAGTTTCAATATATAATCGAATCATCACTGTATCATTTTCTGCTTTGAAGTTCTAACAATTTACTACAAAAATTTAAATTCTTCTTCCTTGTAAGAACACAGAGGTGGAACAAGGCAGGATATTCTATTTGGTTCTCAAGAGTAAGCTCATGTGGAAAACAAATGCTCTTTTTGTAAATAGTTTTGGTTTATAGAGAAGGAAAAGCGCAATTCCTTTCCGAGCATTCCACTAGATATTGCACAGAAACTAGACGGCAATTTTAATTTCAGACTAACCAAGCAATTGCTACTCACACAAAATAACGCTTGTTATAAGCATATTTTGTCGCAGGATGATTGTTAAGCAACATGAAGAAACATAAATAAACTAGATAACTAACTTATGTATATCTGGGTGTAAAACAGCAAGCAAATAAAGTAAAGATCTTATGTTATCTGGCAAGCTTAGAGGCTGGTTTTAATACAAATTTACACTTACTATTTACATCAATATCTCGATAAAATATTGTTACAGGCAGATGACATTCTACAAAAAACAATACATGATCAAAAACTTACATATCACTCTCAAAACTCACAATGAGCATACAAAATTTGTTTACACAAGTGTTTGACAGATCTGTTATAAGACAAATAGAGTAATCACCTCTATGAGGTTTAATACAATGGAAAAAATAAATGGGTTATACGAAACGGAGGTTAAAAATTTGGGAGAAAAAGATGGCACCACACACATTGCAAAGCAAATGAAACTTCGTCCATGCTGTTGAAGCAGATAGATAAATAAAAAGTACACCAAAATATTAAAAATTTTATAGGTTAAAAAAAATTTGGACATAATACGGAAATTGAAATGAAGAACCAAAACCAGTATTTAAATATAATAGAGAAGATAAATAGCTTTAAAAGGTTCCACCTAGCGCAATTTCTCTTTAGTAATATCAAAAGAGCATTAAATTAAAACTTGGGCAGTTGACAGATGCTTACCAAACTTCAAATTTTCAAAGAAGAATGAGTTTAATTTCATTTTTAAGTAACATTGACATAAATCCCTACAGAAATGACAGCCATAATTAAGAAACTGCCAAAGTTGAATGAAAAATGTAAAAGAAATTTTACAGGATGACACACTTGCCTACCATTCTAATTCTACCATCTGAGAACCTGAAATATACTTTAAAAAACGTTAATTTTATCGAAGAGATAGAGATGAGTTTATTCAGTGACGACCATCCGAGTTCAGAGACATAAACGTAAAGAATAGAATATTTATTATGAGAGACATCATGTAAAATCATGTGTATGTAGTTACGGGATTCTTTTAAATAATTTGTCTCATTATTAAGAGACGAGAAAAAATAACGATAATAGAAAAGTTTATCCTGAAGTAGATACCGTGCACAAAGCATGCTACACTAAACTCACAGGTAACATAGTACAGAAAAGTTCTGAATAACGGGTAAAATGTCGAAAAAAGTGTCATATCAAAACGATAGAAGACGACGATGCTAATTCCTATAAAAACGTAGGAAGGAAAGACTTGGCTTAATACCAAGGAAACATTTTCATCTAAGAAATTGAAGAAAGAGGCGTACGGTCCACATGGCAGCCCCATTCATCAGAAGTGTCGAGGCATTCTGGGGCTCCATTGCACCGCAGTGACCGGTGAATGCAATCGCCGGATCCACACAAAAAGTAGCCGTCGTGCTTACATTGCGGCAACAGGCCTACAGAGGGAAGAGTGCAGAGGAGTGCTCAGAGAATAACGGGCCAAACAATGGCAATTCAGAATGATGCTTGGAACAGGTCAACCTATAAGAATGCAGGATGATGCTGACGACAGAATATTTGGTCTAGGAATGGGAATACAGAATGGTGCTCAGAGCAGAACGGGTCAACCGGTGGGAATGCAGAATAGTGCTCAGAGAATATATTATATCTACAAAGAAAAAATGCAAAGTGCAAATCGCTAGAATTGGTTTTCAGGTAATTATAGAAATAATGTAGTAAGGAGCGCGGTGATCCAAATTACCAAGAGAATGAAAAAGTCCTAAGTGATTCTTTAATGATAACAGGTAAGATTGACAATATGCTCTTTTCATTCTGCACCCATGCAGAATATATATACATTCTGCATATATATATATATATATATATATATATGTGTGTGTGTGTGTGTGCGTGTGTGTGTATCAGAACTCTTGACACAGTAAAATGTTCAGAGTGACGCTTGAAACAGGGGCAGAATGATTTACAAATCAGAAGTGTTTCAATAATTGAATGTAAGAGTGCTAGAAGAAATCGTTGAGTAGAATGCGAATGAAAATTAACAACGGAGGAGGCTTTTAGAACCAATAATCTCTACAGGAGAATGCAGAATTGAACTCCAGCTAAATGGTGTTCTGGGTTAAACAAATTTTTTTGTTCTCAGAGTAGGAAACTCAAATTTGAAGCGTACGGTATCATAAACAGAAAAGTTTTAGGAAGGCCGTGGATTAAGAGTTGAACAAAAAGTCCCAAAATGTGAGTACACACGTAACAGTTGCGATAAGACTGGAGCGTCAATAATTTTCATGGCATAACTCAATACTTTGAAAGCAACGCTCGAAGCTGAAAAGAACGGAAAATAAGAGGGAATGAATAACATAAATAAACGTAGTGTTAGTTTCAATTTAAAACACTACCCACGATATCGCCAGTGACAGAGTTAAGAAGAGGATCTACGTGTACAACTGATTTAGTGGCCGACCATGTAATAGTGTGCGAGGGAATGATTTTGAGGTGAAGTGTCCTGCGGTGTAAACCAGAGGACAGTAGTATATGGAAGGGAGGATAAGGAGGTTCATCAGTATCAGTAAAAGTTGGGAATGATAGCTTTGAGGACAGTGTCATGACAGAAAGTTTGGTAATTGCAGAGATTGAAAAGATTTTTCTAAATCTAATTCAGGGTTCAATAAACTCAAGCAGCGAGGAACAAGAAATCGACTTAATAATAAATCAATAATCTTAAAACCACTCTGTCTGAGGAGAGGTTCATCAAATGAAAGAAATTACACTAACAAAAATACAAGTTTATATATTTCTCGTGCAAGTTCTTTCGACGTCGAGAAAAAATCAACGTCGCTACTCTAATAAGAAAATGTGCGCGTATGTTGGAGGAGACGACGGTAAACATCAATTTTTGGTGAACATTACAGATCAGAAATTCTCGAAGGAGCACTAGATGATGGTATGATAGAAATGTACTTGGCGTAATTGAAACTCAGAAATGAAAGCATAAGGACATTTTTAACAGTAGAATTAAAGAATGTTTTTCATCAAAATGCGATAAATTTGACATGATAGTCCCAGTTGTTAGCGTACATGTCAGTTGACACTCAAATAAGAGAATAACACCATGATTCTGTTGTTTAATGAGGCTAACGTAATCTAAGTAAGGCATACACAGTGTACAACAGGGTTAAATATGACTCATAGAAGCAAAGAAAGTGGTTTTATAAATATTTTGTAGTAGCAAACCAATGGAATCTAGAAAATCGTGAGTGCTACCGTAAGTGTTCAGAGCAAATGAGTTAGGACGCATCGAAGCGCGTTCATATAAGTCAACAAGCAAAACTTATCGCGCGCAGGATTGATAAGTTATACATGTCAAATAAACATCGCAGTGATATGTTTAGGTCGCTGATGTGTATTAAATATATGTAATAAACATACATATATATTAGTTCTCAACCTTTACAGCTCGAGTATACCTATAAGTATAAGTATAACTATAAGTTATACTTATAGGTATATATAAGTATACCTATAAGTCATAAGTATAAGTCACAACTATAAGTCACCAGTATTTGCTCGTTTTATCTTTACCGTTCTATTGTGAAGTTTAATTTCAATTGCACCTGTAAATGAATCTTGCAATGAATTAAATTTAGCAGCCCTCCATATGCCAGTCCACTATCATCCTTGCACGAAATTTAGGTTGGAACCCTTGAGATATCACACATGTTTGGCGACGCAGCACTTATTCCGATCTTCGCAATATATGTACGTAGCACCTGCAAGTTACGGTAGATAGTTACGTACATAGGAAGCTCATCTTTCGCAGAAGACTGCACAAAAATTACTTGTTAGTAGGAATTTATATTCATTTCTTCTGTGTTAACAGACAAAATATTTAATAGTCTTTAGATGCCGCTGACAACCTGCAGGCAAACTTATTACGGGGGTTAAATGGTTACCTCGAAGTATGAAGTGTACATGCAAGAACTCTGAGAATGCTAAAGGTTAATGATATTAGTAAGTCTGCATCCGCTAAGTCTCTTGCGTTAATATTCTAAAGCTTATAGAGGACATCACACACCAACGTCATCCAAAGTTCCACGGCTTCCAGCCGGAGGTGGAGTGCGGGGAGTGGAAGATGTAGGATACGGAGTGTAAGGACGCGAGGTGGGAGTATAATAAGGAGGATAGGGACGTGTGGTAGGAGTAGAAGTAGGAGTAGGAGTGGGGTAGGAAGGATAAGGGCGAGTGGGAGGTGTAGGACTAGGATAAGAATAGGGCGGAGATGTCGGACTTGGAGTATAAGGACGATCCGTAGGGGTAGGATAGGAACGCGGAGTAGTTGGAGTTGGATAGGGACTAGCTGTGGTTGCAGCAGGAGTGGGGAAGGCAGGGAAGGGATCGGTAGGACAATTCTCCTCATCGGAGCCGTCGTCACAGTCGACACGCTGGTCACACACGCCGGAGCTTGCGATGCACAGGCCGCTCCTCCGACACGTGAACTCAAAGAAGGGAGCGCACGGTGCTGAAGAGGCAAAAGCAAGCCAAAAATTCAAGACGACACAATGAACAAATCAGATAAGAAGTAAGCTGATAAATAAGACAAAACACGACGCGTATGGCATCAAAAGCAACAATAAACAGAAGTATAAATAATCAGAAGCTGTAGCCTAGCGAAAGTAGCACGCAAATCAAATCAGAACACACAACACAAAAAGCAAGCGTAAATATGAAAAGTTACGTTATTCAAAAATCTAAGAAATGATGAGATATTTTGAAATAATGAGTTTGATGCTCCTTTTAAATTATGGGAAGAAATCTAAGAATTTCGCTTACGAATAGTTTGTACAACTTTTAAATCTTGCGAACAAATAAGGAACAGTTCTTTTAAACTAATCTTTAAACTACCCATTTATGTTTCAGTACATTTTTAAAAGTGACTCGATTTCCATTGTAATACCAACTAAGTAATTTTTTTTGAGGAACAAAAGTTGCGTGCTTGTTAGAAAAAATATGCAGCTTTCTTTCCACTGTATCGTTATGGTTTCCTCCGCTACTGGGAAACGCAGTATCTGGATGTCGATGCAGGATCTTCTCACTCTACAGGAAACACGCTGTATGAACAGTTCGAAATTTTCGTAACACTGAACTGGTCTGAAGGAAAACAGAACTGGTGTGTAAAATCTAATATCAAAGGAACGAAAAATGCACAACTAAACTAAAAATTAGTTTTTATTTGCTTTGTTAATTGCTGAAGATTAATTATTTGAAACATTATTTCATACCAATTCTCTATTCAGAGCCACTGGTATTGACTACAGGCCCAGAATCATCGCAAAACTCGATACCTTTGACAAAATACAAAGAGTGACAGAAACGCCATTTGAGATTTTCAGGCCTCATGAATAGAGTGGCCGAACATTTCTATTCGTTTAAGATACTATTAAGATTCAAGCAACTTAATTACGAAATCTAGGAACGTGATCTAAAGGATAAAAGTATCACTTTATTTTCTACTAAAAAACAAAAAACTGGATTTTACCGACATTCGCCACAAGTTTAGATAGAAACTCAAAATCTTGATCAAGATGTCTTTTAAATTTATTGCAAGAACAATGCATGCGAAATGATTTAACGTCTCAGATTTTCATGAGAATTTACTCCTAAGAATATTGCACCAAATTACACGATGAGGTACACCAATGATGACACGTACGAGGAGGCGGCGATGTAGTAGTGACCAGAGCAGAGGAGTCGTCGTCGCAGCCCTTCTCGTCTGACTGATCAAAACAATCAGGCTGACCGTCACAGCGCACTCGCTGGGACACACACTGACCGTCGTCGCAGCTGAACTCTACAGCTGAGCAAGCTGCGTACGCTGTTCGGGTGTGTGACGAGTGAATACAAGGGTGAAGTACCTAGGTATGGGCGACGTAGCTGGGCATGGGTGATGTAGCTAGGCATGGGTGACGTAGCTAGGCATGGGTGACGTAGCTAGGCATGGGTGACGTAGCTAGGCATGGGTGAAGTAGCTAGACATGGGTGACGTAGCTGGGTATGGGTGACGTAGCTCGGTATGAGTGAAGTAGCTAGGCATGGGTGATGAATTGCGACTATAAGTTCGTTCCACAAATCGTTCGGTGTCTACGGTGGTGGATGATGAGTCGCAAACGATCACTAAAGCTTTGGTTTATGTTTGTGTGTGTTGCTTACTTTGTATACAGCATGAAGTCAAATTTTATGTTAATGAAACAATGATTAGGCGGTGAAGTTCCGAAAAAAATAATTCAGTTTCTAAATGCAATGAACTAATGAAAAGAATGGATGATTATAACACCAAATTAAGATGCACAATGTGGAGAAGCACAAAAATAAGCACATTGATCGTACAAAAAGCTTGAAACTGAGGCAATTAATAATTTCAGTCAAAATATTCAACATCACAATAAGCATGATTTTTGCGTTATACTAAAAGACTGGAACAATCATTCCCCGATCAATTTTTTAGAAGCAATGGGTAACATTCATTGAACAATGAAAGCATTTTGTGCTCACAGTGTCAGTTGTTGTCCCTACTTTTAGTTCATTAACGTGTCATAAAAATATCAAAGAAGTCTCCAGAACAGAAAGTTTAACAGAAACTAAGACACTGAACAGATATCTTACCCGATTAAAAGTTCTCAAGCAAACACCTCAGAACTTACCATGGAAAAACAGAAAAGCTCCCGATATAAAAATTTACTCCAGGATATAGAGTAAGGTTGCGAAAATATCGACCAGCGTGTAGTTTATCTAGAATTTAGGCAGAACTAGCTGAAATAATAAAAATATGAAATACGAATGCAATATACTATGTGAGTTGAGAAAAATAAACTAAAAATAGTGACAGAAGTGACTCACAGTTTCTGGAAGCGTTAGAAATACGTAGCGAATATTGAGTTCAGAACATCATCATCATCGTGATAAATATCAAGTGGTTGTGTGAATTTCTGAGTCCTCTTCAAAATCAGAGCTCGCCCATCACAGCTAGAGCTTGACTGGAGGAGTTCATTGTGACAAAAATAAAAAAATAGAAACTTTTGAACTCTTAAATAACGTCTTCATCAGAGTTTATAGGAAAATAACACCTGAGTTAAAATGAGCAAAAGATAACATGAGTTTAAAAATTACTAAGGGGAAACAGAGGAGAATAAATTATTTTCAACCGAATAACTTTTTCTCAGTTACCCTGACAAGCATGGACATCTTTAATAAGTGGAAATCAACCACTGAAATAAAACGCATGAGTTTGCATTTTAACTGTCCCCGGACGAAATGAGACAATAAAATGACGAGAAGATAATCAAAACTAATATTAAAAAATTATCATAACTTAGACAAAACTCCCCGAAAAAATGATTGTAGAAACAACAAACAAAAAAAGGCTATACGAACATGGGCAGTCAATTTCGTCGGAGTTATCGGAACAGTCTGGACGTCCGTCGCAGCGGAGATAGTCGGGAATGCAGGGTCCGTTACTGCAGCGGTACTCGGCAACATCACACGGAGCTGGGGCTGGTGATGCTGAACCTGAATGTGATGCAACACCTCAGTGCACTGTCACCTGAATCTTTCAAAATCTACAGGACATATATTAGGGAATTCATGAAACAACTAAAGCTGCGAACGAAGTTTAAGAGTGATAAGTTATTGGGACTCCGTACATACTTTCGAAGAATGCATAACATTGAGAGACATTTTAATGGAAATACTCGTGAGATACATTTCAAGACTTAGACCGTGTTTTAAACAATAAACTATGTACACTGATAATCAAAATAAATAGTGAAGTCTTTGTCGGTGAACTCCACCCGCGACAGTGATCTGTAGCAAAACTTGAAGACCACTATGATGGGATGTAGCAGGATGCAGCTCGTGCCCTCTGAGAATACAGGGAAATTATACAATGTCAAGCACAAGGAACACTTCGACAACAATAAGCGGCTTAAATGCCAGTCGTATTGTCCTTACACGACTGTACATCGCTGTACAGACTGATGCCGAACACGCCATCGAAGGAACAAGAAATTCCTGAAAGCTAGATAGAGAAAACTTAATTCGTGTGCAAAATTAAAGAATAGTTTATTTACAATGATCAGAATAAGGATCAAAGAGTATTTGTCAAGACTCAAGTGATATAAGAAACTTCAAAATTTATACCAACAATACCACAGTAACAACTGCGCTTAAGAGGAAATAATACAAAAGTTACTTCGATTATTAAACGTAAAGAATATTCACGGTGACCAGGAAGCGTTATCGTTGATCTTCAAATAAACTCTACGCACAGCAAGTCTAACCGAATTTGTGAAACAACCAATGGGAAGATGAAATGCATCATTGGCTTTACATATGTATGTACAGTAAAGTCTATCAATTACTGAGCTCATTAGCTCATCACGTACTAACAGCCTGATTTATGTGAAGTGTACTGAACTGATTTTATGTAGAAAATTCTGAGAACTAGGAATGTCCAAGGTCCTCAAATGAGCGAATTGAGCTGATATTTGGTACATTATCATGAACGATCGTTGAATAATACAGTAAATTTAACAATAATGGAAAGCTTATGCAACTGTTGAGCCTTGAATCATAAAAACATTCAATACTTTATTTTTTCTTTCATTGCAAAACTGAGCGCTAGTTGTTCTGCTATGCACAAACGCATATTAACACAGGGTGCCTAATATACTGTAACCTTACAACATTTTGTGACTAACCTCTCTTACTGTCATGTGCACGCACAAGACATCAACCATATAGCCAAGATAATGACGTCATACGAATGTATTCCAGGCTGTGTGTCGACGCTTTCTCATGCTTGATGTTTACACTGATGCCTCGTTATTTTTCACAATTAAAGTCATATTTTAAGATTTTAAGAGTTTATGTATAACGGAAAACGTCAATGAAAATCATGAAAATAATTAAACTAATTGGGCAGTACTGGAAATAATGAAGAGACGTTCTTTAAAGCACTACATGTTGTGAATAATGCAAATAATGATGATGAAAATAGTGATGTTTGAGTGCAATGCCCGTAAAGCAAGCACAGCGAGAGATATCAACTCGCCAGCAAATGATTTCCTTCATAGAACAGGAGAAGCTGACGTAAAAAGCATCACAAAAAACAGGTACTCAGACAAGTATGTATTACTATGAAAAAGTATTGCAGCCAAGAACGCCCAGAAGTTCAATACCAATAAAAAGAAATATCTATATAGCAAATAGGTTTGTGAAACAAACAACCAAAAGAATAATATATACCCACACCATTGAAATTATTCACAAGCTTTGGCAGGCTGTAGATAAAAGAAAGGCCGCTACCTGCTGTTTCTCACTACATGCAGCACAAACAGAAAATTTCCCCACATAATGGGCACTAGAGAGTGCAGCAATCATGGCAATCACAAGAAGCGCCTACAGGTCACATTGTGCGAGATAAAATCTTACGATCTGTTCATACCTTTCAGAAGGCGGCATCAGCCGCAGCTGAGGTCTGTGAGCTGGTCTACGACATTCTTGTTTAACACAATTCTATTAATGAAGAGTAAAATGAACCAATATTACATTAACAGAACAGCTATATTTTATTCCGTTAATGACTCACAACATTTTCCGTCAATACTATTTTAAATATTTGTTCAACTGCAGGGAATATCATACTTACCAATGAAATGAAGTTAATAAAAGCATCGCTTCATCCACCTGCTTCCACATTATGAAACTATGGATAGCTTTCATTTTCACGAGAAGTATGCCATTCGTAGACGTCATTTATGATAACAATGACGTTTTTCCATTTAAATTCCGTCTACTAATATCATTTTGCTCATCTGTATTCCCCTGAACAACTGTTACCAACCTGAAATACCGTTATTAAGTTAAGTTACCGTTACTCATCTTAAACATTGAGCCCTATCTAAGTTATCAAGACCCATATGAGCTACCATGACCTACTTAAGTTATCATGATACATGTAAGTTATCTGAGTTGCCATCAAAATTATCATAATATATTTCAATAATCGCTATTCGTCTAATCGCTAATTGCGATAGTTTGCGTTAAAGATTCTATTTTCTAAAGAAATAATTATCTCTAACGTCACTAACTTGAACTCCCACTGTATTTTCACGAAGGAACTCATCGAAGCTAAAGATTAGACTGAAAATGGTTTAAAACCGTACCCGATCATAGAAAGTTTCTACAGTCACAATGCGTATAAAATGTAAAAAATAAAACTGTGATATCCAAAACGAGCAAATTCACTAATGTACACTAAATACCCACCAGATGATCATAAATGTTCATCAGAACTGTCAGATTAACTCGTGCATGCATCAGAACAAGATCAAGTAGAATTTACGATTACCTTGTTAGAGTCATACGAACCCTTTTTCTCTTGTGACACGAGTAGACGTGACAAATTAAGTATGTGAAATACAGGCTCACGTACCATCACAGTATGTCTCATCTGAGCTGTCGAAACAGTCGGGGCGACCGTCGCAAACTGCTCGTCTGGACACACAGTCTCCGTTGTTGCACTGGAATTCGTACTCGTTGCAGAACGAGTCAAGGCCTGGTACGAGCAAAGCGAGCAACACGCACCACATCAATGCCCATGCAAAAAGAATCAGTACCACAGAAGTCATGAAGCTCAACTAGAAAAGGGCTAATGAATTAAACCGAGTGTATTACTGTAATAATGAATGCATATTTGGAATGCAATCTAATGGTAATTGCAGGAAAATTGCAATATAGAAATAGAAAGCGTATTTAAAAGAATTTGAAATGAGAATAAAAGTTTCTATAAGCGAAATTGAATCACTATACAGGACTAATAACAGAGCTGGAACACTACAAACATAATCGAAAGCACACAAAAAATAATCATGAAACATTGCAACAAATAAAGACCTCTACGCAGCAGATTGGAAACACGTGAGGCGTATTGGGACTCACTGACTAGGGATCAACTTATAGTTATTCTATGAATTTGAAGCGCAAAATAAAATATTCAAATTTCTCAATTAGTGAGTTGTAAAGAGTAACTAAATAAGTTTTTAAGAACGGTTCAAAGTTGCTAACTGGTCAGACATCGCCTGTGACACTAGAGGTGTCGCGTGCTAGGTTGTATTTAACGCATGCAAACTGTATGAAGTTTACAGCTCGTCAAGACCAGCAATTACACCTACAGCAGCAATGTACAAGCCAGAAATTACCCAATATAGCGTTATGCATCTACAGGTGAATATAGTAGAGGAAAATACGTAAGTAAATGTGATAGGTACAAAACATAAATAACAAATCGTGAGAAATAATGTAAACTTTTAAACTGATAGTAAGTTATGAACTGAGCCAAATTAGAGACACTTTTAATGAAGCTTCTTTTTAAGCAATGCATACATGTGCGAAAAGTATGAAATTTATACTCAAAGCCTTTAAGGTAGAAACACGATAGCAGTAGATTAGAAGCATGGCAAATTTGCTAAGTATTCAGAGCTAAGAAAAAAAATTAAACTATAAGAAATTTAAAACCAGCACACACACACACAGCATTGATGAGAAGTCAGGAGCAAAAGCAAGTGAATACACAGGGTGAGGCAACGTAACTTTCTTTTTTTTAAAGAAAATTCCTTTTAGGAAGGAAATTATGTTGCCACACCTTGTATTTACTGTAGGTAGAACTAAATAGCTTCACTAGTGCATGGGCGGTGCAGGCAAGCAAGTGTCATGTTGTGGTCACCAGTTTTCATGTGATCTGACTCTATGACCGCTTGGCTCAATGTCAACAGATCTTCAGTTTAACTTCAGTTATAAATAGAGTAGTAATAATTACCAATTGCCGTCGGAAAAATCCAATTTTTATTCTAAAATCTTTGATAGTAATGACTATTATTGTTAAGTCGTACTCAACTAACCAAATTTTGAACAGACAGCGCCTCAAATATGACTGTTCTTAGTCTTACATGTCATAAAAACATTATTAGAAAGAAATTCAACCAGTATCCAAATTAGTCGAGCTCACATTATACAGAGATGAAAAATGAGCACTAATGACAAAAATGTTTTGCATTATTTCAATTTCTAGTACATTTATTGTACTTTGCTTTCAAACCTCGCCCATGTCAGAAGCCAAAAACTCTGTCACTGCCAGAAAATTTGCCGTCCAGCCGAAATTGGGTGCAGAGTCTACAGTAATGAAAACAAAGGACAGAGGAATCACTTTTCTCTCTGAAGAGTTTACAAGATCTGGCACAATTGTAAGGCAATGCAGACGTAGAGAGGATGTTACTAAAATCATGCTCATACAAATTTTTGTTTCATCTGACAATTACATTCATATTAAGGCCGACCTTATAAGTTTATTTGTGTGACTAAATGCACGAAAACGTTTCTTTTTTGACTGATTTACAGGTACTTTGAACCAGCCACGCAAGCTCTACACAAACCGATCTGTCGCACTGCACCGTGTACAGGTGGTACTGTGCAGATCACGCTGCATCAGTTAATTAAGTTCTCTACACATATTAGGCACAAGATTACATTTGAACGTATGTCGGCAACCCTGAGTACGTCAACGAAAGAACAACTAAGTCAACCATGAATCTAGGTATTGTTTTGACCCTTGGTTTCAGCCCAAAATTATATTTACATTGCGGCTGGAATTGGAAACAGAGACATTCAGAGTGGTAGTGGAAAAGAAAGGTTGCAGCAACCAACCACAAAGCAGTTCGTCTGATGCGTCAAGACAGTCGTATCTGCCGTCGCAGCGCAGAGAGACTGGGAGGCACTCTCCAGTGTCACAACGAAACTCGTCCGCCGTGCAGTTCACTACAGGGCAGCTGAGTTCGTCGAAGCCGTCAATGCATTCGAACACTCCGTTGCATCGAACGCTAGCAGGTAAACATTCGCCATTTGCACACTGAAACTGGTCGGATCTGCAGTATCCGGATCCTCTACTATCCGGAACAAGTGCGGTGGTTGGTAGCCCTGTAAGATACACTCGTACTTATGCGGCCACGTGGGGATTTGCTTCTGAATATGTTGGTTTTAGTCACTCATATACTGTGGGCGTTCGAGTTTACTTACATTAGAAATATGTAAGCCAAAATAGCTTGGGATGAGCGTAGTATAACTGGAGGACTACAACATGAAGCGGATAAAATTGACGAATGAATTTTCAGTGGAGCAAATGGATTACATTCTGTACTGCATGTTATTCCTTGTTGACCATTAACTAAAAGTTAATCCAGACTCAATTGGAAAATATAGAGCTGTGCTGCAATTAACACAAAGAAATTATATAGTCAAATTTTGCAGACGTTAATCAATCCTAATAGATGATTTGAAGGGGTTTTTTACATAAGGGAAAGTTTGTGTTAAAACATTTTATTCTTCCTACGATTTTATTGACACTTCTTTTTTCCCCGTGAAATTCCAATGAAATAAATGATTCATATTATTGGTGGTACAGATAGAGAAGCTTTTTAGTACACCCGAATATTTTATTTGTTATTCACTCATGTTTCGAGGAAATTTCAGGCCACTATCCACAATTGAAGTTGAATCGATAGCAATTCAAAAAGAAGTGTTGATTAATGAGCATTTCTCACCAGTGGTGGAAATTTTCAGTTAAAGTTAACCACAGCACAACGCCCAAATCTATAATTAGAGGAAAATTCGAGTTCACTCTGTGTACAGGAACAAAGAAAGCGATCCTGTCAGTGATGCTGGAATACCAAGAGCAGTTAGGCAACTATTACATACACAGCCAGAGTGTGTCACCAATATTTGATGAAGAAGCAAAGCATTTACACTACTGAAAAAAAAACCTTATCAAAAACACGCCATTCATGACAATATCCAGAAGTTATTTCAAGCTACTTTCAATTGTTTGAGACGAATTCATGCTCTCTTTCCAGCACAAAGAGAAAATGCCTGCAACATGACAATTTGCAAAGGTTAAACAATCATATATGGTTTAATGAAAATAATTTTAAAAATCTTGAAAATAATGAACCTAACGAAAAAAACTAACCAGTTTTAAATGACAAAGCAGGCATGTATATGAATAAAATTATAACATCCAAAAATACATTGAAATAAAATTAAACTATTATTGTTTTATATAACCTTTTCTTTTCATATGAGGAATGCCTAACAACTAAGACACGAGGTAAAATAAATAATTTATAACATCTGAGAGCATAAGTTAATTTCAACGAGCCAAAAAATTTAAGCATAAATCTGAATATAGACACAATTTCACTAATATTAGCCCCGAAATTTGTTATACTTTACATTAAAAAATGGCTTGATTTCTTCATAAAATTATGAGTAATAATATTTTGTCTAACTGCATTAAATTTTAATCTTATTCAATAAATGCATTTCAGGTTAATTCTTAACGAAACAAAATATTAGTCAAACGAACTAGTGTCAAATACAGTTATTCTCTAGGGTTAGAAAAAAGCAATATTTCCCGTCAGTTAAGCACAAAATTAGGTAAGGTAAACTACAGACCAAGCATCACTCAATTGAGATGTCAGCGCAGTCAATAATGAATTTTCACATATGTTTCTACATTTTTTTCACCATATGTATGTATAGATACTACAAAGGATTACAACTAATTTTCTTTTTTCTTTTGGGTTGATGATTATCTATTCAAATAGTTTTTTCATTAGCTGAGTAACTGTACAAAGTCGGTTACGGTTGGAAAACATTCTTGCAGCCTCGTGAGAGCATCACATCCATGCCTCTCAGCTAAGCATTAAATGCAACATGATACGTGAAACAAACATTCACTTTATTTCAATAGCAAACATCCAAAACTGAGTATAAAATGGGATATTTTTCTTCTGTTTACATCACGCAGTATACCGTTAAGGCATTGTTTTACTTTAAAGTTAAAAAGTGAGGTAATACCAGCGTAGCGGCGCAGTTGTAAGAACCGATTTTTGTCGAGGGTAAAATTACACTGAGAAATTCTGAATTTGGAGGGCTACGAAATTAGATCAATTTGATATTAGAAAGCAACAACATTTATTTGCTCACAACGCACGTCGTCTGATAGCGAACAGGACAGGACAGGAGTTGATTCAAAGATTAAATCCCACAAAAATGGAAGGGAGATTTTCAAATAGCAACCGCGAAACAATGTTTACCATTGAATTGAGTTACGAAGTGTCGGGGTAACGAAGTTGAGAACTAGTCCTCTACCTTTATCTGGCTGTGGAAAAAAATATGAGAGACGATTGTACGATACGCGCGATCTTAGACTATGTCGAAACTATATAACTATGCAAGCTGTATCAACATAGCGTGAGACTAGGGTAATACTACTCATTTATTTTTGCGTGAACAGTATTATAACATATGATTATTAATGGATAATAGTTAACAGAACGTGTTAAAAGGCCATTAACTATATATTCCGAGCTGAATACACCATCACTATAAGTCACAGTTAGTAGCGTACACACTGTTGTATGAAAGTGTCCTATGTTGTAATCATTCGAGAACAGCAGTTACTGTTCGTGCAACATACCGTTAAATAGCAATATTTTTGTAAAGTTTCTACATTAAGTGAAATAATATATTCTATGAAACTACTGTATAACGCAAATAATTTGTCATACAAATTCACAAGGAAGAAAATTCTTGTCATTTAAAAGCCAGTTGAATACCGTGTTAGTGAGATAATTGCACCAACACGCGACGCTATTGGAGTAGAAATTATAAGGTGCAGTGTTAGTACAATGCAACTCTACTCGAATGCATCATGAGTCGGACGCACAATAACAAGAATTTAAAAGTTAGTTAAACACGGCGTTACAAAAACGTGGAGTTATTTGGACTACCAGTGTTATGGAATCTAGATTTCGAAGGCGACATACATATAATTTACGCACTACTAAAACCAAATGCAACCAAGACGCGTTAATGAATTAATATCACGCGGCCATCTTAGATCAGACTAGAACACACAGCTACTGTCGGTTCTTGCCATGCTGTCAGTGAGAACAAAAGAAAGTACGACACCTGGCGGATCGATCGGTTTTAAGCTATCGCAGAACTGTTCGTCTTCCCCATTTTCGCAGTCGTCGTAACCATTGCAGACTTCGGATCGGAAAATACACTCCCCGCTGGAGCAGCGGTACTGACTGTCACCTCCAGGACACGGCTGAGAAGATTCTGCATCCGTGTCCAGCGTTTAGTGAAAAGCGCACACACATTTTCATGACATATCACCTGATGATCAAGTATTTTGTTCTCTATTACGTATCTTTACGTAGGTTTAGAAAAGAATAACCGTACGAAAACTTTTATGGAGTAATTGCTTGCATCACGTCTACGGCCTGATATTAAACAGGAAATATATACTTAGTTGAAACTGTAGAAGTTTGTTACCAATAACGATTGCTATTAAACTCGGCATTCATTTTAGTATTGGTGGTATTCAAGTGCAGTTATAATCTCAGGTAATACAGAGTATAATACAAAAACTTAAACTACTCACTAGGTTAAGAAACTATGCAATGCGACATCAGTGCACGTTTGAACATGTACAATTAACGAACATGGTTAGTATCCAACTTGACACTGATCTAGAAGAACATCTACAAGCACAATGCATCAAAGCCACAACAGTGTTCTTGAGAGTACCAAGAACGATATAATCATCACGGAAGCGGGATATGTTGTACATAATTTTAAATGTATTTTTTATACATAAGTATTGCGATTAAATTATATTTTCCAATAACTCTGGCTTATCCACTGGTTGTCAATTTTCCAGCATAGTATTAGAGCTGAACAATTACGTTATTGACAAAATAAAATCTTAGAATATTTTGAAGAATTATCAACAAGCAAAATTTTGAAGTTAGCTGTAGTTGTGCGCAAATAAGTAGTGCGGTACGAAAGTAGTTCATGGTGTAGAATAAAATTAAACCTTACTTTGGGAGGAGAGTCTTGTATGAGAAGATTTCCATACATATAAAGTAAAGCACTTTACGAATGCAGCAATGTTTAAACTAGAGTTATATTGTGTAAAAATTAATCCACGTTCATCCATTGACAAAAGTTGAAGTGCTGCGTACGTAAAAACTACTTAACTGCTAATTTTGATTAAATATATGTGCTTAAAGGAAACAAAATTAAGGAAAATTTCTGACTTCGATTTATTTCATCAGCTAACCTCAGAATAATTTTGAAAGCTTATAACGCTATCAATCTGACGTCAAAAAAAGTTTGGTCGATAACAATGGTAGAACCGAGCTGGTCAGTAATTCCTCTGAGTATCACTGATCCAAGAATGATCCAGTTCCTGAGCATTTAATTTTGTAAATTCTTGCAGTGGGGCATTGTGGGCAAAACTTCACTATTTTTACTATCAAATTTTATTGAAATATATGTGCAAACAGCGAAGCTAGGGCTGCGCTTCGCATAAGGAACAATTCAGTGCCTCTGCAAGACCATTATTTGACAAGCTGTACGCGTTCTGGACGAGTTAATTCAAGCTAACCAGTGATGTTATTTTATTTTGATGAATAATTTTATTTCTTACTGCACAATTATCGAGTCATGTCTCAAAAAATAGTCATAATGTTTCCTCTGTTTATATTAGCTGGAATTGTGTGGACATCTTCCATTAGATTTATATAATGATTCAGATATATGTGTTACTAACTTATAATTTGTCCTCAACACATAATTTAACAGCTATTTACTTCAATACTAACACTTGAGTACTTCAGTTCATGTTGTTGGACTCATGGTACTCAAGTCGTACTAATATTTCTAACCACATGTTACATCATTCACATGAGTCATATTCAACATCTGCATCTTCAAAACCGATCAGAATAAATAATTAAATGATTATTCCTGTATCCATTACATCATTCATCTACTGTACTATTGAACATTAATGAATGTTCAATTAATCTATTGAACATTTCTTTAGAGCTCGAATTTTCTTATTAAACAAAAAAAAAACGCAATGGCTGCTGCATTGACGCACCTGGGCACCCCCTCTCGTCAGATCCATCAGGGCAATCATTGAACCCATTGCACCTCTGCGTGAGATAGACACACTCTCCAGTCTGGCACTCCCACTCTACACTGTTGCATAGGCTCGCTGCGGCTACACCACAGCACCACCAGAGAACACAGGCGTCAGAACACAGCGGAACAGACGTCATAACAGTAAGTAAACAGTAATAATTAGAAGCAGATATTAAAACAAACCAAATGATGGTCTTCGAACAACGAAAACGGAATAAATACGCAGACAACGTAGTTGACACTGATTGAACATTCTATTTAACAAATCGATGGGTGAGACATTTCACAAACAAACAGATAAGAAAAAGGTTATAAAGATGGATAAGAAAAACAATCACCTAAATAAATCAATGAAGTGAAGAAAAACCAATTTCCCAAACTTATACTAATGTGTGACCTTGTCGAGTGTCAAGATGGCTGCCAGCAAAATATTATTCAGATATAGAGCGTTGAGAACTAATTAAATTCTGTTTGAGAAATCGTGCAAAAATGTTGATACACACATGGTAAAACCTGTAAAAGAGTATAAATAAATACGGACACATGCGAGTTGTGTTCTGTGTAGATACCCATGATGCAACGGCTTCACCGGCCTCACTGAGATCTATAGCCTTGTGGTGAAACGCTGAGAACGCACTTTAGCCTATGAGCGTTATATTAAATATATTTGTTCACTTTATCACTTTTCAGGGTATACCGCATGAACAGTAAAACAGCTCCCAACGCGAGCGTTAAGTGTCAGACTGTCATCAAAGCTAGATTTTAAAAGCATTTCATCATGTAAGCCGAATTTTGCTTTATGTGAACAGTGAAGTAAGTTTAGCGAACGCGTTCTCTCCATGCGACTATTTTTTTCAGTGATGAAACGGATCCGCTACAAACAGAGCATTCCGACAAGAAATACAATGTACGTGATACTTGTTTCCCACCAGTCCATTGAAAGCATGCTTTTGAAAAGTGTTAGTGCTAACCGGTACAGATCTGTGGTAAAATATATTTCACAATCTCAAGACTTCAAGAGAGAAAAGAAATAAAGCAGAAATGGATTATCAGAAGCATTTAATGGTTCTTATAACTATGTGCAACCAACTGGTTAAATAAACTAAAAAATACATTTTATACGTTCAAAAACAGGCAGAAGCGCATGGCACGGACTTGCAATACAGGCATAAACAGACACAAAAGATTATATGAGATCTTATTGACTAGCAGAGAATGTTCGTAAATGGGGATGCCGAGTGCAGAATTGTGCAGGTGAATGTAATTTACTAGTTGATCTAGAACAAACAATGTAACAAAGCAATCACTAGAGTCTATGTACAATTTCACACAAATCTCGTTTTGTCACATTAAAAGCGACAGAAAAGACCAGCACAAAAATAGTTCTATACATACGCATACTAGTTCTGTACTCTATAGTTCTGTACATACGCTTAAAAATATGCGCCGCTGGTGGGTGAGTGAAATGTTCATAGATTTTCAATAAAAATAATGAGATAACCAAAGTGAAAAAAATGTTTACACAAGATAACAATGTTTAGTGTAACGAATATTAAGCACTCACAATTACTTCATTAACTCATCGTCATTCCGATAAATTTTGCATTCGAAATAAACTCTTTATCATATTTTCTATGAGTATATTCATAAAGAAAATACTAATTAGATGCCGTGAGCACGTTATTCAACAAAAAGTATCATTGATTTCAAATCGAAGGATATGTAGGTCACCCAGCAGTCAGTTTTTTCATGCACGATCTGTATTGACATGTTCATGTAGTACTATGGTATATGTTCATGTATGTATTAGTCTTCGCAGATCTGCAAGACTTTAGTGTGTGTGTTGAAAGTGGGACTAAACAGACCATCAGCTCTCTATAACAGTACGAGAGTGCAATGAATCAGATACTTTTCGAAAAACCCTTGATTCGTCACAGCCAAGCTTCGCACAAGTAGTTGGTACATGCATCAGTTAGCAGTGTTCTAAAATTGATATTTGACTTTTTAACTCTTTTAGTCTACCTTAATTAAAAAAAATCATTCTCTCAACTCATGGTTTCATGATTGAGTTTACTAGACTGGAACTCATTCGTGTGTCCTGCAAATAAGGGAATCAGTGCCACGACGAACCACTCACCACAATTGCGCTCATCTGAACCGTCGTTGCAGTCGCGGATGCCATCGCATCGCTGGCGCTCCTGGACGCACTGCTGGTTGCCGCACTCGAACTGTCCACTTCCACAACCTGCTCACATCACGCGCCAGGAAACACTGGTCATATTAGGCGATCACAAATCCGAGAAATAGCTTTTCTTGAAATTGATATGGTTTAGTGTTATAAAAATGGTCTATTAAGTAATAAGGTTTGACAGCAATAAAAAATGAGTGGACGCTAATTAAAGAGTGTGAAATGAATGAAAATATTTGTTAGAGAAAGAAGAACCACATTGAAGTATGAAATTGCCATAATAGCTTGGCGGGTTGAAAATAACACAGAATGCAAATTTTGGTTTACAATTTTGATTTGTGGATGTAGGATGTAATGTCAATAGATGTCTCAATGCAGTGAGACGACAAAAAAATAGTATTTATGGAAAAATGTGATATAAATAAGTAAAAATTCCTGTAAAATTTCAGGAAAGAAAAGAAGCAATAAAAGAACGATAGCAAATAAATTACGAGAACTAAACCTACATAAAAGAATAGCAAGGATGAACTTGACTACCTTTATAAAGGAATCATCGTATCAAATATCGTGTTAAAAAATTCATTACTCCTGAATTCAAGATTTTATACTCGAAAAAAATTGTTGAATTTTATTTTACAAAAATAATGCTAATTCCCCACACAAACAGGTAAATAGTAAAAATTATGTAGTGTCATATACAAGGGAGGTGTGCAATCGAGTCTGCATGAAGCATTCCGTAAATGGACAGCATTCGGTAGCAGCAAATAGAAACTTGTTTATATATAGAGACCAATAGATATATAAGCGTATCCATATATAAAGATTTAACAAAGAAGCATCAAGCATAATTGAAACTGATTTATTTGATGCATAGCAAAGGTTATTTAACAAAATATAGATGTGAAACAAATGAAATAGGTAATAAAGAATTAAAAAAGACTATTTTAAAATTATGGGCACTTGAGAAATAATGTTTGTTTTTCAGTAATCTTCAGAAATAGTAGTATGAAAGCCACAAAACTAAGGTCTATATTGCCGTTTCAGCGCAAAATGGCGAGTCTTTGATAAGGAAACTCACACAATACCCCAATGCATCCAAGGTCAAGTGTAACGGCAAGAAGTGAAAAGTCGGAAAATGTATACGAGTGAAAAACCAATCATCTGAGCTCAGATGCATTTCAATATCAGAGAGATGAATGTAAAAGGAATTTTAAATACCTAAAATGCACGGGGAAAAGTGATAAGAATTTTAAATGTGAGAAATGCACGGGGGAAACAAACGTAGATGTTGACATCAAGGGCACCAGCACGAGCAGGACGGGCAAGTGGAAATTTTAAGCATTACATTTATGGGTGAACGCTAGGAGACACGCAGGCATTTCCATCAATCCAAACACATGTGTTATACTTTATACATTAAGGTCCGCGATAGCTTTAGGATACAGCAACATGAAAAGCAAACGAGGGTTGATAAATTTTATGCCGTCACAAAAAAAATCCAGGATTAAACGCTATACTTATCTTTTGCTGGAGATAAGATGTCATGTCTGAACGATTGAATAAGCTTGAATTGACCCTCCTAAATATATCATTTAGCTTAAAGAAACGGATTAGAAAAGAATAAGGTAGCAGAATTTGGTTCATTCTTGGCTTGCTTCCCACGTCCTATACCAAAATTGAATGCTTTGCATTACAACAGGAACAGGATGGTCATTCACCACCACAACTAAAACATAAACTATTTATTGTTTTACTGTTTATAGATCCTTATCGCCTAAGAAGATGAAAATTTAGCTTATCGTCAATTTTCAAGGAGATTGAGTGAAATCTTACCACCAAGAACGATTGTTTAATTCAAGGCTGTTTTAACGCAGCAGTTTCAGTTTCACTGCGTATATATGAAGCATTCGATTCAGTAACATGATGTAATAGTGCCATAAAATTTGACGAATACTTTGTTTTTGCCTTTAATGACCAGCCAACTAACATAACCGAACGCTAGCAACCAATATGAAAAAATAATTCAATCTTATCTCAATCAAACGTTCTAAAAATCGAACGTTAACCACCAAATTTCGTATATGTATACTATACAACAGTATAGTATTGACGAAAATCAGTCTTTTTCATAATTCACAGATCCTTCAAATCCACGTGGTGGTGAGAGTTCGGTTGTGAAAAATGCGTTAGAGCTATACGTAATGCATTAACGGCAAAATTGATTTAGACTCAAGTTCAACTGAAGCTGGATTGCATGCCTGCGATTTGCTCGGCAGATTAACATAAAACTAAGCACAAATACGTGTATACTCATGAGCATACAAGTAATATGAATAACCATCTTGAAATGCGTTCAGGTTGTGAAGCCTGGTAGCAGCGAACTCGATGCCGTACGAGTACTAACATGTACCGTATGTCTTCACAAATAAACAAGGACCGCCACTCATCCATCATAACACATCTTTGCGTACTGATCGGATCCAACGAGATCTCGGAGTCTAGAAAATGTCTAAAATAAGCGGTGCACTCACCACACGCATCGCTAATTGATCCTTCAGGTTGATATATTACTTTAAAATATTCCAAGACTAATCTATCACTTGATTGTATACTTGAAATGGGCCCTTAGACCAGTTTACACTAAGTTTTTCGAGCTTGCAAGGCATAAAATCAAGCTCTAGTTGATAGTGATAAGAACACACGCACGATGATTGCTCGCACTTACCTCAATTATCATATCTCAAAAAGAGTACTAATAATTATTCATCAAGTGCGAAAATATAAGTTCACATAATGTAAATATTTAAACGAAGGCAATATACATGTACAATAGCTGTTTGAGCACACTCTTAGCGCTCCAAGCGCAGTACGCACGTGATGACTACAATTAGGCTACTTTGTATGGATACACATGCTGCACACTGAGGAATACTTGTGATCAAACAAGCTCACTAATATAGGACTATTTAATTCGATCAAACGTGCTCACTAATATAGGACTACTTATGATTTAACGTGCTCACTAATATAGGACTACTTATGATTCAACGTGCTCACTAATATAGGACTACTCATGATTCAACGTGCTCACTAATATAGGACTATTTGATGTGATCCAACATGCTCACTTGTATAGGACTACTTGATGTAATCAAACGTGCTCACTAGTATGGGACTTCTTAATGTGATCAAACATGCTTACTATTATAAAGCTACCTGATGTGATCAGAGGTACTAGCAAAGCTGCGCACTACAAGGCTACTTTATGTGAATTTGCACGCTGATTTTGACTGCAGTAAGATTAGATGCTGGGCAACGAAGTTGTCACATTTCAACACAATTACAATTATAATGTGCAGTGCAGTCATGCACTTGACAAATACTAGTGAAGTTTCGTTGCCATCACCACACGCTTCCAGCAATATTATAATCAGCGGAGTGAGATGGAGACGATGCAAACGAGATCTCATCGTGAGGTCATTCACGTGAACGCCAATGCAGCTCGCAAGATCATTTGTATTTTATTAAAAATACTATTTGAAAATTTAATCACGGAATCGGAATGTGCTGAAACATAACGAAATATTTTGAAAAATTAATAAAGGTGAGTTGAAATAGGCATTCCAAAAATCCAGGCACACGGAAGGCCAATACGCTATAACACATAAATCAACTGTTCACATTTATATGCAAAAAACACTTGATAAAAGAGCGCTGATGTGTGTTAGCGATGCTCGTTGTAACACGCAATTGAAATGCAAGGTACGCTGAAACACGCAAGCGATTTTGTTGAAACATGGAACGAAGTGCGTGAAGATCAACAAAAATCTGAAATGCTTCAGAGAATATGCTAGTAGTGCACAAAAGCGGGCACAGATAAAAAGAAAACAATGATATCAGTCGTCTGAAACAAAGGCACACGAGTTACGCGGCATCAAAAACATGCTTTGGATGAGCCCGTGCAACATTGACTTGCCTTCAACGCTAGTTGTGCAAATCTAGAGAAGATGGCATGAAGGATGTGAGAAAAAACAGAAAAATTCCCAACCTCATAATCCGCTTTTATAAATTCGTTCTATGAACGGCAATTTCATTTTACGATCATTTGAGAATATTTTAAGTAAATTTGACGTCTCTGATTAGTTAACGGTTAGAAGGCACAAATTGCATCAACAGTTGATCAAATTTTGACACAAATTAAAACCTGATCATAAACTTATAAAGGCTTATCATGAGTTGAGCTGTGATCTCATAGACTTTTACCGCACGCAGACCAGAGTGCACTTGCTTAGCTTTATTATCTCTCCAACGTAAAATATTTTACTAGCGAAAATTAGTTTTCCATTGACGTAGTACATTAAACGAGGCTTCTATTTATCGTATTGTTTTCAATTCTCATCCTATGGAGAGAAAGGTCGAGGAAAAATTCCAATTTTATGCGACTAAACAGAAGAACCACAGACTGAGCCTCTGTAATTCTCACATAAGAACCGACATTACAATTCTGTCACAGTGATGCAAATAACCAATTTACGTTGTAGAGACTATAGAGTAAGCTGAGAGTGGGCACGCCGTACCACCAAGAGTGCTGTCGGTGCAGATAGCAGCTATAGGTTCACTAACTAGTTCTCAGTCCAGCGCTATCAGTATCTAGCATTTATACGAGTGGTCATCGCTTCTAAGTAAACTCTACTAGAGAGGCCTACAACCAAAATACTCATCCTTGTATTTATAATGAATAGTCACGATGCTGGTCTAAGACAACTTACGAAATCACAATAATGTCAGTCAATGTACTGAAAATGTACGAGTTCATTTACACCTCAGTATCGAAGAAGAATTTCATTCAGTTGAGTTTGGACTGAAACTGAGTTCTCTCTTATTATAAAAACGACAGATATCCTTCGTACTTACTTAACCCAATAATCTGGTTTATTAACTGACAGCTGGGCATGAGACAGGTATCTCATCAACATCATTATTTATTATGTGTTTCTTTTATAATTTCCTAGTGAACTTACACTGTTTGAATGGTTCAAACAATTTCTTGATTAAATATTTAAATGCAGTTTTAATTTTTTGCGATCGTAAATTCGCCGGGCTTTGATGGATTTTCAGTGGCACAACGAAAACATATAGTTTACACAAAATGAAGGGAACATGAACTAAAGTCGCTTTTATTCATTCATATGCACTGAATTTTTCAAAGTTGAGGCATAAAAGCCGTATTTTTCTCTTATCTCTTTGAAGCACGTATTCAATCTCTGAATATGCTGTACCACGCACTGACGTTTCTTTACACTAACCTCAGCAACTGAATTGTCCATGTTTTCAATTTGTTCAGTTCAGGTACGTGTCAATGCCAGGTGTAGGTTTAATGAATTACTCGTCTACATATATATATATATATATATATATATATATATATATATATATATATATATATATATATATATATATATATATATGTAGACGAGTAATTCATATATATATATATATATACATAAATATATACCATATATATACAAATATATACTATATATATATATATCACTTAAAGTTTCAATTCATATAACTATTGCAACCCATTCCATCTAAGAACTGTAAAATATATACCTTACTTCCGTGCATGACAACGTCACTGCGTCAGTTAATTCTACACCGGCATTGAATGAATAACATTCAGACACTTCGGTGCTGGCGTAGAATAATTTTGCTGGACTGAGAACTAAATGTGGTGATTTGGTGCAGGGAGAGAGATGTCCGTACCGCACTAGTCGCGCCACACGTGCCAAGTGCATTTTTCCATACGATAAATCGATAAAATTTCCAAGAAATTGCACAAGAACTTGCGCAAAAGATGCGCACGTTAGTAAATTATTAACGATAATTTTGACAGAATATATCCACTGTTAAACGAGTCTACACACATAAGTGCAGAAACGAAAAATACTTAGTGTAAAAATTTAAACAACTAAAAGTAAAGAATAACTAGAACGATAAGAAATAACTTGATCGTAAATGAAACTAAAATGAACATTTAAAATTTGCTTCATAGTCTGAAGCAAATCCACATGAAAAGAGACCGAATTGCAAGTGTGCAAGAACTAAGGGCACTTTCTTGGATTTCGATAATCGTCAAGAACGAAAAAAAGCCGTCGACGGTTACCTGAAGAAACTGCACACGGTTTAATTTCATCTGTTCCATCTATGCAATCCGGAATTCCATCGCAGTACTGTGTTTGTGCGATGCACTCTCCGTTCAAGCACTTGAAATCGCCCTCTTGGCAACGCCCTAGACACCACACCACCAAACTATGTTAATATTTCACTTTAAAAATAATATAGAACCGAGGCGCAGCTGTAGCCACGTACAATGTAAGATTATACACAATTGCCTCATATTTCAAAAGATACGAGTTGTTTGAGGCTCATAACATCAAATTATTTTTTAGTAAATTTGATACTAAAAATGTTGAAATGTTAATTGTCTTCTAAAGAAATTTGGGAAATCGTCTCAAATCTCAAATACTAATAGCAATTAGCTGATAAATTCTGTCATATTGGTGCTGATTCTTAAAACGACTTGAAATTAAAACTTCACACTTCTAGAACTACGCTATTCAGGCTCAAATACAAACATCACATTTCTACAACTGATCCATGTTAGTTCAAATACAAATTTCTTATTAATAGACTAATACATTCAAGGCTGCATACAAATATCTCGTTTTAAAAACCAAAGTTGGGAAGTTTAATAGCTTTCCTATAAGCTTCGCAAAGTCTTTGAGATTGATTTAGTACGCTTTTACAGTCAGTATAAAACAGGCGTATCTTTCAAGATAATAGCATCAGGCATATACAGTATTTAAATGCATTATTAAGAATTAGTAGGTAAAACTCCAACGCAATCAGCTACTAGACTATATAAAATCGTTGTAAAATTAAGTGCCGTAACATTGCGCTTGCGCAAAACAGATTTCCGAAATGGAACAAGATTTAATTTATGATGCATAAATCTTGAACATCAGTTATTGTACTGAGTCACAATTTATGGAAACTTGCATGCCTGTTTCAGTGAGTCACTTAATTTAAATACTAATAAAACAAATGCACTATACAAAAAAATTAGAAATTTATGTTTCGAAGTTATGTATATTACAAAAAAATACGCAGAATCTTTGATAAATGAGACATTTCAAAGTGTAGAAGTAACGATACTAAAATTCTGAACTTTATAATGATAAGTTTATGAGAATAGGTATACTTCAAACCAAGGCTGTTCATCAATCAACATAGAATATTTTGAATATTCAATGGAATATCAACAAAAACTGGAAAAATCACAACGAGAAAATTCTCGAGTTTTTGATTTACGAAAACAAAGAAGAATAATCTCAAACAGTTCAGTAATTCTGAGTCAGTGAAATGCTCCATGAATAATATGCAGCATGGAATAGTTAACAAAAAAGTTGCAGGCAATGGATAGTTAAATACTGGTTGTAACTACCGTAGAGTTAATGCTACGTTAAAATATTTCTTAGCAGTGCATGGAAGTAGAGGTATGGATGAGTGGTGCTACATTAAATATTTTAGCATTCAATTAAACCTTTGAAGTATTGTAAAATGAACTAAGAACATAATTTAAAAGTATATTCAATGGTTGAAACAAACTTCACGACTACTTACACAGTATTTTATAATCTTGGAGCGTAATTTTAAGTACTCATTCTTCTGAGAAATACGTTTAATAGAAGAAGCCTGATGATGAATAGTACATTATATTCATGTGAATAGTCGAAGAAATATATTCCATAAAAGCAGCATGTACATCGTTAAAAATTGAACACTTGAGTGTACAAGAAATAATGATTTCTTCAATCCAACATAATTACATTAACTTCTGTGTGGGTTAAATGCTGGCTTGAAACATGATGATGTGCAGTTTTACCTAGTACTTCTAAAATTTTAGCTAACAGATATGTGTGAAAATCAAGTATTAAATACCTACCTATTTTTGATGCGTAGGATTACTAGTAAAAAATTTTCAGTAATATTTATCATGAAAAAAAAGTATCCAGTGAAAGTAGAATATTGACTTAATTTTGTTGAGTGCTTTCTTAAAAAGAAATCTTTGGGATAAACGCATTCTGCTCATTATCCTATGGATGAGAATCAGATTGATAGAAAACTTTAATTTTTATGTTTCAAAGTTGCTTAACCGTATCTTCAATTGTAATCAGTATTATTGGTAACGACGAACGTGAAATCAGCGTTCGTAATTTTTTTATAATTTGTCCACGAGTACAACATTACAGACGAATTCTATGCAAGTATTACATAAAGATGTTTCCCTGAATGGTGTAACATCTTGCCAAATTAACCTCTATGAACCAACACAAGCTGTACTGGTCGGGTAGTGTTGCTATGAATCGAGGGCCTCACACTCAAGTTGTGATAGTGTTATAGTCTAGTCAATTTATTTACTATCACCAACTTTTCAATCGAAGATTCAAAAAAAAATTCTCAATTCATTTTCAATGAGCATATTTCAAAGAACATATATATACAAATAAGGAATGAACGTCTTTAATAGATATACGAGTAGTATTTTTCAAAGCATTCACTGACTCGGACGTACGACTACGGAATGACAAATTAATGTCAAAAACATTTCTTTTGTAACATTCGTAACAATTAGTTCTTCAGTACCGCTTCATGCATGAACATGATTTCAGTTTCTTTTTCAAAGAAATGATCCCTAAATTAAAAATTTAAATTTAATTTAGTTTTTATCCCTACATTTATTCATGTATGCACATTCACATACAAACCGAAATGCTTATTTTGCATATGCATTAGACGCGATAGCAGGCGCTAATTTAAACTGCATGGCAAGAACGGCAAAGCAGCCTTGTTCAGAGTAGGTCAACTTGTTCAACTGTATTCGGCAGGGTATCACAATGCAAAACCACGGCCTCTCAATTCAAAAAATTCAGCAGCGTGTAAGAGCATACACGGTAAGAGTTTATGTCCAAGGAGCTTTACGACGAAGAAAAGACGTAGCTTATTATGCAAAAGAAAAGTATTGTAACCACATACTTACTGCAATCTTTTTCGTCGCCACCATCTGCACAATCGAAGTTGCTATCGCAGCGGAGGTACTCGGGCACGCAAGTGAGGTCTGAACACTGGTACTCGGTAGGCTTGCATTCTGCACGAGTTAGGCATGCAAGCCGCAGACACACCAGTTAAAGAAACGGCCCGAAATGGATAGAAAATAGAGCGTACAATAACGCTCAAACACGTTCGAAACGTAAAATTTGAAATTCATCAGAGAAGTTTGAGCAGCATGGCAAAGCCAAGATGCAATATACATGCCTCGAAAACATAGTAAGGGGTAAAGAAAGGGCGAAAAACGAAACACCATCAAGTAGGGAAGGGAGATAAAATTTGGAAGACAGCTTAAATTTAAATTGCTTTGAAAGAAGCGAAACAAATACAGTATATCGATAGTACATGAATAACTAACGTGTATACAGTACTAGATTTTTCTGGTATTGAATCTCAAATCTTCAGAAAGAAATCGAAGAAGGTACGAGATTCATTGCATTATCCACGTTTGAGCCAATGTCTTGGCAACATATGCGTAATAATGAAAACAAAGACACGTATAACATAACAATGAAGAAACTGTAATAAATGTACTTTAATGTAGTTATGACAAAGTGCAAATAATGAGTTTTATTTTCAAGTGTACGTCGAATTATAAAGACAGAAAGAATTAGAACCGATACTGGAAAAGCATATATGGATATTTAAGAAAACCCTCCCACAAAAGAAATGATAAGTAAAAAAATTTGGGCCACTGCAAGAGAGTATCACTATAAAAATACAGTGGAAATGTTCAGAAAGAACATGAAAATTCTATACTTTCATGTAGATGTAGATGAGTAAAAGAATACAATGATTTCATGAAAAATATTTTAAGGAAAATATGAAATAAAAGCTAAATTTATCAAAAAGTTATCTATAATATTTTCACATAGTTAACCCGGGCGTTACCAAATTTGAAAGATTAGCTAGTAGGTACATTAACTACAATTGAGCTTCTATGCTGTCATACTCAAGTACAAAAGAATGGTAATTCAATAACTAATATCAATCAATTGCGTGAAAAAGATATACCAAGCAATTGCATTAACGCATCATAAAAATTGAGGAAGATGAAGAGAAGTAGACATGAATCCGAAACTTAAAACGAGATTTCGGAAAATCTATACAATTTAAACGAACAATTAACACCCATTAACAGTGAATTTAATTTTCCAGCATTTATAAAGTATGATTGACGTGTACGTTCTTGGAAAAAATTAATAAAATGGAGAAATGAAACAATACTCACTGATCTACTTAAGGTCTTCAAATTGTGTGAGACGCCTGAATTTTACATGTGCAAAATATCCAGAAGTTCGTGAAAGTGTACCTGTATTTCTAATTTCAGAGTAGTGTCTAGATTGAGAAATTAAAGTTTTATTTAGAGAATCAAAACTCCACGTGAAACAATGATAAAAAATACTAGGAGAAAATGAAGAGTAATAATCGTATTTTCTAATCTTTGTATCGCAAGTGATACTTGCACTTCGCAATGAGGTTGTTGAAATACCATTTAAGGTGCAATGTGAAATACGATAACTGAAAACTGCAAAACATAAACACGTGATGCAAAATACATGATGCGGTTGCAACATGCATGACGTCTGAACAAAATAAATGCTAGGCGGTCAAACATAAAAACATTTCCAATTAAAATTATTGCACTACCCGTATACTTGTGGCATCGCATGTAGGAACTATTACACAAATGCGGGGCACTAATGTTATAAATAAATCGAATTCTCCAACAGAGTTAAAGTAAAACGTTTTTCTTTTTGAGAGCACCAACAAGGTCCAGGAAATTAAACTGTACTGAATTTTTTCAAATGTGCAAATGCAACAAGTACAGGGTGAGGTTCTTTGACCTTTTCTCACAGCCTATTCATAAATAAGATAAAATAAGTAGCAATCAATCTCAACATCACGACACACGCTTAATTAGCTGTAATTATTGAATAGTAACACAAATCACTCAAAATAAAACAAATAATCAAGGTTTCACAGTGCTGAAAAGCAAAAAATTAGCAGAAGTAAATTTAGTGGAGCTGGTATTAGTAACATTGGTGGACAGAGAACACAGGAACCTACGTCAGGTCTCAAGGAGGTAAAAATAACGAGAAAATTTTTACATGAGGTATCAGTTAAAGGGAGAAAAAAATTCTTCAAACTCTCGGCTTGCGAGTAATAAAAGGAGTAAAAGGCACAACATTGCAGATGAGTTTGATGGAGCATAAATTAGAGGTAAGAAAGCGGAGGCTATAAAAATGTGAATTTCAGTGAATCGTACAAAGAATAGAAAACAGAAATATCTGACGATTTAAATATATCATATTGAGCCATAACATAAAGAGCAATGAGATAATTTTGAGTCACACAGTGATGTAAAAGAAATGAATGGTAAAAAATAAAAGGAACAAGAGTCAAAAGTTTGTTGATAAGAAATGTAGATAGAAAGCAACATCAGTGTCAGAAATAGAAATTCTATAATATTTTTGGTGAAGGTACAGCAGTATAAACGAGAGTAGAGTATTAAAAGAAAGAGTGAAAGGCGGTAGTACAACACATACGACAATATTCTTCGTCGGAGCCGTCGTAGCAATCCACGACGTCGTCGCACTTCCATTGGATGTCGATGCAATCACCATCGTCACAACGGAACTCGGTAGCAGAACACGTACGGTTGACTGTGAAGTGAAGCACACACATGACGCCATCACAGAGGTGAATATTAATACGAACAACAAGAAGCACGTCACAATATGGCTAGACGTTACTGTCAACCACACGTAGCACGTCACAATATGGCTAGACGTTACTGTCAACCACACGCAGCACGTCACAATATGGCTAGACGTTACTGTCAACCACACGCAGCACGTCACAATATGGCTAGACGTTACTGTCAACCACAAGTAGCACGTCACAATGTGGCTAGACGTTACTGTCAACCACACGCAGCATGTCACAATATGGCTAGACGTTACTGTCAACCACACGCAGCACGTCACAATATGGCTTGACGTTACCGTCAACCAAAAAGTGTCGAGATATTCCCACAGAATTTTCAAGCATGCACGGCATAAGCTTCTCAAGAAAGAATCATGATCCACACTCTGAACGACACAGAATGCCCATAAAAGAATCGTGAATAACAGCACGCCACAAACTACCTAGAGAAAAATCATGCATTGCATACAAAATCTCATAGCACGCCAAGAAAAAGAAAACAAGAAACACGCAGCACGTCACATGATGTGGAAAAGAATCATGAACAAAAATCAGCCATGGCAACTTACGCCCAATATTTTACAAAACAGTGTGAGAATAAAAACACTTCCTCAGCCCAATGAAAGTCAGTTTCGCCGAAGGACCAACAACAATTTGCATCATAATCGATGAAACAAGTTATAGAACATCGAAGTTTGAACCGACCTTACATTTCAGCAGAGACAGAAACAAGTCATTAACCATTCCCTCTGATAGAATAATCCCCACAGGACACATGACTCATGAGCGGAAATGCATCATGAACTGAGGTACAAAATTTGATAAAAAGTTGTAATACTATTATATGTATTTATTGGTGGTATTGTTCTTCAAACGGCACGATAGTCAAGTACTCGTAATCTTACTTGATAATTTACTGTAATTAACTTAAGAACTATGCAATGGTCTGGTTTAGACTGCTGACGCAGTTGTTGAGAGCTGCGACGCAGCAGTCGGACAAGGCAGTATCTTGAGAGGCTTGAAATAGAGGCTGATATTATATGCTATTTGTTATTCAGTATTTGAAACAGAAAATTCTAGAAATCCTTCTCAAGAAATTATGTACAAAGAACTACATATTCGATGAAAAAAACTCATAAAAAATTCATTACCTTATCGGGAAATAGAGTTAAATTTTTCTTTTTCGAAAAAGACAAAAAGCTAAAAGTAAAAGCTTAGGACAAAGCGAAAAAACAATGAAAAAACAAACAGAAAAAAGAATTATGAAGAAATTCAGAGCAAAATTTCGAAATTAAAAGAACGAACGACAAATAACGAGTAAAACGAGCACCAGCAATTTACTACGACAAGAGAGAAAACAGCCGAATTTAATTTTCAACAATGATGCAAAAATACTTTATAGAATGCTCTCTCTTAAGTGTTGAACATTTTTTCACAAACGATCTCAGAAGCACCAAAAGATGTCAGCACCGCCAAATCTACACAGTACAAGCTAGAAGCCCCAAGAGAATCATATCGAGTCGATGCAGTCCGCTTTATCCTTAATTCAGATACAAACAGTAACCTGTCAGGACCCAGGCGAGATTTGCCATTAGATTCCAGTGGTTGCGTCCGCTGTGCATGAATGTTCTCTCAAAATAAAGTGCACATCAGTGTTTGTTCCTTTCTAAGTTATATATTCTCGTTTCTATTGTCTTATTCTATTCTATTTCTGTCCCAAAACGTTGGGCTCAGTACAATCACAGTTGAAGCATTGATCGAAATAAAACACATACAGCGAAAGAATGCCCATAAAAGGAAAAAACTGAAAAACAAATAGGGCTGCAGGAGCATCGAAATTATGGGAACGATTTCACTGTGGGCTGGACGCCCATCAGAGACAGCAGAGGTGACGGAAGAGGAAAGACGTACCCAATCTGTCCAGTCGTTCATACACTCACAACAATTCAACAATTCATACCACAAGTACAACAAAATATCAGGCACACTGAACGATAACCTGTACTGCGCAAGAAGCCAGAAAAATCGACAAAATCCATGAGAATTCTACAAAACTGAATATGGTACTAATTAAAAATATTTAAAAGAAAGCAAATCAGAGAAAAAAGCATAAAGTACACAAAATGATAAAGATTACAATACAATAGGTCACATTGGACCAATGAAGTTTTGAAAATATGAAATCAAATTGACACAAATAAATTCAACTAACAAAATATATTATGGAACAAATGACCTAAAATTAATGACAGTAATAACCCTAAACTGAAATAAACCTAAATATTTAAATATCAAAAACAGTACTTGCAATTTCAAGCAGTAGTTAGTGTTTAAAATATTTACAGTTAGACATTAGAAGGTCAGAAAAATACGAGCAATCAAAACAACATAAACATCGTACTTTTAACACTAGGTAGCAAACCACATAGAGAAGCACAACGGCGTCAGCAGAGCAATGCCACGAACAAGCTAAATACTTCCTAACAATGCCATGAACCTAGCAATAATGTTAGCGTAAAGCAATAATATTAACGCAACACGTATAGAATGAATGCAAGTAAATCACGAGTCATGATCACCTACCAAGCATCCTTACAACTAAGGTGCGCACAAGTTTTAGGTAGCATCAGTGAGGAAGCTCTATCTGAACATATACAGTCTGAACTCAAGTTGATCTATCTCAAATTTCATGCATAAATCAGATCTGACATAATAAAAAAATAGTTAATGCGACCAATCAATTTAATGATTTGGTCAGTACTGTATGCAAGTTGCATAAAAGCCATATAATAATATGCATTCAATATAATATGAGTCGTACTTTTATAATATTACATTTCACGGTAATGAAGCTCCGTATACTATGAAGTGAATTTTAAAATTAACGATGAAGGAAGAAAGGAAAACTACGGATAATCAAAGGAACTAACTGTATATACTCTCCAAGCTGATCAACGAGGTGTCGAAAGCAAGCTTAAAATCATACTACTTCAGGTGCATGCAATTAGAAGGAAGCGCAGTAATGTATCATAGAAAACAATGTTACCTTTCTACAAGGACGTTTGGCAGAGAAGGCAAGTGAGATTACGGCCAAATTTTAAACTTATGAACGCCTGCGATAATTTCAAGAAATTATTTCAAGCAAAAAATTCATAAGGAAAACGACATTTAGCGAATAAGAAGTTTAATTGAGACTCGATTCGTGTAAATCTGCCGAACGTCCTCAGGGCGTCACGCCAGGCTCCTCTAACCTTGAGGGCATCCAATTTCATCTGAGTTGTCTGAACACTGATTTGTTCCGTCACAGCGCTCGATTAAGTCCACACACTGGCCATTGTTACATGTAAATGTATCATACGGGCATTCTTCCGTGGCTGCACGAGAAACAAGAACGCAAGTCCAAAACTTAAAATAATGAGAGAAAGGACATCAACAATGCAGTGAACACTATAGTGGCCGCCCGCCGGAATAGGCATGCTGGAAGTGAACAAAAGAATAGGTGTTTACAAGAAGTCAGGGCATTGTAATGCAATTTTTAATTGGGTGTATTATAAAAGATGATATGTACTGTAATAATCAGCAATAATGCTTCCACTGTTTAACACAGTAGGCGTATTAAGCAAACGGTCAAGTGTGAGGAACGCAGGTGATATGATAATGTAAATGTACGATTTTTACTATACGGATCGAAAAAAGGAGGTAAAATTATTTATAATGGAAATTGTGGGCAAAAAGTAATGGAACCTCATTTTGATATCTGCAAAAATTGGCTTCTGGTTCTTGAATATCTGAAACGCTGTCAGACTTTTGGAAGAAGTAAGAACGAAGCTGATGTTGAGTGCAAGGTCTGCAAGCTTAGAACGCAAATTGTCGATCAACAATGTCAGAGGTAATGCAATCGTCACTTGAAGTCAATGATAGGATGAAGTGTCTGGTCAGTTCAAAACAGTTTACATGAAGTTCAAACAACCGTGGCCCGTAAGAAGCAAAAATATCACCAAAGAACTTGAACAGCCAACTCATAAAAATTCGCAGGAAGGTCCACAATGCTCTAACAGTCGTGACATACATTAGAAATTGACACAAATTCTCACAGAAGCCAAAGTCTGATGGCAACATATGACTTGTACCACCTTGTGCTGTTACTTCAGTTACAGCTGAGAAAAACCATTAATGTATTCTTCTTTTTACTGACTAGGGCAGAAATTATTAGCTTACCTCCCTGATACACATTTACAGTTCTTTCTGCTCTAGGAGATGAGCTACGCTACAATTCTTACTCCTTTAGAATTCCTCTTTAATCTATGACGAAGAAATATTATCAAGACAATCCTTACTTGACACCTCAAGTAAGTTCAACTTGAAAGTTCAACAGTCAAATTATCATCCAGAATATTAATAATCGTTTCCACAACATTGTGTCACAAAAAGCGTAGAGATAAGCATTGAAATAACCGAATAACCTGCAAATTTTTAGGAGGACTGCTTTTCTTTTTTGATATTACGAGTATTCAAAAAATTTCGGACGGCAAACAACCACAAACGCTCGTTAATACCATCTTCAACGTCACCTATGCATTCGTGCGAGAACCAAGGGCGAATCCAGAAGAAAAAACTAAGCGAGTCATTACCACTCATACTCAAAATATCATATCTTACACCCCGTAAAAACTTATCTTCTCGACGTCTATCTATCAGAGAAATACAGTTAAGGAAAAGAGGTTTTCATTCAGTTTCTTGAAAAAAAAAATTTTCCATAACCTTCCATGAGTTGGCATATATATTTCTGAAAACACAGCGAAAAGTGCCAAGGACCATCTGGATACGCCGTTGGTTGGCACACACATGAACTCTGGAAACACAACAGTAACCATCGACTTTACGATTGCATATCCAAAGCGTCTTCCAGTGGTGCGAACATACATTATTCTAAAGGTGCACATTGAAGGAACAAACTCATAGGTTCCTACACTTGATACAGCGATAGAATTTTGAGAGTTGCAGGTTGAAAATTAACTTGATCCGAATCACATTCGTTTATACGAAATAAGTTTAAAACTTGAAAAAGAGTTACATGTACTGAAATCGTAGTTCTGTGAAAATTTAGAAATATTTATTCAAAGAAAGAGAATATTTACTCGGAAATTTATCCACGATATACCTTGAGAACCATACCTGCATGAATAGAGAAAACAACAAAGCAATCTTGTATTGAGGGAGTGTCTCATACTTATTGGTTGCAGTCTTATACTGGGGGAGTGTATCAAACTTATTGGTTGCAGTCTTACTTCAGGGAAGTGTATCATACTTATTGGTTGCAATCTTATACTGGGACAGTGTATCATACTTATTGGTTGCAGTCTTATATTGGGGGAGTGCATTATACTTCTTGGTTGCAGTCAGTCTTAAGCTACTGTGCGCAGAGGCGTACTACAAAGCAACAACCATTTCCAGTGCAGTTATGTAGTTAGTAAAATATCCTTGTAGCTGCGTTCCCTCGTTCGGATTGTCAAGGTCCTAAAAAGGAAATTTATCTGAGATAGCAGCACTAACATACACCACAAATGTCTCGTTGGAAGTTTCTTCATATTAAGAATTTTAGACGGGAGAAATTTGTAATTTGAAAATTATACAAAGTAGATTATCAGAACTTGAGAATAATTTAACACTTCCAGGAATCATTAACTATGCTCAAAATTTATTTTTTCAATTCATGAGTTGTCTTTCAACAATCACAAACAGCAGCGACTGAATGACATGTAATTTACGGTACACAAAGCAATTTGGAGATGAAATAAAATTCTACGACTTTATCGTAAAACGAGGAGAGATAACGCAGCCACAAGGACTCGGCATCACTGTCAAGCAACCAACTATGACGGGCAAGCAAGAAGAACCTACTACAGTCGAGTTCATCAGACTCATCAGAACAGTCTGCTATTCCGTCGCACAATAATCCGTAGCCGATACACTCTGAGTTCTGGCACGCAAACTGTCCAGAACTACAGCTGCCAAGTCCACCGTTCGGTTGCGAGGAGTCGGAACCTTCAGGGGTGTATGGGTCATAACCTCCAGGGGTGTATGGGTCATAACCGCCAGGAGTGTATGGGTCTGTTACTTCGGGAGCATAAGGGTTGGAGCCATCTGATCCAGCAGGGGTAGCTGCGTCAAGTTATTGAAGGGTTATGATATGATGGACGTCCAGTGGATTGCACCGAATGATCATGGAATGAGATTACGGACGTGAAATGTCTGAAATGACTTCAAAGCTGTAAACTCTTCACGATCAAATGCAATACCTGCGACTAAACAACTAACTTTAATGTAAGCCTATTTGGACATGAAATGGTATCAGCTTGCGCTAAAGACATAGTCAGAAGGAATTAAGTGCACATATAAAGAATTATTGGAAACATTATTACGAAACTTATATATAAAGAACTATTAAAATTTTAAACAGGGACCAACAGATAGCTCTAAAAGAACTCGAGTGTGATGAGATACGTAGAAATTGTTGATAAATCAGACAAAAACAAACCTTCAACAATGTCTCTTTGCTTACGTTATTTTCATCCCATCGTTCTACATACAGCCAACTATGTTCAGCCATCTTAAGTTCATAATTATCGTAAAAGTTCTCTCATTTCTGCCCCTTGTAAGTTTAACTACATAAGACTAATTAAAAATTTTTTGGCCGCTAAGCTTGTCGGACAACAAAAATAAAACCTGACATATCCGGGTACCTGCTTTCTTTGAAACTAGCAAACAATCTTTAAGTTTATCTGTACCTTGCTCAATAGCTCAAAGAATATTTCTCAGTACGCAAAATGTCGATAATCCGATTCACAAACAAAATGTAATCGTAGGATATTAATTATTAATATCATTTTCACAAAGCTAGTTACAGTACCGCCTGTCAACACTGATGCAGGCCTAGCAGCGCCAAGCCATGGTTTGGAAAATGTGTTCAAAAAGTTCAGGCGGTTGTGATACATCTCCTTAAGCCCTGCCATCAACTTTTGAAAATTGAGTAGCTAAATCACCAGAGATTTTTGAACACCTGTCTATAGACACAGAGATGTGAAATTTACTATTCATTGCCATCTACTGAAATTTGTGTTCAGAATTTTGGAACACACTGCACGTTGAAAGCAGTCGCTAGCGTATGGGTTTTAAAAAAAAACTAAACATAACTACGCAAGGGCGTAACACCAGTGAACATCAAGTCACTCTATCTTCCGGCTATTTTTTATTCACACAAGTGTTACTAAGACAGTAAATTCATCTAGAGGCGATCATAAATCTTAAACAATTGATTTACTATTTTAGTGTCCCAATCACGAACTAACGATATGCGCTTTACTTCAAATCTCCAGTAGCACACCAATCTATGCCACGTGATAATTAAGAATTGTTTGTATCCATGATGAGCGCCAAGTCAAGAAACGTAGAATTATTATATGCGAGCACCGCTTTGGGACGGAGTATTACTGGAAACTTTGAGGGAAATTTTCTCATCAGAGACACTCAAACATGAGGAACAAGCCCATCACTATAAAAGAAAAAGAAAATTCATTGAAGTTATGCTCGCCGACTTACAAAATAACTAAATACAAAAACCTTCATCTTTGTACTAAAAATTTCATACCATAGCCAAGGTGAGAAATGCCTATAAAATGAACTGAAGTAGGTATACATTCCTAGCATACCCCATTCTTTCGAGGGTAGTAACAAAAACCTCATGATCATGTACGTAACTAGTAAAGATATCAGGTATCATGGAATTAAATTATTAAACATTTTGTTCAAAACAAAGTTATAACTTTTCTTTTAAAATTATAGAAAAATACGTTGAAGAGAAAAGGCAATAAATACAAAAACATCGGGACCACAGAGGGACAACTCACGACAGGCAGCCTCGTCGGAAGCATCAGGGCAGTCGTCGTAGCGATCGCAGCGGCGAGACGCATCTATACAAGTGTTGTCAGCGCACTGGAACTCGTATGACTCGCAGGCAGCTGCAAAATTCAACAAGTACAGAGACACATAGACCAAAATAAAATAAATTTATTATTTTTCTGAGACCGACATAGGCGAAAAAGGACTTAAGTATTACATAGTTCTGAGATATTTTATCATCTTTGTTTACTGATTCATTTGAGTATTGTGAAAGAGAAATAAATGTCAGTGTGTATAAGGAAATTATAAGTTGATTCATCGTAGACTTTCTGCGAACAATCAGTGGAGGTTTAAAAATTGTTGCAACTGAGTCAGGCTTTCGGTGAGCAACTAGTGGACGTAAGAATTGAAATACTAGTATACATATATACCTCTTCAATGACAAATAAAGAACAAAGCTGAAGCAAAAGTTTTTTATCCAGTCAAAACAATTTGAAAAATCCTTAAAGGTTTCTTTAAGATTTCTCAGCTTTTAAGAAGCATTTGGTGTAATCAGAAATAGGGCCAACGTTCGTCAGGATATCATGCAACACAAAAATTAGAATTGGATCCAGACCTCGCGAGAATAAAATTCTATAGAATTACTCGTCATTTCGCAATCAAATGCACGAAAATAATTAATATTCGGCAACAAAGAATAAAATAGTATATTTTGTACACTGGCGAATTGAGCTTGAATAACGATTGAAAAATAAGTAGCAGGATTGCAGGTGAATTTCCGCCATCACAAAGGTCATGTGTAAAACTTCAGCGATTGGAAAAATTCGCGGTTTTGTCTCATTATTTGTTTTATAAATAACTCAGCTCAGACTTAGAATGATTATGAAAATAGAAGTGACTGTTCGGCACTGATTTACTATGGCCAGCCTCGTATGCTTGAATATAACTGCATACGTACATCAGCTCGAGAAGACTCGTAATCCTGTAAATTAATCTAAGATAAATTGTCCGTAGAGTTAACGATTTCTAAAAATATCATCAATAACTAAAATAAATTAAGCAATAAAATAATTCATCTCTAGTTGAGCAAGACTGCGGAGCTTGCTAAGAAGCTGGCGACAGCCTCGCAAGCGTCGTCATGGTCACGGACCACAAGACCCTCACAAGCAAGTGAATTATTGCACACAATCACTGAAAAGCATAAACACAACACAACTCTTGACTTCAGCTTCAGCCATATACCTATTTGTCCGAATTTTGAATTTTTTGCGGACTTCCATTCTAGATTCCACATTAAAAAGACCGTTGGAAGCTTAAACATACAAATATTTATGTCGAGCGTACGTTACATGAAGTACATGCAAGTGATAGCAGTTATAAGCACACGCTGTTTGCAATCAACACTAACGAATACTTTCTACGTATGAAAATATTTTTTAAAGTATAAACAGTTATCTGATGTTTAGTAAAATGAGGTTTGTGCTTGAACCAAAAACTACAACCCTTGAGTAACACACATAAATCAGAGCCAACAAATTAAAGTTAGAATGGGTGGAAGAAAATAAGTTACATTAACCTTCGAAGAACTTGATCAAAACCGCCACTGAAATAATGATTAAACATCGGCTGTGGTTGTCTCATGAGTCAGTATTTGCAAATTGCAGGTAACAGACATGCTGTTAACACGTTGACTCCTAAGTGGTACGTATGTGTACCACTGAGGTTAGGTTCTGTAATTTTTTCAGATCCTTCTAGTGACTATGCGTACAAAGCGAAGTTTTACACCAATCAGGCAATCGGAGGCAACGTGTTAAAGACACCAGTGCAACTGACAGACATGGCTAAATGCTATGCCTCTTACCTTTGAGGAACGCTAAAGTCCCCAAGGCGCCATGACGAAAACAAACATTAAAGATTCCTGCACACCTCCTTTTCCTCCTTCATAGAACAGTTCAGAAATTTCGCAGAACTGCGAAGATTACTTAATCCACGAGGTACAGCGAAGAGATGAATTACAGTGTTACCTCTGGAGTTAGATAAGAAATGGAAACTAAACTCTGTACAATCTCGTTAAGTGGATTGCTAAATAAAAGATAAATAAGGATATATCAAAATCCTAGTTAGTTCTACGGCAAATATACGTTATTAATTTTTAGCAGCAAAGTAATATACAATCCCAACATATGAAATTGAAAGCTCGGAAGACATCCACGAGTAAAACTGGAATCACTCAACAGATTAAAATGAGTTAAACGTAAAACATCGAGTAAAAAATCCAGTGCAGGAAACCACTTCATGAATGCAAACGAAAATTACACAAGGTTTGCTACATGTACGTATTGTGAGCGATGAAATATATGTATATGAAGCACATCAAAAAAATTAACGAAGAATACAAGGAACACGCGTGAAACGTTGAAAGTATGAAACATGAAACAAATGCAAGTGTGACATGAAACAAATGCTAGTGTGACATGAAGTAAATGCTAGTGTGACATGAAGTAAATGCTAGTGTGACATAAAGCAAATGTTAGTGTGACATTAGGCAAATGCTAGTGTGACATGAAGTAAATGCTAGTGTTACATGAAGTAAATGCTAGTAATAGGATTTGGAATACCAGTGTAGAGAACTAACGAAAAACACTGATCAGAAAAAAATAAAAAGACAAAAAATCTCTTATTACTTGAAACATACAAATAACTTCACGTTTCGCTTTTCGACAAATTTTTGAATAACATTTCTAGCTTCAATGAGCTCGTAGATTTTAAAAACCAGTACCAACTTCTATATTTTGACAGAACCTTGACACGTCCAGTGACGGCGACTTTTGACAACCGCCCTGTCAACCAACCGTATGTACCATATCAACCAGCCGTACCATATCAACCAGCCGTTCGCTGTGACCTCTACTTTAAATTCATGAGAATCTCGTAAAAAATTCAATACCAGAAATGCAGAAATACTTTCAAAATTCATATTAAGTGTTTCGAGGGTACGAATGTTCAATAGGTGAGACAGTGAATTCTCATTGCCCTCCGCCCCTGCTTGCTGAAAGCACGTCCACTTTCGAGAAAATAGTGGATTCTTCATCTAAGGTCACAGCAGGCTTTTGATTTGCAGCAATTGACCCCGATGCTTTTCACATTGTAGCATAGGGGAGTGACTAAATGTTTTAACACCGAACTAGGAAGCTTATAGAATGACTCTCCATGCAAATGGATGTTTTTTTGTAGTCAATAGGGAGAGCACCTCGTTCAGAACTTAACATCCATTGAAGAAAGAGGCGATGATTAGAAAACACCGAAGATGTGCTCTACGTATAACATTAGTCTTCAAAGTTGGAATACTTGGTCACAAAAATTAAAGATTACCATAATATAATAACTCCACAACACATCATATACGCAGACATTATTCATAAATTCCTTAACAAGTAACATAGGGACATTATTTGTTGGCGTGAAGATCCATCACTAATTGGAAAAATATTTAAATGAGAAAATTCAGAATGGGGAGGCATAAGAATTAGGAAAACCTTTTATTTCAATTTGAAACTCAATACGAGAAAGTTTACGGACAAAAAAACTTTCGAACTGAACGTAGAGTAACTACAGTAGCTAGATGTATTAATGAACTGAAGAGACGTAAGACGACACTAATGTATTGACTGTTAAGAGATGTTTTGTTATCAGGGTTTGTTCCGAGCTTCTTAGTTGTATGCTGAGTTTCAACTTTGGAGGAGACAAACTGTGATGAGATCATTACAAATAATCAAATATTCTAGCCACCACACTGTTTTCACAGCAATTATTAAGCGAGAACACAAAAACAGAACTTAACACATAAAACAGTGTGCACACAAATAAAACAGCTTCAAATGTTTCAAAATATTTCAAACTTGCATAGTGAAATATTGACAGAATCAGTTTAAATGGGAATCAAAATTACTCAGAAATATTATCCTGTAAATGAGTATCAAAAATCATGACAACCAAATGAAAAATGGGGGAAAAAATTCTCCTCAGTAAGAAAGCACGAAGTTTATAGCAACTAGTAACAAATATGTACGTTCTGCAGTGACTATAAGTTGGTTGAAAGCAAACAGATAATCACAGCAAAGCATATTCAAAATCACCCATAAATATTGACACAAAAAATGACAAAAATGAAGAGGAAGAAAACGTTCATTAGGAAAACATCGTAAGGTTAGCAGCTTAACAAAAATGTAAACTTGCAAAACTTTTCAGGTTTCTGAGATTTTCCGATGAAGGAACTTGTCTTTGCAAATGAATTCCACCAGAAAAGTATTTAAACTATATGTTTTATACGAAGTAAGAAATTAATTCGGTTAAATACTAATTCAACTTACGCATAATATTCGCTTGAAGAATAACAAATGTCTTTCTTTAAATTAACAAAACAAGTATAGAGAACAGCAAAGAAAAATCAAATTTTCATAGTACGCATCGTTTTTATAAAGAGAGACAAGGGTTCTTGTCAAAATGGAAGCTACATCCGTTACATCATCCTACATCCACTCAATATGTAGGTAGCTCTAACACAACTTCTAAAATAAGACAGATACAAAAGTACTCGGTAAAGTACAGCTCCTCAACTTGAACTATATTGCGTGAAAGACACTTATTTCAAAGCTTTAATTTCTACTGGCGTGAAACGATGCATGTCAGCATCCTTGCCTCATCTATTAAATTATCCAGAATAATATTTTAGTTGAGAAGACCAATGTTCTGTCGTGTTAATAGACATTAGTCAGAGTTCTTGCATCATATGATCTGAGTTAACCAAATACAATATAAAATTTAAAAGACCTGTGACCCTCAGACGAACTCAAGTTAAAGTTCTAAGGATCTGTTGAAGGCGTTACACAGGAAATATGAGGAAATTCTTAACTGAAATGCTATATTAAGAAAAGTTTGGCACTAAAGGCTACGATTAGAACTTTGAAATTGAAGGGGAGGTCTAACGTTAAGAAGCTTGTTTATTGTCAGGTGTTTAAACTATATCTCTAAGGAATTCGTTCCAGGAGTTAAGATTGACATAGGCAAGTTGCTATAGCAATGTTACTGTAGCAGGTGCTTGCACCAGCTTACATGGAGGAATTGAGTAAGTATTAAAGGAATCCTGTCTCGAGGACAGTGTAGTGGTACACTGGCTACTAACTTCAAAGAATAGAGCGATCACATGAAGTAAAGAACACAGCATAGAGCTTGTACAAGGCCGGGTGTGGGACGATCAAGAGAGACGCAGGCACGACAGCACACAAATATTAAGCAAAGAATTAGCAAAAGATGTATTAAGTAATAATAAATCATAAGAGAACATGATAGAAAATGTCGCTGGCAGCACTCACGGCAACCCTGTTCATCAGACTGATCGTAGGGGCAGTCCCTATAGCCGTTACATCGGTACTGCACGTCAATGCACTGGCCGCTACTGCAGCGGAATTCGTGGGTGGCACCTGTGAGGTCGGGCACATACAGCTAGCTAGAGGTGCCTCGTTTAGAGCCTGCTTATGTTAGAACTTATGGTTCTACTAGTGCCACATTTGTAGTCTCATTTGTGCATGGCCGAATTAATCTAGTAGGGTTTCCTAGTAACTCGGTGTTCACACAAACGAATTGCTTTTCTTGTCGCTCATTTTTCGGTAACACAGAGTCAGTGTTTTCTTGGTTTTTCTTCGCGTCACATTTTCTTACAGGCACTTATTATCGACGCAAAAATTAGCTTACGACTGGTGTGTGCGTACAAGTTAGTGCCAAAGAACACATCTAGTACAGGTACTCGCTACCCTGACAGGTCCTAATAATTTTATCGACTACATCCTCGCATTCTTTTATTAGTACTTGCTGTAGGAGAGTCAAGTTGCAGTGTAGATTACGGCGTTTGTTACGTATAATTTCAGATGATTAATTTAATTTCACAAACTTACTGGGAAGAAAAATGTTCTTACTCGTAACTAAGATAAAGGAGTGTTGCTTACACGTTATTATAAACCGGAAAAAAATACGTAGGTAAATTTGACTATCAGTTCATTATTAATGTAGTGAAACGTTTTTTAATAGTTTTTAAGCCATCGCACTAATCTCACACAAATTATGACGTATTCAACGCAATCTCACAAAGGTGACAAGTGCGCCTCTCCTTTCCATTCAACACTCATTTTGATTATCTGCACTCTATTTTAAATTCAAATGGTTGTTTATTCGAACATATGTTCTTTGAATTGCCATTACAATTCAGTACATGTTCACAGTTTTAATTACGGTTCTTTAGAATCCAGCGTCAAGCGTTGTCCAGAAATATGGAAATTGCTTCACTGAGACTGGAGAACTGAAGGGCTTTTACAATAGTTTGGTGCTTGAAATCGTGTCATCAGTAGCAGAGTAACAAGTTAAATGTCGGCAAGTCGAAAATAGCACGAAAGACGGCAGTGCAAGGATAACGACTGAATTATTTTGTGCAGCAAAAAAAAATAAGATTCGCGTCTTGAAAAACTCATAATGGGATAGATTAAAATTAAGTCGAAAAATGCACACGAAATAATTGGAAGCGTTTTTTTAAATTCATAAGAATTCGATAAATGAGAATTTGAAAAAAAAGATTATGCAAGCTGAGAAAAAGTATTTTTTCATTCGTGGCTTACCGTGTGAGCTGAAAAAATAAGTGTTTTTGAAGGTGGAGAAGTTCACAATTATTGAGTATCAGCGAAATCAAACTTTCCTGGCACATATGCTGAAAAGTTACATAGAGTCGGGTTATCTAAACACACGATATTTATGTCTCATGTTTTCTTCCACAAACACCTTATAATTACCGTTCCAGTCACGTGTTTTAATCAACAATAGCTCAAAACAAGTCCTGAAAAGTTTTAAAACTCTTAGTAAAGAAAACGTACAAATTTACAAACAAAAAATTAAAATCTAATTTAGAAAGTGCCTCACCTTTGTCATAAAAAATTGGGAATTATCAAGAACGTAAAAAATAGAAGAATTCATTCTCCCTCTCTTTATTTAACTTCAGTTAGTTAATGATATCCCAAACTGAATAAAATTGATTAAACTCATAGAATAAATTATTGTTTTAGCATATTAAAGTTAAAAACGTTGAGGGATGTACCGTTATTCCCTAAGTCTTTTAAAAATAATAAAAACGAGGAAAACACGGAAAACCATTGAGCACCAAGATTTGTACTAAGTGGGCAAACGAGACTGCGATATTTAGCGAATAATATTTTAAACATTGAACAAACAACTTCAATTTTTTCAAACTGAGTCTCAAACAGGAGGTACCATTACTACAGTACTTGTGACGGTGGGCACTGATTATTTTCACGGGTCTGGCAGTTCTTTCAGCGACCAACAATGAATGCCGACCGCTATCTTCTGCTTACTACCACAAACCTGCGGCTGTTCACCGCGAGGCAGACGCTAAGAAATAAGATATCTCTGAGCAGTTGTAAAAATCTTCCTAATCTCTGTTATATTCCATAGAAACTCGGCAGAAACATTCGGAACTTTTGAAAACGAACGAATCTCAGGTGCTGCATTGATGGAAGATTTAAAGGAATTCTACAAAGAAAGAGAAATATGTTTGCTGGTACGAGCTTAGCGTTAATAAGTGCACAAGAGAAAGCTATACAAAGTTTCCTTTCAAACAAAACTTAAGTAGGAGAATTACGCTGATATCGTGCTCATCAGGTCACAAGAAAGACCACAGGTATTAATGCCTCTGAATGATTATTGAATTACAAGCTTCATGTCATACAAATCTTAAGCACAAAAACACACGCACAACATAATGAACTATCACTTGTAACCTCTTAATCAATGAAACGCAGAGCCCTATAAATCAAATTATGGCAACTGCATTCAAATTAAATTTCGAGTTGAATTGCAACGATCAAATTCAAAATATTTTTTGATATTACACTATTAAGACAGAGAAATACTTTATTTACAACTGATGCTAATACTGACGAATAATACCAACAGTGGGAATCACGTATCTTAAAATTAAGTAGACATATGAAATCCTTGCCAAACGATAAATAATTGAGTAATCTAAGAAAAATCACGAATATATGCGTGGGAGTGAAAAAATAGTTCATTTTCCCAACTAAAAACTATTAAGCTACATTGTGGATCATACAGCACTAAAAATTACGGTCCTAATTGGCTTGAAGCGATAAGGTACAGGTATTTATTTCGTATAAAGTAATGAGTCATTCAAACTCAACTCAAGGGTTCAACAAAGAGGTCTGAGCGTAGAAGTTGAAGTATTCTGAGGTCCTGCGCTGGTTGATGGAGGACTAGGAGGACAAGCTACTGGTGCATATGGTATACGTAATACAAGCTGTGCAAATTAGAAACAGCTCAACGATAGTTAAATAAATCCATAAACAAACCCACTCGAAAACGTTCTGGGACCACAGAAAACTGAAGTAGGCTCACCGTAAGCTCTTCTTAAACGTGGAAGAACTTGAAACGCTTAAACTTCGTTAGTAAATATCATGACTATATCGCCATATCGTGGAGAAGTTCAAGGTTTAATTCAAAATCATTGTTAGTATAAAGAGCCATGATATCAAACTAAAACAATTACAGAAATCGAAGATATACCAAAAATTATTAAATAAAAATTGGTGTTACTGATGTATTATTGTGGAAAATATTCATTCGTTCGAAAATAAATTTGCCGGATTAGTAATAAAAACCTTTGGCGTTAAGCAAAATCAGTGAGAAAAAATTAATATTCATTCTGTGAATGTTAAAAAAATTAATACAAACTGAAAAGTATTAAAAGAAATAATATAACAATTCAATTGGTTAATGAATTTATTGTTGTTCCTTATAAATTAAAGTAGTTTCTTTGATCGATAACAGCTGGTTATCATAAATTACTCGACAACAGCTGCACAACTGCCGACAATGACAACAGCTGCACAACTGCCGACAATGACAACAGCTGCACAACTGGTACTAATAACAACAGTCGCATAACTGATGACAATAACAACAGCTGCACAGATGACAATGAAAACTGCACAACTGATGACAATGACAACAACTGTACAACAAATGAGAATAGACCTCAACCACGAACATGCCAAGGGCAGTGCAAAACCACACAATGGAAAACGTACGAGTACACAAACTTACAAGGCTGGAGTGGCGGTGCTGGACAGTTCCGTTCATCCTCGCCCTCGCGGCACTCATAGATGTTGTTGCAGCGCTGACTGAAGGGGAGGCAGCCTCCGTCGTTGCAGCGGAACTGGTCAGCGCGACACGGAACCGCTGGGAAAAAATGCGAGGTAAGTAATGGCAATTGATTAGGGGAGTGATGCAGTAGAACCGTGAAGAGAGGTATGAAGAGGAACATGAAGATGGCTAGTGAAGTGACACCAAGTGGTGGAACGAAATATGGAGGGGAGAATAAAGTGACGAGTACGGAGACCTGGGTTATTTGAGGTAGAGGTGTAACATTAGGCGCAAGGAGTGGAGTTGTTAGAGGTGATATACAACGTTTGACATAAATCAGATGAGAGGGAAGTAAGGTAAGCTGTAAGCAGGAAAAGACATGAACAATACCACCACTACACTGACACAGTCGACTTGAGGTACTGGAAATGTAGTGAGAGAAGATATTAAATACGGTGATTCATGAGACAACCAGTACACAAGTTATACAGGTATAATGGTAGGTGGTGAGAATGGTATGACGAGGAGGCAATGTGTGCTAGCCACTTGTAAGATAAGTGGTTACTGGTGTAAGAAGTGGTAGATGAGGTACAATAGAAGTGTAGGATCACATATATTATATGAAATATAATTAAAGTTCTACTGCAATTGTTTTAGCAGGCTGTTCATCAAACATTGTTGTTTCGTCATACTCATCAGGAATATATACTCAATATTTGAAACACATATTCATTATAATTTGATGTTAGGATCAGGTGCTCAGAAATCTATAATTTCTAAAATAATTTATATCATGCACAAAGTAAATCCTTCAATGAATGTAAAAGAAGAGAAGAAAGCAAACATACACAAACAGTATAACATTCAAATATTTACAAATGCACACAACCACGCAATTATAAGAATATATTCATTCTACCTAGATAGTACGACAAGCAACATATATTAAGCAGCCATAATAAAAACATACATCCCCACAAAAAGCTTAGTTTAGTTTATATTTGCACAACTTATAAAAACTTTTTAGGCTCCCGTAGTATACTTCACAAAGTTGCGCTTAGTAACTTTGAGAGTAGTAGAGTACATATGTATATACATGGAGGAAAGGAAGGTTATGTAACTCATTTTTAATTAACCTTAAAATATACTGCATCAAGGAGAAAATGTTAAAGAAAGTACGAATGTGACACTAAGAAACAAAAAGAAGTAAGTGGCAACAATTTACTTGATTTAAAGCGTCATGTAACTTCTCTCTTCCATGTAGCAGTGCGACTGGCTCACACACGCTTAAATGTTAACTAATTTCTGAACAAAATTTATTACATAATGTTTTGCAACACGTCATGAAGTTGTATTCGGATGGGCGATCAAAATATGTAAATGATAGCCTTCTTCTTTTATTCGACTCGAAATGCGGCGAAGGTTTCCACCCTATAATAAGTGATAAAAGCCTAAAGTTTTCCTCCATAAAGGTGATAAAAACGCCACACACGAGGCGAACGAAACGCTAAAATAGAAATAATTAATTAAAACGAATTTAAAATAAATTGCACGCCGATGTTAAAAAAATATCTAGGAGTTTGACGCTCAGAATCACTACGAAACCATAATAAAAATAATCATTTGTAGCAGTGTTCAGCACCATGTCTAAGTTACCGTCGTTCAAAATAAAATGACCACCAGAAAAAATATCGTACCATTTTGATCCGCAGAGCTCTCAACTCTAGCTAGGGGAACAACATCATCTTAAAGCATTACAAATAAGAAATCTGTGTTTTGGTCCTAATTAAAGCAAGAAAATTAGATAACACCAACGCGATCACCATTGCTTCAAAAAAATCTTCACCATAGATGACCCTGTTGTAGACATACAGATTAGCACAAACACAAGTAAAACACACATACACACATGTATTATACAATGGACCAGTGGGTCATTAGCGACATCTGTGGTTAGTGCTGGAAAAACACCATTAGAAAAGCTGACACTCTGAAAGCTCGAATTCATACACAAAAATCTGAAAATGAAACCGATGTTAGTAGAGGCACGTACAAAATTAAGAGTTATTCCAAGACCCAAGAGACTGAAGCGCCTGGTTCACACAAAGACTGGATGAGAAAATTTTGGTTTTTGCGGTGCAAATGTTTCCTCATCTTGTGCCCACATAGACTCCTCAGCAGAGATGTCTGGCTTTCACAAGCGTCCATTGTAATCTCATATTCGTAGATGTAGGAGTGATAGTCGAGGAATCTTGTTTTCACCAATATCATCATCATTGCTATTGAAAGAATTTTTACCCAACCCAATATTTTACATGCATGAAACCTGCGTGACATTCAGACTTGCTTCTACTAGTCAAAATTTTGCCCAGTGTGACTGACTGAAGAATCTCACCAATTTATTATTTTGTACAGGTCAACTCTTTCAACCCTTCGACTTCAGGGGCTAAAAAATGATACTGACTAATTAAGATTAGTTCAAGTAACCAAAGTACGGTAACCATATCTTAGTTGACCCTAGACATTAGTACTTTTGTCATTTTCAGGTAGATGGTCACTGCTAAACTGAAAGAATTTTATCTTAGCTTTCAAATAATGTGCAAGTGACGATTCTGGCGTAGCGTTGGACGCAAAAGAGATGTAACATCAGCGTGAAAACAGTTCAGGATTTGCTGCAGAAACTACAGTCCTAAAAGCATCACAAGCTAACTTTTCTCCGTAAAAGAGCGAATAGAAAAATGAAGTAGAAGTAGTTAACACTTGTAATCATCGCACTCAATCTATGTTGAGATTTCAGAATTATTTCATCTACATGAAATTCTTCAATAATTCTAAATTAAAAACATTAATAACAGATCGTTTCAACTATACCATAATTTATTTTCTAAAGTACGAGTATTGCTTTCATCAACAATCCACCATACAGAAAGAGTTGTGCATTTTGTGCATCAGAATACGTAGTTACCGAGTACCTCTAACAAGTCTGTGTGCCCGAACTCCATAACGATCTCGCCGGGGCACTGAATTTGGTTGCCTAGTCCATACAGGTATATTATCCCTCAGATCCCATGCCCAGATGTATACTCTGCTGAGGATGACTTTTCCACTTTACTTATTTCAGCCGCATATAATTTAGGATATTCATTGTATTTATATATTAAAGCTTGAACCAGTACTGAATGAATGATGATTTAAATACCCACTGTAAACATTAAAACACTCTAGTATGCCATTTTTATAAATTGAAACCTAATAAATGTCTTGTTTTTTGCTACGGTTTCTGTGCCTAAGGAAACTCTCCGAACCAAAAAAACCCATGTTTAAGGCCTGAAAAACTATACTTAGGTTCGATTTTTTAGCAAAATGCTATATCAGAGTACTAGAACATGCTCTGTGTTTATTCCCAATGAAATATAGAGTGAGAAATTTAGCCTAATCATCAGTAATTGACGTATATATGTCAGTTGCAACGGTTGTTCAAAATGATCAATTAAAGTGTCAGCTGAAATATGAATGCTTCTGAAAATATCAATCACTAGGAACGAAAACATGAATTACTTAACCCTCAATAGCAATTAGATCGAATACTACCAAAGGCAAACAAAAATATTCTCACTACCTCCAAATTTAAATTCAAAATACCAAACCCCTGCAAAAAATTTTATGTTGTTAGTGAGAACAAAATAGAAGTGACTCGAAGCCTGCCAGTGAACCAAGCGCCGCATCAAGAGTAAGAGGAGGATGCAACATAGAGTATAAGAGCAGCACACGGGCAGCTGTGTGATACATACTCCCACAGTTGCTCTCATCGGATCCTCCTGCACAGTCTTCCCGTCCATTGCAAACATCTTCGATGGGGATGCATTTTTTTTCGATTTCGCAGCTATATTCGCTACTCGAGCAACTGACTGAAAGAAGGTCCGACAATCGGCACGGTTAGAAGGGGGTGGTCAAAGCACTAATAAAAAGAGTTAGTCTACAGAGCTCGCCAATCTCCAAGTCACCTTTTTAATGTAATATTCAATCAACAAACTCCAATACAAATTAATAAAAAAATCCTCCACTTTTCAAAAGCATATGCAGCAAACCTGAGTCGTGGTACAATTTTAGCTAAACATTGCAGCGTTTTATTATGCATTGATTTTAAACAAACATCTCGGTCCAAAGCTCCTCAAACTACAAAAGCACTGAACTGGAAGCAAAAATCATGAAAAAATAAGGAAAAATTAAATATTTCACTGACTTCTAAGATGAAATCGACCAAAAAATCAAAGGCAAGGAGCTCTACAACTTTAAGCCCAAAAAAAAACTTTTCTTTGCTCTAAGAGGTCAATAAAAATAAGAATGCACGTGAGATATTTCTGAAAATACTACGATAATTGATATTCTAATTAAAAATGATTACATTTTAAAATGAATCATGATAAGAAGAGAAATCAGCTTTAATTTAGATGCCATTATGCAATGAGTCAGTACACATTTTCATGATGTTTGCTGCGGTGATAAAATTAATGTAAATTGAAAAGCGACAATATAATATTATGAACTTTGGTTAGATTAGTGCAAGTGCGTATAAGTCCTCATGATTATATACGAGTTTCCACAGAGGGAGGAGTTAGTGGAGCAGCAAAACCATTGCAAATTTCTAAATAAAAAGCTTGCAGCAACTCTACTGCCCATTACGAGTTGTATGCGTTACAGTAAGGTGCAGTCAGGGTATAATGGACGCTATTGATTTCTGCATACACCAACTTGAATTACTCAAAGGCTTTTTTCATCTTTCCTACATTTTTTAACTTTCTTTACAAATCACAGGGATACTGAGCAAAATCAGATGTTGATATAGTAAGGAATGTGTACAAAAATATAAATTATTTTTAATATGTTAGTTATACTCAATAAAACGATCAAGCATGGAAGTTATAGGACGAACCATGTCAAATGAGCAACATCCACACCATATTTTTCCATATTTTCAATCATTTGAGACATGATTTCACTTTTATAACACCTATGTATACACAAATCTTACGGCAATATCATGATGGTCCATAAAATTAAAATAAAAGGACAAATCACAGCATATATTTGAAGTAACTTCCCAAACTGCTGTCACTAGTTGATGACGAGAAGTATGAAAGCTAGTGATGAGCCTGGCTTTGAATTCTTACGGACAAGTATGAAATGTCAGTGCCTTCAGCTGACCGCACCAGCGTAATTATCAACTTTTAAACAGTACTTCAGGACGATAAACTAAAGAACATGATGAATGAGATGACCGCGGGCAACTGACCGTGCAACACCAATTAGAAGCTTGTTTAGACTATCGAGACGTTCATGCACGCTGGTGTGTGTCCTCAATACGGAACTCTTAACAAGTACAAATGTAAAACGTATCCCTCGAGACATTGAAGAAGAACCAAATTCCCTGAGTAGAATCTGTGAAGCAAAACGAATTTAAGAAGAAAAACATTATTTCTGTTCCCTGTCAGTCAGTGAATCTGTTAATTACTGGATGTGAAAAATTAATTTTGCCTTTAAAATTGATGATCGTAGGAACTCAGTTATCTAGAAATAGCATTGACGGCGCACGGGGAAAAGATGTAAATGAGCTTGATTATGTAGACGCCAGTTTGATAAGCTCAGAATATGTTCTACTTAACAGTGCAAGCGCAATCATGAAGCTTGAAGAGTAAGAATCTGTGATTTGAACACAAGAATGCGTAATTCAGAACAGAGAATATTGTCACCTTTCAGTTGGATATTTATAGGCGTCATTAGTACTGTATTAGTTCAGATAGTTGATCAAATTTTCACTAACAAGAACCTCTGTGAAGGATCAATTTTTTCAGGATCGTAGCGATATCAATGCATGATATGTCAGAGGACAAAGAGCTAAAAACAGAAAAACATGAATTGGAGGGAATGACATCTGCCAACAGTACCCGATAAGATATTCTAATGAATGGCATGACGCAAGAATAGAATCTTACAATCACAATTCTGCTCATCGGAATAGTCCTGGCAGTTGGTTGTGCCATCGCACTTTTGTCGAGCCGGGATACACAATCCTGTTCCACAGCGGAAGTAGTCAGGCGGAGAGCAATCAGAAGAAGATGCCCCCTCTGAACTGGGGATTGTTGGGGTACCACCGGCCCCTGATGGTGGAGAGGGCTCGGTAGGGGGGGTTCCAGATCCCTCTGTTAAGAGCAACACCAACCACAGGGTTCAATCAAGCAACAAATTCTCAGGAATTCAGTTCAAAAGTGGCTCATTGATTTACGTTTCTAGCTCGCAATAAATGTGGTTACGAACAGCGAAACCGGTCCATCGTCTGTACGCGGCCATATTCGAATTATGGTTTAGATTTTGAACAAAATTGTTTTAGAAATACTTAACCTCTTCCCCAACAATTTTTTTGTTAAAAACGTTTCTTTTTCAGACTAATTTTTCATTTTGGTTCTATATAGAACTTTTTGGTTCATAGCTTACAAAGGCTTAAAATCGACGAGTATATACGTATGTAGCTGGTTTTTGAAGGTAAAGTTTTAGACAAGTATACTCGTCGACGACTGAAAAAAAAAACATTTTGTGAAAACGTGTATACACGTTTCTGCCGGGGAAGGGGCTAAAACTAAACGAACAATGACAAAGAATTGTTGAATTATTCAGACCATCAAGTAGACAAAACTTTAAGCTTGATACGGATATGAGGAACAGAATTGGATTAGCTAGATAGTAGAACAATGAACCACCTGAACACGCAATCCAGGAAAAAGACTACAGAAATCAAATGCAAAGAGATTATTTGAACGGTGCAGGATGGCTCAGGCCACGCCCAGCCTTTGGGGTTATTTTGATCATCTCAATTGAGACCTGCTATGCCACAGCCAACAAAACACGAGGAGAAAATGTAGGTACATACAAAAACCACTGAAAATGAAGCATAGCACGAACAAGAATTTCATTCCGTTATTAACATATGAGGAAAGTCATGAGAAGCAATACGTGCAATAAATACTCTGAAATAAAGAAAATCAAATTAACTGATAAGTAATTTGAGCGACTTCAGTTGAACCTGTAATGTAACACGATCAAGTCTAGATGGACGTCATCAAATCACATTTAGTTTCATAAGAATGTTGGAAGACCTACATATATACTTGGAAAAATAATGGAAATTATTACTTTCTTTATTCAATTAATACTAATCTCATTACTGAGAGAAAAAAAAGATTTACAACATTGGATTATTAATTATACCCTGAAAAAGTAAACAAGAGTAAAACAAAACCGGCGGCATCAGACACTATGTTAAAATGAACAAAAGCGCTTCAATCCTACGAAGCTCAAATATAGTGAGATGTACAAGAGCACCACCTTACATCTAGTACGAATGGTCAAGGAGGGATTGTAACTTATAACTGCACTGAAACGGGAGACAATTTTTTCAGGTAATATTTTTCCCTAAAATTAAAGTACAGTCAAGGGCACATTGAAGAAGGTCTTGCCCTCCTTAATTTGCTTCTTCATGACATAGTCATTTTGCAGCATTTGTCGCCAGTTCAACACTGCTGAGACGACGTCACAGTCATGAACTTCATGACAAACGTAACGGGTTCAGCACCAAGCAGGAGTGTATAGTGCCAAGGAATAGAGTACATCAAGAAAAGAGTTTCATACATGTTTTCAGCAGTTGATATAACCCGAGTAAAGAAACTGAGAAATTACCATACCCAATACAGCAAATTACTACATATAGTACTCCTGTGCTGTATTAAACTAAGAACTGAGTTGCACTTCAGATATAAGATAGAATAAATTTCTAATGTAAAACAAATATATCGTGCAACTGGGAATTTTTTCTCGTGATGAATTACAGTTCGTTCATGCTACCTGTCCCTAAGGCTAAAAAATCTTCTCCGACAAGGAAGTGATTACAAAAGCAGTTGTAAACCTCATGTCACTGCAAGCTCCATCATCTGAAAATCATTCTAGAAAAACCATTGCTTTTCAGGGTATCATCGTTTCAAGTCTTAACAATACTTTAATAAGTAACTTTATCAGAAAAAATTCTCATGGCTCCAAACACGGCCCTCTCTCCAAGTAATGGAGTTCTTTTGCAATTGAAATTATACCTTTCTTTCTATACTAAGTACAATACGATTAGGGTTTCCTCTCATTTTTTTAGCCACAAGTTAATGAACAACAAATTACGAGAATGTACTTGAACTAATCATTTCTAACCAGTATTACATTCTTAGTTATTTGGGTACACGTAGCACAAGATGCTGATCTTTGCAAGCAGTCAATACTTTCTACAATTCGATCAGTTTCGACTGATAAACTATAAAACGCTTAAACTCCATGGAGTTTGAGAGGCAGTTCGAAATGAATTCTATCAAGCTCAGATAAATGGCATGAGATCGATTTGAAGTATTTTAAGCCGCCAGAGTAGTTGAAACTGGTACCTTATTCAAGTAGTTCACGGACGCACAATCATCAGACGCTACCAAAAGCTACATCTTATTACCACTAATTAACTAGAATACAATGCATTTCACTGAACTCGTAGTAGTAGGAGATCAATACGCGATACACAAGAAAAGTAGTTCCGGATTAGCTTACTATCCATTTGATGAAGAACGCAGTCTTTGAAGATGACAACCATAACTTGACCACAAATCAGCAACCATACAAACACAGCAAAAGAATACGCAAAACTAAAACAGCCCAAATTCAAATTACAGTACTACCCTAAGAATAAAGAAGCTGTAACCAATGGTTGACCTATAAATTACAATAGTATCTCTGCAAAAAATATCTAAATCGCTAGGAGCAACTACTTCATCGCAATTTGGAATAAAAAATCAAAACAAAACGAAGGAATGTGAAATCAGACGAGCATTAACAGAAGTTAATTACGAAAGCAACCCAACACAAATAGTGGCAAACTCATATTCAGCCAGACATTGACTTATACGCAGCCATAAATCAGAGTGGCAATGGAAGACGATGTAACTCACGACAGCTGCGCTCGTCAGAATCGTCATAAGGGCAGTCTCTCCTGCCGTCGCATCTCTTGCGTAGGTCTAGGCAAGTGCCGTAGTCGCACTGCCACTCTATCGCTGGATTACAAGCTGTACGCAGCAATGGACGGTGGTACGGTCACCAAGTTACGAGGAGCACCAATCGTCAGACCAGGAGAACCAAAATTGCAGATATAGTCGAGTCATATTTAATACGACGCGCGGTGCCACAGCCATCACAGCACGAATTTCCAAGCCCGATACGAGACGCAGTGTCACATTCGATTCGAGATCCAGGGTCATGTTGTGGCAACACCGAATCCAGTCAAAACGAGCAGCAGAAGGAAGAAAAAACATGTGGGTTAGTAATGTAGCTGAGGTTTTTAACAGCAACCAAATTAAAATAGCAAACAGTCTCGATATGAAAAATCTGACAAAAACTGACAAGAGATAAAACTACTTTACCACTGCATGGTATTCTGATACAAAAACTGAATGAAAAACTGTTATTCTAATGAATATATAACAGGAAAAGATTTGGGTTGGAATAGAGCAGAGGTTGGAATGGTCTCGCCCTTCAGCACAAACACAAAACTCTGAAATATATTACAAGTAGATCAGATACAGTGTAGGTATGTCAAAAATAGCAGAGTGTTATTGTCCAAACAATGTTCGCATGCTTCTACAGATACATAATATTTTCTAGGAATAACTATAAATAACCATTGCATGGCCTTTAATACAGACTTTTGTGAGAGAAATAACGAACTAGTGAATCAAAAAGTAGTAGTTGATGAACGAAAAATACACGTCAGAATGAAAAGTGCTAAATTCAATAAAGATTGTTCACGCCGCTAACGAGCCACAGAGCTGTAAGGCTTCCAAGAAAGAGAATGAGGGACGAGAGACAACCAGACAATTGTTAATCAGAACGACGATAAATCGCACTACCATCGCTTACAGCACCCTAATATTTAGAAAAACATGTCAGGTGAGTCTGGAAAACTGCGTATGATGGACAGGTTGAGGGAATTTCCCGAAGTTGCGTTTACTTATTAATGCTTGGCCGACACGTTCAGTTTACCAATCAATATCTGGTACACACGTTCAGATTACTAATCAATACCTGTCTCACACGACCAGTTTACCAATCAATATCTGGTACACACGTTCAGTTTACTAATCAATATCTGTCTCACACGACCAGTTTACCTATTAATGCCTAGCTCACACATTCAGTTTATCAATCAATACCTGTCTCACACGACCAGTTTACCTATTAATGCCTAGCTCACACAGTCAGTTTATCATTTAATGCCTGGCTCACACGTTCAGTTTTCCAATTAATGCCTGGCTCACGCGTTTAGTTAGCCCATTAACGCTCGGCTCACACATTCAAAAAGAATTTCATAATTTACAGAAGAATAACAAAGCAGGAACCACAAAAATTATCTCGGATTCCTAATACACTCGCCATAGCCAGAATACATACATTTACTATTATATGACAATTGCTGTCCTTCTCAGGTCCAACATAAATTTAAATCACTGCAGGATTCATAAACCACGGCAAGCAGCGACGAGTTCAATGCCTACATGAGAGCTTTAGGGACACGAACAACAAAAAAGTTTCATCGTATTACTACAGCATAAAGTGAATGTCAAACATAACGTACTCTTTTCAGAAAGTCAGTGAAAATGAAATGATTTCATTGAAAACAGAATAATCTATATTATGATCTCGCGTTTTATGTAATCAATATGTTCAATTTTTCAAACACAATTTTTTTTAATAACGAGAATAACCAAATAATATCTAGATGATTATTATTTCAGAAATCAAACAAAATCAAGTTTAATTATTATCCGCTTCGCCGTAAAATAAGCATTGAAATCGAAAAAAATGCACTTTATCTCATAATTTGCATCACAGCATAATAAACAATCGAGCACACTTTAGAGCCAAATAAATCAATTCATACTGCAATCACTGACAAAGCAATGACCAGTCTTTTCATATTCCTTGTGAAAACATTTTCTTTCAACAGACTAATTGTAGAAACCAATGAAAAACAATGGAATGTAGCAATCAATAACAAAGCAAGTAAAAATAAGTTCAATCAGAAATCAATAACAAATGCAATGTTATATATCGCTACATGAAACTTTTAGTTCACTGATGTATGTACACCGTACTGAAATTTAAGAGAAGAAGAAAAAATCATTCGTCGGTACTGTAAGAAATTCATTCAATTTTATTTTTAAGAACATGCCTCCCCATAGCAGATTTTTTAACGAAGCTTCACTGGCTTCAACACTTCCTAAGCCATGCAACGTACGTTAGGGAATCGAGCACTGATTTTTTTTTAGTTTTGCCAAGTGTTTAATGCCCAGATTCACATAAGTGAGACAAAACGCATCACAGTTGAAAATAATAAGACATAAATCTGAAATTTATTTACGACTACCATCAGGGTCAAAGTCATGCAAGCAATCACAGTAGACTTCGAGCCAGTCATTTAATTAAGCGCGCAGTAAAAGCAAGCGACCGCAAGAAGGCGTCAATACCGCGATGGCAGTCGACTTCATCAGACCCGTCACCGCAGTGAGGAGTTCCATCACAGCGCAGGTAATTCGGAAGACAGAAGCCGTCGTTGCATCTCCACTCTCCCAAGCCGCACTCTTATGATTTGTATAAATGAAATTTTAATACCAGATGAACGCTAGTTCAAGTATAGTGTGTCTTACATATAATGAAATATTTCTGTGCATCAGGATACACAAGACATGATTACTGTACCATCGTATATAAAAACAGTACGAACAGTATAAAAATGCAGTATACGAGTAAATGTAGCCTCGAAGGAATGAGAAGTTTTCTCTTCTAATCGGTAGTCAATTTCAAACACAAATTTCGTGACACCATAGAACGCTCGAACGCACATTACGCGAAGAAAAAATTCCGTACGTATCACTGCAATTACCACTACTGCAATGTTGTTAGCAGTCGATCTAAGAGCAGCGCAGGAACTGCGAAGCATCCCCACCGAACGTAACAAATTGCTACACGACTCCTATGCGACAGAGACGATGAACTTCGCCGAATTTTGGACATAAGATGAAACACAAGTCTACATGTATTGCTGTTGAAAAATTGTTCAAAACATAATTACGAAAATTTAAAAGTTAGAAGTCATACACTTGAATATTGTTTTCTATGAAAGTCTTGTAGTCCACATACCTTAGTACAGCATGAATGCATTACAAATGATAAGAGTAAAGGAAAAGATTATTTGTTAATGGTAACATTTTTAGCCATGTTATCATACCCTGGGGGCAGTTGGACTCGTCGGAGGCGTCTGTGCAGTGCGGAGTTCCGTCGCACAAGAGATACTCGGGGATGCAACGTCCGTCTCCGCACAGAAACTCGCCGCTACCGCATGACGGAGCTGTACCGGCATTGCAGAGGTAATTCCAACACTCAGTCACAACACAGCAATAGGCTAATTATTTTTACGATAAGAGTCAGTCACAGAGAATTGACATGTACCGACATGGCACAGGCAGCGGCAAAGCCGTTCACGGCTTAATTCCAGCGGGGAAAAAGATAAGCTGTACAATCATTCGGCAGCCGCGAAGTACTCCGATGAATACTTTTGGTTTCCCTGGTAAAGAGAATTCTTGACCATTACAATTTTTTACCTCAAGTGTAAAGTAAGTGCAAGCCTTTCAACGGAAAGAACTATCGATGTTTGGAAGCATCCTTTAAAGCTTGCAATTTGAGTGCAGATGGCTCAGAGACTGACGAGTCGAAGTGGTGGCACAATTATTAGTGTTTAATTTAATTTTGTGAAGTCCCTTGAGTTAAAAAAAAAGAGAACAAAACACAATTTTCACTGTAAATGACAATTTTAGAATCTATAACTTTAGTGCCTTTCAAAACAATATGAACAAATAATAATAATTTTGACTAGAAAATAATTTTGACAGCATGTCGACTACCACAAGATGTGAAGTTAGTGAAGTTTTATGGATAAAATTTTGAAAATGAAAAAATTCTTTGTATCATGAAAACGAATGGACAAAATTTGGAAAGTTTTCGATGAAGTAAAAAATTTATCTAGGTTAGAACTATTTAATATTATTGAAAATTTCTTAAGCTTTTAAAAAATATTCTATATACATGCTATCTTATTAATATCAAGTATTTGATAAATTATGCTCAGAATTTACAGAACACAGTATATCAAAAAAGAATTAAAATCTGAAATTTTTCAAAAATTAAACAAAAAATAAACAACTAAATACCTGTTAAGTTCGATTCCTTAAAATTTATGATAAAAGTAGGCCTAGCTTTAAATAAATCATCGTAAAAATATCACAACTTTTAATTGGCAAACTTTCTACATTGCCTAAAAGCTTCAATCAATTTCAATAGTAATCAAAGTTTTCTGCTACGTTAACTTATGCAATCAAAGTATAAGCAAAGTATTAGTAATCAAATTTAATGTTATTAAAAAAGGTTTATAAAAAATCTGCTAGCGACTTTCAAAGTTACGTGAATGTCCAAATACAAGCAAATTAATGAGCAAAATCTCACTTTAACTTTCTTTGACTCGATAATTCTGACAAGACTGATAATACAATAGAAAAAGAATAAAAAAATTATCGAGTTTATTAATATTAAACAGAACAGAAATAAGGCACTGTTTTTCGAGCTCAGATGCGTACTTTGTCTTTTCAGATTCTTTTGGACGTAAAAGCCCTGAATATCTTTAAACAACTGTAATAAAGTTCTTAGGAGATTTTCTACTCATATTTAACAAAGCGGCATAATTTTTATATAATCGAATTTTATACTGATATAATTAACTTGCTAAAATTAATTATGATCATGCCAAGCTCACTTTATAGCCATTAAATGATCTTAAAAGATCATTTCAGAGGACATAATCATGCTTATCAGTTTAAAAAAGTAAAAAAGCCATCTACTACGAACGCTGATGTTATGTGAAATCATGTCAACGTGATGCTAGCAGTAACTCATATGTGTATTATTATCATAATCAGCAGCAGCGAGTTACCGTTACTTTGAAGTGATGCATCAGTGCTTTTATGTCTATGATGACAATAAGCTCTACTGTTATCGGAACTCGGACCCTTAGTTGAAAATACATTATATCTAGACTCTCAATAGTTTACTTTTATGTTTGTTTATAAATTACTCTTGTGAAACACAACCTGCAGTATGAACAGTTAGAAGCCAAACATACACTGTTACGAGGGAAAATCGATTGAGTGGTGTAGTTGTACAAGTTAATTATTTAGAAAGTACTTAGCGTCGTTACTCTTGTGCCAATGATGTACTCTAATATTACGAATTGATATCCATCCGGTTACTTAAGAATGATGGTGTATGTAAAGCAATATTAGGAAGGTTTTAGATGTTTCACGCCAATTGGTATCAGTTTGTTAATGAAAATCTTATAATATGCGATCGAGGTCAGGCTGTCAAAATACGGCAATTTAATTTTAAAGCATACTCAAGCACATAATGAAACTAAAATCCAAGTCGAATCAGCAATTTTGATTGTTAATTAAGCCAATAAAAGCAATGCACTACGCGATTGGCAATGAACTTTCTTACGAGCTTTCGTCGTATTTCAAATTCAAAACCAATCACACAATCAAGGGAAACTTCGATGCCAATCATCAATACGTGGGTTATTAAGAACCAATTTATGGATGAACCGTACCACTTGGACACCCAGTCTCGTCGGAGCCGTCACTGCAGTAAGCCTGACCGTTACACCGAAGGTACGACGGTATACAGGTGCCGTCACTGCATCTCCATTCCGATGGCCCGCACGTTGCTGCTCCAAATCCGCATAAGACACGCATTAATATTGAGGGTATGGTGGACATGATAAAATTAAAACAGAGTACTTCAAAACGCGTTCAATTAAATATACATTGAAAGCGGTACATCAGTACGTAAATCACTGTAGTGGAAAACATGTCAAAATTATCGCTTCTTAATTAACAAATGAATGTGAAAATAATGACAGTAGCAAAAGTGAATTTGTTCCACATTTTAGCGTATGATATACTTATAAACGAAATTGTACTTCTACACTGCAACACATGCGTATTATCACTTGCATACTTTTGCCAAACACAAAACAACTGAGAAGCAATCTTCACAAAAGTGTCTAGCGTCGAGTAAGTGAAACTCAATAACGTGAGTGCCCTGAAACAGAAGCGGGTGTTGTTCCCTAATAAGAAGGGGAGAAACCACCCTATAATGAGGCAGCTACAGCAGCTCGGTATACATGCACGCCATGAAAATTCATAGTGAACTTGAGTCCCCAGGGCAGTTGTCAGACAGAATTTCTCCGCATTTCACAGAACTAGAGCATCACAATTGACGAAGAAATCTGCTCTACTGTTTACTAAAGGTTCACTAAATCCAAAGCTTCTTCCGCACTCGTACAACTGTTTTTGAAAGGAATAATTGTTGATACTTCATAGTACTCCTGATTGTGCACTTGCCATTCAAATTTGTTGGATCCAATTTTGTACAGCGGCTCTCGAGAATTTGTAGATTGGAAGAACACTAATTCTTTCAATAAAAAAGAAAAATGTGCAAACAATCGACTCTATAATTAGCAGTACGAAAAAATGGTCGATTGATTGCAGAGGTGATTTGATACAAAGAATTGTGCTCTGCACTAAGACAGAATTTATTCTGCGCAATGATAAAACTGACGACGTTCCTGACCGTTGTTTGTGACAGGAGTAAGCTAAACAAAAACCTAGCATGACCAGCACTGAAAAGAAATAAACGATTAAAAAGAAGAATGAGTTATAGAAATACCTTCGGTAAAATAAATGACAAGATCATTCATGACACAGATTATGATAATTACTTGTTGTTAGAGAAGAGATTCCACAAACTTTAGCTCATACTGATGTAAATAATTAAGAAGAGGAGCTAGAAGGAAATTCTAGCTCGATACCATTTTCTGTGAACTTGATTACGTTTTTAACTTCAACAGTAAAATGTAATTCGTTTAAAAATTAATCAAAATAAAATGAGTTCTAATCAAATTCTCGATGAATGTCCCCCAATGTCATATTTGCGTCCGTCCCAAGCAGTACTGTACGAAAACAATTTGGAATTGTACGTAAAAAACGTCTAGTAAATAAACACAAACTACAAACATATATTTTCTCTTTCACCATAAAATAATTTACTTTTTACAACGCTAGGAAAATTAGACATCAATCTCGTTAATATCAGCCTCAGTACTCTGAATATGAACGGATACCAACAATTTTTATTAAAGAGAATAGGAGTACCAAAGATATAATTCCACGAAGAGCAGGAAGAAGAATGAACGAATCACAACACACTGTAGAAAAAGATATACAATTGAAGCGAGTTCCTGCGAATATTTTCCCTCATTCACTCGTTGGAAAGGAGCAAGATTTTTAACTCACATTCCTAAAATCTAGAACACAGATATTATTTCGGTCAACGACTGGGTATCACAATCGAAGCAGCAAAAATTAAAATTCACGGCTAAATGAAAATTCTGCCGACATAAATTATAACAAGATTGTTCCGATGTTCTCCTGCAGTTATTTGCAGCACGTCGTTCCTAGTAGAATGTAAGAAATATGGAGTATGGTCTGAAAGTTATAGAAGAAACAGAAAGTCAGCAATTCCCCAAGTGTCTGGAGACATGGCAAGGAAATTTACTCGTTATCTTTAAAAACAGAATAAACTTTAGCCGAAGTAACAGACTAGGAGGTCCCTGCTCGCGTTTGTATTCATGCCGTAACTCCAGCGAAGTAAATTAAGTAATGACGAAAAGTCCTTGAATACCAACCAATTGTTAGATTCACCAGGTGAATGTCAGGAGGAAGATGAAAGATCAATTAGAACCTAGTTGCCAGTTATTAGAAAAGACACACTGTGAGCTATAAAGCCCATCGGAAAAATACTGATGACAATAAAGCAACAGATCCTCCTTTACAGGTGACCCAAGCTAAAAACAATTTACACACACCAGGAGTTAATCAGAAAAATTGAATTCCACGAGTAATTTGTTCATACCAGGAACACAGTCATCTTCATCAGAGCCGTCGGGGCAGAACGGGCTGTTGTCACACACGAGGTACATCGGGATACAGCTACTGCCGTCCTTGCACCTGAATTCGTCCGACTGGCAATAAACTGCGCCAAAATAAATTGAAGTTTAAAACTGAAACTCATACTGTAATATTTATAGATAATTCATATTGTCACTGAAATTCAACATACGACAGTAAATTTTCATCAAAATAAGTGTTTGCATGGAGAAACCGCCGAGAAACATGAGCTTTTTTTAACCGAGAGTTGAATGACAAACCATAAGGGATTGGATTTGGTTATCGATTTGCATAACCCACAAATTGGAAATAATAAAACTTTTTTACTGGTTGAAAGCCCACACGATCAAATTTGAACAAGAAAGAGACGTGAATGATTCTAAAGTTACGAAAAATTTTCAGGATTCATGAGATCAAGGAACACGTCAAAGACCGCCGCTCAGAAATGCGAGACCTCGTCTAAGAAGTTAACCCTCCACGCAAGCGTAGCACTAGACACAGATGGCCGGCAAAACACTAGACAAAAAATGAGAAGAGAAGATGCATAATACTCGGTACCTTAATCTACTAGAAGTAGAAAAAATCATAGAAACAATTTTTTAAATATAATACGACTAGTATAAGAAATTGACTAGGAAATAAAGAATGTAAAGTATTAGGTAAACTAGGTTATGGTAAAAAGTCCGGAGTCTAGTAATGAAAAGATGACCGTGAAGCCATGCTTTAAGCCCCAAAAGTTAAAACTACTCAAATAATTGGAACTATTATTGCAAGTTACTGTATAGAATGAATATTAATTTGATGAGGCCACCACGGGGTAGTGACAAGGGCAAATACTCGTACAACAAAAAAATAGTTAATAGTATCTCTAAAGAATTTTTTCAAATTAACTCTTCATGAAGTGCTTATCAGATTCCATGAGCGGTGGGAAACATGAAAGCCTTTTTCAGACAAAGCACAATTAGTTGCTGGCATTTACAATTAGTTGCTCTGACTGGTACCACTAGCGTACTGAAACGGTGGTCAAGGAGGGCGAAAACAAATCAGGAAATCTCTCGATCAAAGAAACCAGCCTCTAATAAGAAATACCCCCTTAATCACAGGTGAATTCCAAGTCATATGTCACTCCCCATGAAGTTGGTAGAATTCAGTCCTTATGTAGTTTTTATAGTTATTTCAACACAACATTTAGCTTGCCGACATAGGTGATGGAAAAACAGTTGTTCGGACACACTACTCTTTTGCCTTATTATCTTCTTTTTCGTTCACTTCATTATTCTATAGTATTATTCTAATTTCCTAGGAAGCAAGAGTTGTGCTTGAAATTTAAACGATTATGATCTAGATTCTAGAGCAGTGTTTCTCAAAGTGGTCCGTACCGCCCTCTTGGGGACGTAGAGGAAATGTAAGGAAGCGGTAGGAGGGTACACCTTGAATGGGTGGCGCATATTACTGTACAATATACAGTAATATTATCATTAGAGGGCGGTGGAAAATCAAATAGTGTCCTAAGGTGGCAGTGATTGAAAAAACTTTGAGAAACACTGTTCTTGAGTTTAGATGTCATTTCTCTAACCCTGAGGAGGAGGACAGCCGGACTCATCAGAGGCGTCCGCACACTGAGCAACACCGTCACATTTTGCGGAAGCAGGTAAGCAAGTTCCATCTTCGCATCTCCATTCGTCCGCACGGCAGGTGATAGCTACAGGGGATGTGGCATGATGTTTATCAAAATTTATTCGCAGTTCGTTATTGAGAACTAGTTCCACAGGAGCGAGACATAGAAATGAGATATGAAAAATTCTAAATTTATAGGCATTATTAGCCCGATGATTTCAAAGAACTGATACGAATTAAGCACCTCATGACCGGTACATGCAGACTGCATTTCAGTAAAGTCATCATTCTGAAGTAATTAGGAAAGTTTCGCTAAACCTATCTACGCCTCAATGTTTGGCCTAAATATTTCAACGTCAATTTCTTTCGGCATAGTTTGTTTGATATTAAATTTGTAATGATCACTGTAATTGCGCGAACTATTTAACTTTCACAACACATTGAAAAAATGAAAATGGTAAATAACAGAAAATTAACAAACAATTCAAGATTATCAAATTTTCAATCATAATAAAATAATCATTCAAACATTTTCTTAAATATTAATTTCCATTGGGAGACAAGTAAGTTTTATTGATTGCTGTTGATTTTTACAGCAGTTATTTTCACTTGGTACTGTCAAAAAATTGCATAAAGATTCTCAACAGAGACTATGAGCTACATAATACAAAATCGATTGCTATAGGCGAGTTGACTGAAAGCAACATAGACCATACATCCTAGTTAAAATTTTCAATGCATCTCGAGAGGCATTGAATTTGTTTACAGTTTCAGCTCACAAATGATAGGAAATATGTTAAAACCTTACCAGATTAGGCATAAACTTTCTCATCTACAAACACCAGTACAAATTTCAAGAGTCTGACACTCACAAGACCTGACTGGAGCATATTTAACTGTACACTTCAGTCACATACTTGTTTAGCAGCCCTCTATCCCTCAATTTATAATTAGCAGATGACATGTACAGACTGAAAACCGAATTTTCAATAAATTTGCTATTAAAAACTGCACAGAAATAAACACGAGAGAATTAATTAAATTCTAGAAGATTTTAAATTTATAAATGATATAATGCCTCATCAACGAAAAACGGAATAAGCAAAAGCTAGCTAGGCGAATAAATTATTTGTAGCATGAATAAACATGTGGGTCATCCCTTGCTAAAATGTGGAGGGCTCTTAACAAAAACCCAACTTTGGAATCACAATTAACTAGACGTCAAAAATATTTTCTTTCATTCACTTCTGATGAGTACACAGTCGCCACCATATTTCATACATACCAACGCGATATTCGTAGAAAAATATGATAGTATAAGCCTAAATGAATCAAAGTGCCCACAAAACAAAAAACACGAAATAAAAATACAAACACAAAGAAACTAAAACTTTAATACGGTAATGACTAAACGATGTCAAAACAATGCACCAAAAATATTTGGTGCAACATAGAGCCAAATCCAACATTAAAAATCCCCATGCAAATCGTTGCAGGCAATTTCGCAAAACGAACAAAATAGGTTCCTTAGTGCAACGATTATAAGCGAAAGCATGCAATTCCAGCAATCAATTGAATTTCCTAAAAATTAAAAATCAAAATAAATTCCTTTAAATCTTACTACACCACGCCCTTAATTTGAACACAAGCATGAACAAAAAATCCATGACACAAATTAACAACCAAGGCTAAAAGCTGTAAAATTTGTTCAGCGTCAAGTTGTGTATGAAAGATTCGACGTTTTTATATTTTGCCTGTCTTTCAGGGGAAGTTTTAAACTTTAAATATAGATTTACGTCTCAATTTCAAAGAAAATTTTTAATAATTATTCAAAAAATTTAAAAAAGACTCATGTAGCAGGTTGGCGAGCAGTTGTTTCGACAGCTATGCAGGGCATGAAAGCATAAGTAAAACTGAAAAGTCTTTCGCCGCACTCTATAATTATTGAATCGAAATCTGTCAGCTTTTCTATTGTGCTTCAGTATAAAGAACAATGCAATGTTATCCGTCAATTTGAGGCAGTAAAATGTAGTAAAATTTCCCAAGTTAACTTATCAAAAGTTACATTGGGCAACAGTCAGCAGAAGTACCGCAAATAAAATAAAGCAGGCGGTAAATGTGTACAGGAGCGACCAGCGGGAAAAAAGATCAAATAAATTCTGAACCTCTGTATTACACTTTGTCCACTGAAGCAATTTTTGATTTCAATGAAAAAAAATTGAAGGAAAAATGGTGTATCCTGTCAGAAGTAATTAAACAACGATATTTTTTGACCATAATGTGACTGACAATAAACACAATAATAACAAATATTTGTCAGAATGAACAATACTTTAAAATAACTGAACAAATAACTGTAAAACGCGACTTTCAAAAGTCTAATGCAACAATAGCATCTGAAAAACATAAAATGAAACATGGAAAACCACCCAATTAAAATATAAAATGGGGTTTTTGAAATTGAAACACGCATTCTATCATAGAAATCGAAAGATTGTGCTCCCAAAGACTTGCGTACTCTCGTTATCTCCTCAAAGGCTGTTGTTCTCTAAAACTTTGCGACAGAAATATCGGCGCGAAAATAGTTAAAAAATACACAGTTTAGATAAAACTAAGCAATTTACGACATTCCATCCTCATTTAAATAAAACGAACACACGAAGCCAATTCGAGCATGCAAGCCTACACTGAAATACCGGAGAAATCATTTACAAGATTTTACAAATCACACGTACGCATGCAGGGAGAAGTTACAGTAATCAAGTTAAAAATACACACAAAAATTGCTGTCACTACTGGTTCGTTAAACGAAGTGACGAATAGCTTTGGTTGCAATTAAATTAAATTAAATTGTTGATAAAAACGGAAGAAAAGTTTATTTCACGAAATTCCCTATAAAGTTAAAGTCAGGAGACAGCTCACAGGCGAATTCTTCTGGTCAATACAACGCGAAATGCGTCTGCAGTTTGACCAAACTGTTATTCACAAGCCAAAGATAGCGAAGTAAAGTCTCGTTCGTATCCTAGTCAATATTTAAAACATCGACCACGCCGGTTCCAGAGCGAACCTAGGGCAAAATTACCAACAAACTAGTTTCCAATTTGGAAAGATTTAGAATAACGAAATCATAAATTCAGATGCTTGATTCAAGTATTAAAGATAATAAGAGGCCAAACTGGATAGAGTCATAAAGGAGAAGATCATAAATCGCGTTGAACACAACTGCATGTGACGAGAAATTATTTAATGATAAACTGAACACTAAACATCAGATCATCCCATAAGCGTAAAAATGTTAAAACATGATAAAAAACTTGAACTGTTTTCGGAAAGAAATTCGGAATCCAAGGTGAAATCCTGTAGAGGAAAAAAGAAATTTAATCGCTTAACCGAAAAAATTCCGACGTTTAATTTCCATTCAAGTGTGACGGAAATTGAGGGACGAGATAAAATCTTCCGAAACAATTACACTGTCAAAATCATAACAAGCAAACATGATCTAGAAGAAACAGATAAGGTCTTAGAGGATCTGAGACAAATTGAGTCAGATCTCGAAGATAATTGCAAGATTTTGGGAACTCAAGTCAGACGGAGTGAAATTTTGGGAGAAGATCAGAAGATTATCAGTACATAAGCCGAAACTAAAAATCAGAGGAGTCAGCAACTTCCACACGCGTAGAGAATCAGAGAGAGAGAGGGAGACAATTGGATGCTCGGAGATGCATAGAGAGATTCGAGGACCCACCGCTGCAGCCGAGCTCGTCTGATCCATCATGACAGTAGAAGTGTCCGTCACACTTCAGGTGAGGCGCGTAACAGAGACCGTTGTCCAAACATCGCGGATGGCCCGGGGGGCAAGACACTTAAAACACCGAGATAACGTTCAGTCAGACCAGAAATATCGAGCGTTTATACATCAATAAATCGATCTTTAATTTTCCGCATCAAAAAAATCGAGTTCCGTTTTCCTGAAGAACATACCAGAAAAATATTCAGTCTTGGCTGGAGTTAAAGTGATGCAGGATGTCGTATGGCTTGGCTGAACACAATCTGCGCCATTACTATCAATTTTCTCTGTATGTAAACTTGTTGAATGGGCGAAATCAAAATGGATAAACAAATATTTTCGTCGGAAAAGAGAAGTATTCCAAATGATGGGCTCAAACTCAATCGTTGGTAATGCAGCTAGATTCTTCTACAAATCAACCCTCACCTTCACAACTATCGGTCTGGACAAGCAGAAAATTAATTGCTCTTATCACGCTCCAAGTAATTGACTGATGGGACTACAATGTCAATCGTTAGCAACACATTGCATGAACGAACTAATAATTATACATAGCTTGGTCTTCGGACAATGAAATACGGTGGAATAGTTATCTAGCACTGCATGTACGAAAGGAAAGAATTAATTATAAGGGTCAAGATAATCGCCAATAAAAACTATTTTTACTGAGCTTAACCAAAATACTCATATATATGAGGCTTATCTTTTCGTTTGTGTAAGAGTCATCATTAGATGATAAGGTCAGTTTTCAGACATGGAGTAAAATTATAAGCCAATGATGACCGGTTTGTCAACATAAACATTGTTGAATGAACGAATAGGTTCTTTTCACTTCACAATTTTGCATCAGCAACAATTTTCAATCCTTTCCTGTTATGTTGCCAACAACACGCAATTAGTCTGAACTCCAGAAGTAAAAAAACCTTACTCCATTACGGAAAACGGTTGAAAACTGCATTGCCTACTTTATACATACGAATTATATTTATAAAATGCTGCTACTAGCATTGTTGCATTACTTGAGCACAGGAGCGATCAAACCATTAATCATGTTAAGCAAAACCGTAGGCTGCCCAACGCGTTCACTTCCTCAATAAGCGCAACTCAAATAACATAAAAGCAACACACTAAAATAACCTCAACCATCCGTGCAGCTTAAAAAGCGTTAAAACAATTGTTTAAAGCAAAAAAAAAACGTTCAAGTTTAGAAGCTGAGGAGTTAAAGCTACAAATGATATATTTGGGGAATTCCGTTAAGGAAAAATGTATGTACATGACTGGAAACCAAAGCACAACTCACCTTGAGTAATGAAGTAGAACAAAATAACATGGATTACAAGAAAATAAAACTACAAATGAAGACACACGGAACACGCGGAATTTGTGAGCCATTAGTCACTGCTATACTGAAGAATATCCTTCATTCCAGGAATACTTTAGAGTAGTAGCTCTGTGTTCGATGAGATGAGGAATATTGCGTTCCATTTTTCTTGCTAGTGAAATATTGTATCGATAATCAGCTTTTGGACATCAAACCACCTAATATTTTCCAGTTATATCAATGTAAACTTGTTTCTATTGCTATTTTTACTTCTAATAATTTCACTATTACTGCTGTTATTTCTTTCACTATTTATACAGTAAATTAAGGAGATAATGTGTATGAACGATTGTATATAGTAGAGATACGAGATAGATGGCTGTAACTTCACAGCGTTCTAGAAGAAGGTGATCGCAGCAACTACTGATGACCTGGCGTATTGTTATCCACTTTATTTACGTAACAAAGTTAGCAATACAATAACTATTCACTAACGACAATGAACCCTCACTGATTCATTGAAAATACCAAATGATATTTAAATATGCATATAAACAATTATTTCCAATAATATATGACAATTCATTATATCATTTCGAATGAATGATAATGAATGTCTCTCACCACTAAATGATGATGCATTCCTAATGTACTTAAATACTCCATTTATGAGAGCTAATTGAAATTTCCAGTGAGTAAATGATCGATCAATCCTGAATGTACCTTATGATATGAAAGTACTTTTAAATGTTGGCAGAGATATTAATGACTTGAGTTTGACTCGATGCTGATTCCCAAAAATTGGTAGGGGTTGTTTATAAAATTCAAAATTTAATATCATGATAATTTTGTGTTTTCATAAATTTAACGTTTTTTGAACGAAAACTAAAAAACCCTACGATATGATTTCCACTATGACTCGGCCTTTAACGATGTATGGTACACTTAGTCACGCTTTAGTTTTTCGAAATCTGTCTTGACTCTGTTCTGAAAACGGTTTTGAGGATGTCACAATAGCAGTAGACTTGTAATGTTCGTTGTAGCGTCAAAATTTAGTACAAAGACCGGTGAGTGCAGCAGTTAGAATAAAAAAACTGACCTGGAGGTGTGAAGTCGCAATCGTGCTCGTCTGAGCCATCGTGGCAATAATCTTGTCCATCACATCGAACGATAGCTGGCACGCAGTCTCCGTTTTTGCATTGGAATTGACCGGGACCGCATGCTGATGTTCGTACAGCAAAGGAGCCACACCAATATTAGAAATTGAAAACTCGTACCTTGTAACCAATGCCGCACACACAACGCAAAAGCAGTGTACTGTAGTCAAAATCTACAGTCGCTATAACGCTTACCACCGTCATCCCTTGAGTAACAGAAACAAAGGGATGACAGTGGCAGCTTTACAACGGTGTGATGCTCAACGTCACAGCGATGATGAAGTAAGGTGTGTGCAAGTAAGCTACAACGTGTGTATGTGCATAGAGAAGTGATTGCAACCGTCTGCTGAAGAACATTTCAAAATAAATTACATAATTTTACATTGTGCCCACACAATATTGCAAAAGTTGTGTAGAGATATTTCGAAACTGAACGTATATTTTCCCCCCGTGCAGCGACATGTTGCCATCACCTCTGCATTTCTAGATATACAGTGCATCTATAGTAAACATGTGACCTCAGACATGCTCTACTGGGAACCTCTGCAACAGCTTTTCAGGGAACTAATGTAGGAAAGGTACTTGAATCTTTGCATGACATTCAAGCGTTTTCTCTTTGAAGTACATACTCTACCACTTTCTCAGAAGAGAAAATTTCTACAGAAGTGGAGAACTTCTAAGCACCACACATTTGACGCTTGCGACAGGTTCAGAGTTGTCATTGATGACGTTAACACCCCTTTTCTTTCGGTCGATTATACGATTAGAGGAAACCGGAAGAGTCGAAAGACATTTTAAAATGTCTACCAACTGTATATTTTATACGTATTTTGCTCAAAAAAAGAAAAGCGAGACATTCTTACTGAAATAGTCGTATTAGTATGACGAGAGCTGACCATTGTTTTGAAAGCAACTAAGGAACCAAATTCGACTGTGATGGAGGGGAGTGAGGCTTGGCGGCAGTAACACAAGATTCTTGTATTGAACATCATGAGATGAACTTAAGTTGAACGCGTTACTTGAGAGATTACAATCTTGCAATAGTATAATATCAAAATAACCATTTTAACTGCACTTGCAGCTCATTTGAAAACAGACTATGACCATTATTATTTGATACTTCAAAAAATAGATTATGACCATGACTGTATTTGAAAATGGGTTACAGTGATCAAGATTGTAAGCGAAAAAAAAATCATCACAGTTATACTACAATTTGCATATCAATTACCAGCATTAACTTTAAAATTCCAGAAAGACTACGTTTCTTCAGGCACGTCTTCCTCCGAAGTTAAGGGAGACAAAATTTCAAATAAATCAAATGAGTGTATCCTCCAACAATAATCTGAATGTATTAGCTGATGCTGTAAGATTTTATAAACAATGGAAGCGACTTCTTGAAAAGCTTTTGTCGAGATTCCCAGTATGCTGAAACGAAGCACAAACACCACCACCACTTGCTACAATTTTGTACAAATTGAGTATGCTAACACATTTTACTAGTACTTGAAATTATTCAAGAATTCAATACCATAAAACTTAGTGTTATTGGCAATTCATATTACAACATTTATTTTCTAAACAATGAATTCTAAAACATTTCAACGCTCTAGTGCAAAAAAATATGAAACGTGTAGAAAATCGCATCCATTTTGTATCAAAAGCTATTCTGAACGTTGATTCAATATTTACGTGTAAATAACATTGAACAAAAATCGAATTTTTCGGAATTATTACTTCTGTTAATATTAATTTCGTTATGCGTTAAAATTTGTGATTAGATTCTGTTGATTATTGATGAGTGAAGAGCCCGGTGACAGCGCTTCGTGCGTCAGATGGGGGAAGCAAGACGTGCGGAATTTACAAATGTCATTCATGTGGAGAATATGTTTTGTGCAATTTATTAATGTCATTAATGTCCAAGAAATTCTCAGAATAATTATAACTTCAGTGCCGAGTTAACGTAAATTAGGTCATCATCGTCAAGTACCGTAGAATATACGGTAATTGACAGAAATAACGGTTTATCTGACAGCAAATTAAAGCTGGTAAGCGAAGAAAACACCAAGACCAAGAGAAAAATCGAGGAAAACTCTGAATAACATGTGCGTACTGCTGCATGAAATAATTTTGAATTAAAATTAAAATTTCTAAATTATATTAAGAGGTCCAATCACTTTGTTTCAAAAAATAATTTGATTAAGAGTTGGTATTAATATTCTCCCCATAAATGACACAATTTACAGACATAAAAATATTCTGATCAAGACTCGAGTAAATTTTTTCCATGAGTACCACACTATCTCATTTAGTAGTAATTGAAAAGTTATTTTTCCAAGCTGATATTGTGTACAGAATAAAGTTGACACGTAATGCCAACCACAAGCCGGGGTGAAAAGAGTGATTTCCATGAACTCAGCAACACCCCAAAATGCATGAGTTTCCATCCACCGACTGGTTAGTGAATGACATGCAAGCGAGTATTATAACCCATTGCACATAGATGTGAATATATTGGTGCGTATACAGAAAAAGCTCACCTGTTTGAACATTGCCATCACAATAAAAGGCGTCAAAAACGTAATTCAATGTCCAAGACAAAAATGCTTGTTTAAAAAATAAAGAAACCATTCAAGAAATCTGAAGCCCTAAGTTTGTACTCGCACAGTGAACTCAAACGGAACATTGTGCAGATAACATTAAGCTTCATTTCAAAATGAAGTAACAGGATACGATGAATGCTTCAATTTTCAGCCCGACAAAGCAACAAAACTAACACATTATAATGTATGTCAATATGCCACACGTTACAGTTTTTTGTAACACTGTAACTGTAATAGGACATGATAACATAAGGTCTTAACACGCATAAACAGCTTGTAACAGCTCCACGTACAACGAATACAAGGGCGGGGATTGATTGGTATGAGGTATACAAATAAAAACCAGAGTTTGGAACATATTCTAAAAGCGTTATCTAGTGTATTCTCAAGTGCAGTAGTTGTACTTGTTCTTATGTGTTGAAACACATCCTAGATCATTTGTTACTTCTGTTGAAGTTCAGAGAATACGACTAGCACCCTATCTTCGATTCACGAATTAGTTAACAACTCGGATACGACTTTTTCACAAACATATTTTCAAAGTAAAGACACAGAGTCTCATATTCTCACTCGAAAGTGAGGAATAAAATTGGCCGAGGATATGCATGCGTCATTAAAAGAAAGCTTCAACGATCATCACCAAGGCGCACAGCCCTGAATTCGTCTCGCGGATTGATCCGTCAAATTCTCAGTTATCAAAGTACGAAGAAGAACAAGCCTGCAACATTCATAAAAAACTAAAGATTCACACGATGGTAAAATATAGCTGTAACATGGCACAGTTCTATAGCGGTTAATTTTGAGTTTCCCAAATTCAGTCACAGTTTCACGTCTCAAAACACATTAGGAAAATTGAAACTTTAAACAACCTGAAAATGCGACAAGAGTCGGACATACATATCATAAATGGTACACAATGGAATCGGACCATATTACGTTTTTAATATTTCCAAGCGTTTTCATCTGTTGAACAAATATGTGAGTTCCAGCATTAAGGCAACTCATTGATTCATTTACACAACAAATACCCACATAATGACCCAATAAAGCACAATTTTAATATAAAGTCCGAAAAAATATGTAGTTGCAAACGAGGAGCGTTCAGAAATATATTGTTCGCTGTTATAGCAATGTTTCTGTTCACTAAGCAAGAAGCAGAATACAAATATTTGTTCCAACATCCTTTTTCTAAGTTGCACAATGGTAAAGGCTATATGAACAACTTCAATGTAAATAACAAATTAACGAAAATTTGCTCCACACAGCATTCACACAGTTAAATAGCGCAACATTTATATCTTCAGCAATGGCAAGCGTTGAGCTTGATCAACATAAATGAACAACAAACCGATGCTGTATATCACACCGTTGAAAAACAGAACGTCATCTTACATGCTGTAACACTGAATAACAATTTAAAACGAATTCAGTGCATCAAATTCTTAATTTTAAGGTGCATCAGCATGAACAACGACCAGCTGATGCCATGTAACACTGCCATTAAACGAGTGCAAACTTTTCCCTTATATTCTGACATATATTCATAGTATTGAATCTTCAATGAATATGGTTCATTACAAGGACTGCAACGAGGAATCTAGAACCACTGTCATTCAAGCGGGTAGAGGCGAACGAGAGACTGAAACCAGGACACACAGCGGACTTCACCATCCCAATGTCAAGGTATCACAGAGTGTATAAATAGCAACACAAGAATATTCAACAAATGAAGCCCAAACATGTTCTTAAGTTAAAACAATTTTCATTTTCAGATAAAACTGAAAAAATAATATGATTCCATAACTTTAAATTTTTAATTAATTTTTGTAGGCTTCGATAGCTGACACCTATATGTATAGAGTCGCAAGTGTCAAGTGAGTAACTTGATATCAGTAACATTGACGTTTGACCTCGTCTGGAAATAATCCATCATTGAAATGACAATAGATACGTACAGTACATGTACACCCGTGCGTTCATATGCCAGGATTGAGGTCTCTTATAAAGGTCTCTTATAAGTATACAGAGCAGAAGGACAACAACAACTGTTCTTATTACTGGAATAAATAGTTGAATTCCGTGTCGCGGAAAAAATATATTGAACATACGAAACAATATAGAATACCAGCAGCAAAGAAATGCGAGGTCGACATATGCTCTGAGTGCACCAGAAGCTAAAGCTTGACAACGAGTAAAAAAGACATCCATGAACCATTAAAGAGTGCATCAATGGACTAACCCGTTGGAGAACAGTACCGTTCGTCATCTCCGTTCACGCAGTCAGTTTTACCGTCACAAACCCTCTTGTAATTGATGAAACAGCCGTTGTCACACTGCCACCATCGTTCTACCAGGAAACAGCCCATGTCAATCACTCGTTGAGTGAGACGCACAAAAGGCCTGACGACAAGCATTCAAGCTCCTCATTTGGTGGACTTGAAGCGATACCTTCCCAGCAGACCATTGCGATGAAACTACCTCAGAACTGAATAGATGTGACCAATCACGTGACGCTTTTCCTAGAACTAATATCACACTGCAAAAGATAAACGCTGCACACTATATGAATCTCGATGGAGCTTCTGTTTATTAATTAAACAAGTGTTACAGAGATCGACATCAAAATTATTTCATTTAAGTCGACTGAGGTTTCAGTATGATAAAATTCTTACCACTCAAAAACTCTTCATACCTAGCGATAAGATATTAAACATGCATGGTAATTTGATGGTGTTGCGCTGTTGGTCAGTTAGAACGTTGTTACCTTGTCACAGTGCATGATGCCAAAGCGTACGTGATAATAAATATACATATGTATACTGTGCAAAAAAGTAGTAGCTATGTGAGTTCAAGTAGTATATGTTAATGCATGCATGGCACGACACTGTCAGACTATAAACACACTCACTAATGAACGCAAAAACAAGGCTGTACTGTTCAAAAGAAGCAGATAAAAATAGGAATTGGACATACCTTTGCACAAGACACAGGGCCTAAGGTTCCAACCAAATCTACGTTAAGCACAGGCCACATAAAACCATAGTACACGAACATAATACGAGTATGATACTCGATTGGAATATGTGTTGTTTCGTGCAAAGCGCAATAGTGTGCAAAAAAGTGGAATTCAAGTTTTAGAATTCATTTGTACACTGAGAAGATTTTCAAGTTGATGACTTTACTAACATCAGCGAAGGGCGAAGACCTATGAGAGTACAGGCAGTCTGTGATTGTTATTTTCATCTTGGCTATAGACTAACACCCCTGAAATGCTAGAAGGATTCATTTTCATCCTTAAATTAGAATGGGTGGAGGGACTAGAATCGGAAAAAGTGTGTTCTAATGCCTATGGACTCGACTACCCCACGGAATGTGTGCAGAGATATACATTGGAAAAAGCGTATATGTGAAGTCGTATCTATAAACGTCACTGTCCCAAAGAATGTGTTGAGCTGCATATGTACATTCGTCGCCAAAAAGGCCTTAATATCGTACCTGTGCAGCCACGCTCGTCGGAACCGTCAGGGCAATCTGGTGCACCGTCACAGCGCTGACCACTCACGATGCAGGACTGGTCGAAGCATTGCCATTGGTCCGGCCTACACTCTATGTACACACGGGCAAATATGAAATTAATAAAAACAATTAAAGCACAGTTAAAAAAACGAAGCATCTATTCTACTGATGCACACAGAAGCAAAGCAAATTAACTTTAGAGCATAAGCACAAAAAAGTAAACACAGCATCACATCATGGCTTACTAAAAAATTACTAAAAAATTTCATGAGTTACTACATCGTTTTTGAAGTTTATTAAATATATGTAAAGTTTGACTCAAATTTCGATCTCATGGAGATGGAAATCGCAACAAATAAAAAACAAGTCATTTGATTTAATTAATTATCTGTCATGCTTTCACTACATTGCTGTATAGATCAAAATGAAAAATGGCTCAGAGAAGAAAAATATGCAGAATAAAATGCTCAATAACATACAAAGAAAACAAGAAGCGTCAATCTACTCATCGTATCATGTGTGAAAAAGATACACAAATATTCTCAGCAGTGATAACAGATGCTTATAAAAATGACATTGAAACGAGATGGGTCACAAAACCAAACGAGGGAAAATATGAAAGTTCGAGTAAATATACTGTAAACAATTTCAAGGAAGTTATACAGCAAAAGATGCCCTGAAAAGGAAAACAAAATTATGCGGATGACAAATATAAAAAATCAAATCTACAAGTAATTTACAAGCAAGTGAGTAAATACTTCAGTAGGTGATCTTGAAAAAGCTGAAAAGAATTCACCAAAAAGGAGAAAAAAATTACCATTCAAATATAAGCTTAAATGCATAATGAATTTATAGTGAATAACAAAATGAGTTTCTGATTTGAATTGGATATCAGCGGTTCAAATAGAAGACGTTTCACATAAAAGGCACCACATTAGTCCCATAAATCCTTAGCGCTTAAGGCTTGCATAAAGCCAAGGAGCATGAATAAAGGAAAACATCCATCGACTGATGTTTTTGATCCTTCACCGTATCAGACAGACAGCCACGGGTCAGTTGTCACTCAACCTTAGTGATCAGCACAGAGTGAAATTTTTAACTCTTTAATACTAACTTACGTTATGAGACCGACATAAAATCTATGACTCTTGAGTGATAGACAAGCACCATCTTCTCCACTTTATAGTGATCAATATAATGACACAAACCTACGACATGAGTGGGAAAAAATCTATAGTTGTTGAGTGACAGACAAGCACCATCACCTCCACTTTACGAGAACAATGGTTCATGAGGACATTGCCTTCCAAATGAGCTCGACAAATCTGCTTATTGAATCGGCTCCGCACGCACGGACGCAAGCTCTGGACTAGCTGCTACCAACGTTCTGCAATGGTGGCCCAGTTTACGAGACATAGGTCTGAGCGCACAGCAGAGCTTAAAACAATGTATAATAATATTACGATGACTGATTTTTACGGTAGTTCACTGTGTGTTAGATCACTCACCACTGATCGGCTTAAACAGCCATGTTTATGTGAGTGTAAATTGATAAATAAACTGAACACGTGCTTGCCAGTAGTAAACTTATAAACTGCAACGTGTAGGTAAAAAACACATATCACTGATATTCAGCGTTATTCGTTGTCTTTGTAACCAAAATCTACACTGTTTTCTGTCACAATTGTTGGCAGTTAACGCAAATGACAGGCAAGAACAGATCATCGAAAGCTAATGCTTTTCATGTGAAAAAATCATCAAAAAATATTGATAAATAATTTTCAGGAAAAATTGCCACTGCCTCATAACAAACATCTTCATCTCAATAGATTTTAACGCTCATCGATCAGAGATTCAAAAACCACTGCTATCATAAGAAAATTCTTAAATAACATCATTCGTAGCATGATTTCGAAAAGATTATGTGATAAGCGATTATTTTCAAGCAGGGAAAAATACGAGAAATAGACTGAAACGAAGACAGCTCACTTAACTGTATACAACAACACGAGTGTGACACAGTCACAATAAGCACAAGACTCACGCTATAATGCTACTTTTCTAGTAACCAAACAACAAAATAAGCATCATGCAAAAGCACTTAGCAATGCAAGTTCCTAGACGTTCAAACAAGTTGCATTCTTCAGTTTTAAGGCCGTGTAGAAAATGACTCAATTAGCAACGGACCAACTCTCAATAATTTAAATAGGTCGTATTTTCGTGTAGTTTGTTAAAAAACAAAATCATACAAGAGTTGCTCATACATACATACATACATACATAATGTTTCTTTATTTAATAATAGACTTTAACATGCTGCCATATTTTTAAAATCCCAATTACAGATTTAGTTTTATTTGAATCGAGACAGCACAACTTATGAAATAGAAAAAATGCTTTGACTTGTGGGTAAATAAAATAAGTATTATTTTAGCTCCTACCAAATTAGGATGAGCTCAATATTAATAAACTTATGCCTGGTTTTGAAAAACATAGCTGCTCGACATCAAGGTAAGAAAAAATCTTGAAGTTAAAAGACAGCCTAACGCGAATAAAATCAAAATTTACATTGATGCATAAATACACGACCAAGAAGTTAGGCTCCACTTAATGTGAAGTCGGCATTAACATTCGAAATCCTCATAATTTCGTATTTGTTGTCATTATTTACGTAGCGTTTTTAGCTAGCGTAAGGTATCGAGAAAAACTTCTACAAAGAAAAGAAAGAAGCGTCAGAAAAACTGAGATAAATACACTAATGTTGTCGCATGAAAGATAAGAAAAGCGGAAGGCTAGTCTTCGGAAATGGATACTACATAAGCGAATAAATAACATTTGTACGACATGTTGCATTAAAACGAATGCGATGCTATCGGCACATTCGCTTTAGACTCAACCCGTAGCTGACAAGTATTAGACTGTTTAAAATTACATGTGAAATGCAATTCTGCAGGATTTAAAATCCTATGTTTAAAAATACAGTCGAAGCCAGTCGTTCTTTCTGCATGAGCAATAGAAGAAAATACCCTTAAAAACTAGAGAAAACACAGACTCGCAAACCCCACATAAGAAATACAGACAGCAAATTTGAAATCTTATTTCTAAACACAGATATGAACTCTCAATCACCTTACAGAATATGTAGACAAAAACACGCAAATGGCAGAGCCGATAAAAATATAATAAACACGCAGTTTTTCGCAAAACAGGGACAACAAGGCGCTCACTGTTTTCCCGTAAAAAACGGTGACACACTACACACTCCAGGGAGTAAAAATGCTCGAAAACTACACCTGAACAGTTGTACTCGTCTGATCCATCAGAACAGTGCAGCACTCCGTCGCAACGAAGGGAGAGAGGGATGCAGCCAAACTTATCCCCACACATCCACTCGTCTCGAGCACAAGAGACTGAACAAAGAGTTGCTAGAGCAGTTCTTCACACGTGCGTCATTGTTACAAGTATAAATAACAAATAGAAGACGAACTTCAGTCTCAGGGCACGAGACAGAGAGTTAGCAAATATTGTTCTGACCTACCACTTCAGTTAAATACCTCAGCACTATTTGCTGCACAATAAAAATGACACAATTTCTAAGTACCGAGTTATAAAAACCTTAATCTGGTAACATGTATTGAAAATGTCAACAAGTTTTAAACAGAAAATTAATTTAATTCGGTAGAGAAAAATTAGGGCGGGTAATTTTTCGTCCGATCGGTTAAAGTTGACATGCATTCAAACAGAAATCAGAACAATAGTATTAGGCCATCAATCGTATAAAATATGGTAACCATAATTTGAAAGATGTTACAGGATTTTTTAATCCCATACAAACAACTACATAAATTTACTGGATACAATAGTAACCTCGAAATTTTTCTGACCCACCAAAGATATCTCGAAGTAACTATTTCAAGCTTAAGCTAACACTGAAGTCCAAAAAAAGTTGCAGGCATCAAAGTAAAGGGCGAGTCTCCTGGTCTACGTTTCATTTGGCAAGCAACACAAACATAAATTCAAGCTTGACTTCAAAAAGATGGTCATGGTAGCATAATGATATGAACAATGAATCTTCTCAATTTCGCCCACGTAAATAATTAATACCCATCGAAAAGCTTCGCAGATTGCAAGCGACGTTCCAAACCAGCGCTACTGAAGTGAATGCAACACTTTTTACAGGACAAATGATGGATGAGCCATAACTGCAATATTCATCTAGTTATGTTGTTCATCGCAGAATACGAAAGTCTGACAGAGCTCAATGAAAAATCCTTAGAAATATCCTAACGTCAATAAATCTGGTCCATTTTAAATGGAGTAAATAACATTGGTAATTTATATGAATTATTCGAAATTACGTTCGGCTCTAGTCAAGCATAGAAAAATATTGATTTAATTTTTTCTCTGTTAAATATATATTAGCTTATAGAAGATCAATATCAGACCCACTATTAGTAGCACATCAATTTTTTGAAAAGATACTCAAAGTTACATATTACTAAACAGTTTTAATTGAAGCTTAAATAGAACGAAGAGCGACTGAAAAAATCATAAAATTTATCGTTCAATCAATCGGTCATAAGTGTCAGCGTTAAAATTAACTTTAGAAAAATAAAAGAAACAATTTAATGGTGGGTAAAAAATCAAGAAATATCTACAGATTTTTCACAATTCAGGGTTTTTCTCTCAAAAAAAAATATTAGTTTTGAATCCAAAAATGATTTCTGCATTTTACTGCATCAAGGCAAAACAATGAAATAGTTGAAAGAACATCAGATTGGGCAAAGTTATTTCGAAACAGCAAAACTTTTTATAATTGTTGACCAAATCAACGCACGGAGAGAAAAATGATTTTAAAATTAATAAATGCAACAATTTATATGAAAAGGAATGTAGGATATTGTACTAATAAAGTAACTCAAGCACAGACTTTAAAAACCAAAAGCTACTGAAAAGCACATGATGTTTTTTAAGAAATGAAATCAGTACAATTTTCAATCATTTGTGTAAAACACAACTTTTAACATTCCTCGAAAAAATTTACAACTATTTTCGCTTCAACAATTTGCGTCGTACTAAAGCAACTGAAAATCATGCGAATTGTATTCAATTTACTTTATACCACTTCCGAAAATTATAGAACACGGCAGCAGTTTAGGACAGTTTAGATGAAAAGAACGACTAAGCAATAACTGAACCGGAGATGTTACAGTACCGGCGGGACTGCACTGTGTCTCATCGGAGCCGTCAGGGCAATGAGGCACACCGTCGCACAGCGCGTGATCAGGAATGCAAGATCCGTCCATACAGATCCACTCCCCCCGCTGGCACTCTGCGGCATCCCGGCACCACACTCACTCACAGTGGTCTCTTACGAGCACCGGCATATCATAGCTAAAATCAAGCGCTTTGATGCTAGTTACACACTAACGTGGCGGTAATGCTATACGAGTATATATTAGGATGATATCACACGGAACTGGCATCAATTAAAACGGCATTAGACAGTGAACGAATTGAGGAAGAATTTTCCTGATGAATAAATCAGAAGTTCATTGTTACGATGGCGCCTAAAAAACATTGACACGAAGTTATCGTGCGTACATAAAGCGAATAAAGCAGATAAAAACAGAAAGAAGCCCAAGTAGTCGTCAGAAAGATAGAAAACCAAGTCCAGCTTACGCAACCGTTGCACTTAATAAACCACAACTTTATGAATCGCTTTTGAACACACCAATGAGTGAATTCAAGTGTAAAACACGAGCTATAAAGTACTGGGGTTATTAGCTTGAACTTGGCATTGATGCTTTGTGAGAACTTAATGAAAGATTTCGAAACATTCAGAATCAAATATTTACGAGTTATGTTAATATCAGATAGCGTAGTAATCTTATTCTTTCCTCACAAACTAACAGAGCAACGTGTCTAAAAGCTGCCAACAAAAAATATCAAAACACATCGAACTATCGACCACTGAAACTACAAATTTAACATCCAAGTAAGACTGCCTCCGATATCAACCCTGCCACTAAAAAGAACTTCTCAAAAAATATATAGATATCGCTTCAATGATTAAGAAGTTATTGTGTTCTTCGGTAGCAGTTCCAAGCATTTCGTACCAAAGACGCAGTCGAGCTCGTCGGTGGCATCTGGACAGTGTCTGACTCCGTCGCACTTCAGATGGTCGGCGATGCAGGTCCCGTCAGCGCACTGGAACTCCACCGCATCACACACTACCGTCACAAGGATTCCAAACAGACTATTAGCGCGTATCTAGTGATTTGTGAATGAAAGATTGGGTGAAACTGCCTACGTCGACAATGTATCATACGGGTATGACGACAGAACTAAATGCAATAAGAAGCTTTCCTTGAAACGAGGGGTACGTGCTCGCGTAAAAACTTAGCTGGCCAGTTGCGGCAAAAACTTAGCCAACCATAGGTGATGATAAAGAAATTTGCCGTACATTGCATTAGAGTTCAACACGCAAACAGTCAACGAGACTTTTCAGTGAAATAATTTTATAAAAGTATATTTATCATCAAAGAAACTAACTTCATGAATAAATGCTAAAATCTGGCTACGAAGTCGTTCTACATGAATGCATTTTGCAAACTTTTTGTTGCCCAACACATGGACTAAAAGTGATTTTTAGATTCAGTAACTGTTTGTATAGAATAGTACCTCGACAGTAATTTGTGAAACATTTGAATTAGTGTTCACCAAAATACATATAAAGTTAATTTTTAAATCAAGGAAATTCGAATGGAATATATTACCAGCCAGGAGTCCTTAATACAAGCTGACAATGAAGTCCATGAGATACACAGAGAAACATACAAGTTAATTCCCATAGAAACAAGCGTAAATAGAAGTTACTTATATCGAGAGAGCATAAATAGTGCGCATTTGTGTCATCAGGCAGAAATGATCAGTTCCTCTATGCGTATGATATGACTTTTGTGAAGATTAACAATATAGTTTTTAAAACAATTACACTTTAGTTGGAAAATACTAACTTTTTCGTAAACACAAGTGAATACGAGATGTTCAAACTCTAAAAATAAAATCAATTTATTCAATTTTATGTGCTTTTCCAACTGGAGAAGATCCTCAAGATGTTTTTAAAATATGAAATAAAGACAAAATAAAAAATCTAAATGCATTAAAACCATTTTAACATTATTTTCTGTAGAAATACACCTAAATTAAATAAATCACACAAAAATACAAAAGAATGGCCAAAAATCTCTACAATAGTTCAAAACAAAAGTCACACATTGAGCATGCAATTTGATACAAATATAATCAAATAATACCCCTTAAACTACTGTATAACACGAGTTAGCATCCGCGTTACAAGAATCGAATGCGAAGCCCAGAACGAAAAACTTGCACAACAGATAGCATGGCACTCTATGTACAGTATAAGAAATGTAACGAGTCAACAAATTTAAATGGAATTAACAAAATATCACACATGAATTCGAACAAACACTACACGGAAGATCTGAGTAACAAAGTTAACCGGAATAGTATTTAAAAAATATACATTTAATAATAGATTTTCATCTTGGAATCAAGTTAGATGAAGGAATTACCTAATTAAATACAATAGGAACGTTACATTCAAGTATTTTGCTGTCCATGATATCACCTAGTTTACTTTTTCGTTGTTCTGAAATATTTTTGAACAGATATTCAGGCCTTGACTTGTACGGAAAAAAATGCTTCACGTACGTCACGTTGTACTGCCAAGTAGAACTTTTGGAGCAGGGTTGTCATTGTGCGTTGACCACGCACAACGGTACTTCTCACGGCATGGGACTTGGGTAAACAACCGAATAATTATCGAAGTAATTATCCGACCCAAAAATGGGCCAGAAGGTTCGTTCCTATAGCCTCATTCTATTCTATTCTATTCTAAAGAATAGCTAAACTTGCATAACTGTACACATTTAAGATCAATCTACGGTGACGAAAAAATATTATCGTACTATAAACTTGCATAATTAGCATAAATTTGAAAAAAGCGACAAGTGATATAAGTAACTCCGTATATTTCTGAACAAATTTACTCATTATTTATTATCCCACTGATTGGAAGCTAAATTTATATATCTAGGTGGAAACGACATCTCAAAAGTCTACGGTCATTGAACCCAACATTTAAGTACCCAACCAATCCTATGACAAGTTGCTCCTTGTGGATGCTCTAATAGCACGCACAAAGTCAAGAAAGTTCTAAAAATATACATACCCTACAGCATGGCCACCCACTACAAAATATAAAACCACTATACATATTTGTATTTCAGATATTCCGACACATGAGAAAATTCTTCAAAAATATAGTTTAAACTCGAAAGTGCTTGGATCCACACGTTCCAATTGAATAGAATGAGGCTATAGGAACGAACCTTCAGGCCCATTCTTGAGTCGGATAATAACTTCGATAATTATTCGGTTACACAAGTCCCATGCTGTAATTCTAGCCACGTCAACCATGGCGGCAGCAGAATTCGAACCCGGGTCTTCCCGCTCGCAAGCGGATTCGCTCACCAGTCGACCAAGCTGGTGGTGTACTAATATTAAAAAATGACTAGCGACTACATAAGATAAATGATGAATGAACTTAAATAGCCAAAATAATGTAGACCATCAAAAATATTGGGGAAATCACAAAAATTTAAAACCTCAAAAACTTTTCAATTGTTATATTGTATTTTAATACAGAATGTTCGACAATGCAATTGACAGGACTTACATGCCACACTAAATTCCAGGTAAACATGTCTAATGACTTTTGGCAACTAGCGTATTAGAATGAAAATAGAAGCGAAAAGCATGAGGAATCACAGAGCTGACATCATCACACCCCCCACGATATGAGATGACATGTTATGGATTAAAGGTGATGGTATTGCATTTCCCATACCAAAAAAACTTCTTGCTTTTTTTCACTGTATCAATGCGTTATTGGAAAATTATTATCAAAACAGCATAAGTCTCGACCTAACCGTCAGCGACACAAGAGAAGCAAAGAGGTCGAGGAGAATAATCAATGTGTTAAACGATGGACCCGCGATTCTGTACAATTTATTAAGAAAATAATGCTCACGTTTGACTATTTTATTTCGTGATGGTCACAGATTACTTGCCTCAAAAAACGTTTATGGTGACTCATTTTGACAAATAATTGTGAACTTGTATTATTTTCTTTTGAACATCAAAACAAAAATGAACGATCGGGGAATATTTTTTCATAAATGAAAGCGATAAATTGTTATTACCCTTTGAAAAAAACGAAATTGTTCTTAATAACAAAAAATATGAATGAGAAATTAAACTAGTAACAGATAAATGGTTCGGATTCAATGTACAAAATAAATCAGTGAACACAAAAACTAAAACTTCCAATATCCGAGCACAATACAGACAGAAGGCATTTTGAAAAACCGTAGCCAAAGAGCAGTAATCAGAATTTAGCGACAAACAATGATTAGGCAGAATCAGAACCTATATCCTAGTAAACACAGACTAGGCAGCAATCAGACACTAAGCGGCAATCACAGACTAGACAGCAATCACAGACTAGGCAGCAATCAGACAATAAGCGGCAATCACAGACAAGACAACAATCACAGAGTAGACAGCAATCACAAACTAGGCAGCAATCACAGAGTAGACAGCAATCACAAACTAAGCAGCAATCACAGAGTAGACAACAATCAGAGACTAGGCAGCACTCAGACACAGGCAGCAGCCAGCAACACGGCATCAGTACCCGGCACAGTCGGACAGTCGTGTTCATCAGAGGCATCAGGGCAGTTGGGCACAGCGTCGCACACAGAGCTCTGGAGTACGCATGTTTTGCGATCTCCACACAGCCAATAATCTTGAGCGCAGTCCACTGAATGTAAAATATTAACCCTATAACGACCGAGTTATTTTTTGACTGAATAAAATATTGCACCAATTATCATCATTCATTTTTACTGTTTTATTATACAATTTCATTGATCTTTTGAATGAAACATTCGCAATATAAGACTAAAGTGAATTATTTTGAAAGTACCTCAGGAAGGACAGCGGTCCATATAGGGTTAAGATCAAATTTTCCAAGGGAAATCAGGACGATAATAGCAGAAGCAGACAGTGAACATGATTCTTGGGTAACTGCACTCCAGTATGACATAACGAACGGAATGTTCCCATGGTGACCAGATTTCAAAGCAAAACTTCAATTAATTCCGCAATAAGAGTTTTATGATACAATTAGAGATTTCTACAAGACTAATTTTACGACATCCACAAAAATTTATAACTCATGAAATTGGAGCAAAATTATCACCTATACGTTTTTCATCACAGGCAATCTCAAAGCACATACAGTACATTCATTACATTCATAATTATTTGGAATGTTTTATTGTAAATTTAAAAAAAAACATTCCATATAAGATTTTATCCACAATGATTTTCTCTCAGCTATGCAAAGTGTTGAAGATTGTTATATCCACTATAGTGAATCCAATAAAAACAAGGTACTAGCAGCACGAAACTTCTGCAAGTGCATCTGTTGATAATAATTAATTTTCTGGCATTGAGACGTGTTTCGAAGTTACCTTACCAGAAATTACTTCATACTAATCGAGAGTATAATCATGGAAACCTAAACATATTGGCATTACAAGATCCCTAAAAATCAAGAGAAAAAATCAAACATACTATCATAATAAGAGGCATAAACAAGTGGCAATTCACACGAGGAAAATTCAATGAATATGGTAGGTACTATATACTGAAACACGGTACTATGACAAAAGAAATTAAAACTGCCCGAAAGTACTATGACAGATGGCAACAAATACGAAGAGAAAAGATAATTTATACTCATAGAAACCTTCTTCATCACGATCAACACTGGCAGAAACCTCCACGGCAAAGGACAATACGTAGTAATGAAATAAACCATGTAAAATGAATACCTCCTGCTACAGGGCTATTCTTACGAACAAAGTTCACAATGAACGACGGCAAAAGATACTAAGAAAAGAAACCATATATATAAAATGCGTCCAACTAAAGAACTATTCCTACAGACAGAAGCTACCATAATAGAGGGGACTGCTATACAACTGGAAGACGCCATGGCAGAGAGCAACATCCATTACTAGCACAGTATGTTCGTACCAGCCGCACAAGTCTGTTCATCAGAAGAGTCGAGGCAGTGAGGGGTACCGTCACAGTGTTGTGAGAGAGCGATGCAGGACCCATCATTGCACTGCCATTCCGAGTCTCCACAGGTCATCACTATCATCGTACACCGAAGAAAATATAGTTAATGATGTTTGAAGCCTGAAATTTATTCAAGTTAGTAATAAGCTTGCAAAACGAAGTTTTAATAATTATATTCTATTAGCGAAGTAGTGAGCCTTGACAAATAACTTTCAGTAAAATACCCGCTTGCAGTGTATATAATATCTTGCGTAGTCCTCATATGATTAAAAATTGACATGCAACAATTTTGCGAGTAAGAGAAGAAACACTCAGTTCAGGGTAAATGAAATCGTCAAAAAATAAACCAGTGTCTAACCGATGTTTAGGATTCATGGAAGCAAAATAAAAACATTCCTTATCTTATATCATACTCGTAATGTCCAGCAGTAATAAACTGAAATCGAACAGAAAGCACAACACACAAAAAATTAATTAAAAACATACAAATATTTGACTGAAAAGGGTCATAAAAAGAACAGTTACAATGAGGTGTTTCTCAGCTCGAAGTTATCTGCTGCTTTTCTTAAGCGTCGTGCACATTAAGCATCTACTCTAAATTTACTTCAGCATATTTTTATCAGTTCGGAAGGCACTAGAGCTTAGTTTTTTCTAATAATACTTGACAAGAAAGTCTCATCTCCCAAGACGACGACGTCACTCACTCATGATCTGTGTGGCTCACTCACCGCAATTCTCTTCGTCAGTAGCGTCGAGGCAATCCGGCACTCTGTCACAGAGTGACGACCGTGGAATGCAAATAACTGAATCGCATCGAAATTCATCCTCGGAACACGGCTCTGAGATGTGCGGCACACAAACATCGACGAAAATCAGACGAAAATACAGGCAAAACCTATGAACTTGGTAGTTTTGTTGAATTTATACTAAAAAAATACAGATGTTTCCTTGAAAATAATATTCATAAAACAATTTCAACTTGATCAATTTTAGGATTTCAATCTTCATTAATAATTGATGAGTAAAAATGGCAAAGTCGAAACAATACGGCGAAACAAGAAAACAAACATCATACAATATTCCAGCATTGTCGAAAAAATTCTAACGTTTACATACCATAAACTACAAATAATACACCCGTTATGGTTCCTTTGCATACGTACAATTTAATAAACTGTCAACTAAACCGAGCCACATAAAAAACAAAGACCCTACCGATATAGCAGTCAAGCTCGTCCGTAGCATCGAGACACTCCGGAATTCCATTACAGACAGAAGTTTTGGGGATGCAGCGAACAGCGTCGCACGAGAATTCGTCTTGGGTGCACAGCGCTGGCAACATCAAACAAAGTTGAACACGTGGATGCAAACCTAACATAAAACTCTAGAAATTTATGCCACAACTGTAGCGGAACCCCGCATATAACGTAAGCAAAATGATTATGGATCTGAAAGAAAAACAGCTATAGTGTAAGGCTGAACTAGATGAAGGTGACAGTGGCGTTTTGTTCAGAGTTACGTAATATTTACGAAAAAGAATGAAAACGAGATGAAATCGGGAATAGTAGTTTTGACAGAAACATAAACTTTCATATTTTATAGATATCAATATGTTAACACATGCTCATTTTTAAATTAATGTGTAAAGCAAGCGAGTAAATAAAATTACTGCCGACAGGTTATGAGTTGTGCTCGACTTAATAGGGACTTATTTTTTATAAATAGCGTAGTGAAGCCTCACGTCAAAGTAATTTGATATTTCAATGTCAAACTTTTCTTTTATTATTCTTCAAATATTTGATCGTAGAGCATTTTCTTAAAAAATCATCAATTTCTTACGAAAAACATTAGAGAATATGATAATCCGCTAGTGATTTAGCTAGGAGTAAGAAATTTGAGCTTCACGCAACAAATTCTCCTAGCAGAATGTAATTATTATTATTATTATGTAACCATGTAGGTCATATGAAATTCAGAAGTATCAAAGTTAGGGCTAGATGGTGTTATGACAATCGCTATTTAAAACTCAAAAACTTGAATAATTCTAATTTGTCATCTGATTTTTCTCACTATGTATTATAACTACTATCACAGGAGAATTTATTATCGAAGATTCTTTTTCAAATTCTATTAGTTTTAACGAAAAAATTATTTTTAATAAAAATACAAATTACTAATCGTCTATCATAAACTTGGGTAAATTTATAATACATATTTTAATCAAAATCTCATGTTAGTCTGGAATAAAATTGACATCATTGTAAGAAGCATACGATACATTTTCTAAGATGTACGTGGAAAACGCTACATTCTGAGACAAAACGTCATGAAATAACTACAGTATTCGAAAATACAAATCAACCAGAAAAACAAAACGACACAATGAACCCAACACAAAATATCACCCAAAATTATTGAAAACTGATATTCTTCCAAACGCAATTACAAGAATACACGCAATCTGTAGACGAAAAATGATATGGGACTGAAGGGAGACAGCAAGTACAACCAAAATACTCAAGATTCCAAAGGTAACGTTGAGAGCACCCGCAACACACATGGCGCGGCGCATATTCCGTCGAACTATGGAAATGCGCAAAACCAACATATCTACACTTACATTTTAAATTTAGGAAGAACTCATCAACGAACCTAAGTGAACACTTCCATGCACAATGCACGAAATTTTACCCAAAAACGCACACTCAAATATATAGATTGTCAGATGTACTCGTACATACGTCATCGCGCTTGAAATAGTTGGAGTTATAACAGCAAGAAGAGACCCACATCGAAAACAAAAGAGAAATTTCATCGAAGGCAATAGATTGAATCTTGAAGAGACGAAATGCCACTGATCACTAAATTTTAAAGGATGGGTCTTTTCAAACATTTATACCTCAAATATTATGGAGGAAACTTTAAAAATTATTGAGAGATGTACAGAACAAATGTATGAATTTCACGTGAGCGAAACGCATGATAATTACAAGAACGGGACGTGAGAAAAAAAGTTAATGGGAAAAAATCACATCTACATCGTGTATAGCTCTGAAAAATATGCTCAGCTGAAATAAACAAGGTCGTGTGCAAAGAAATGAAAAACTGTGTGAACCGAGAGAGATAGTTACCCATGGAAAACATTAGTTTCTAATGCTTTCTATTACTCGTAATGCACGGAATCAGGAAAACTAGAACGAGTTTTCATGATAGGCTCAGAGCAGGTGCAACAGAGAAGGTATATAAATTTTTCAGCAATTTACACCAGAAATGCACATAAAACGCAAATTATGTAAATCTGACTGTGATGCTTGTTTATTACTTTGATCCAAAAAAGCAACGAGCATCGCCCAGACTTTGTAATAAAGCACTGTGACTTTACTGCGTTTAACTTGATGAAATATAAAGACTTCAGACAGCTTTTGAACTGAGATAAGAAGTTCACATCTTACATTCCCGGTGAAAAATACGAGCTAATTTCTCTACGAATTTACCTTCACATATGAAATCATGTTCGAACTTCGGTTGATCACCGGAATAACGAGAAAAAAGTTAAAAAAGAAAGTGTGATTACCTCATGACATTACTCGTTTTATAACATGGCATAAGAGTATTAAAAAATAAGTCCTCCCACAAATTCATACATTAGCTGCATTCTAGTTCATAAAAAATGTCGCAACACATCCTGTACACTTATGAGCACAAGATCCGGGGTAGACTCCAACAGACAGCATGGAAACAGAGATCTTACAGGGACGACTAATTATCTTCTTAAAATAGAGTTGACGTTCATTCCAACATCCCACACGTAAATATATTTAAAATTACAGACATACAGAGAAATAGGTAATTCTTATTTTATAATAACCCATGAAGTTTGTTCATTACAAGCAGGTCTCGCGACGACACAACGCCGCCAAGAGAAAAGTGTGTCCCCCGCTGGTTCAAAATCAAAAGCATAAAGCAGTAAATAAAACAGGTAGAACGAAGATGCAGTTACATACTTGGACACCCGATCTCGTCAGTGCCGTCGTAACAGTGATACACCTGGTCACAGCGCTGACTTAACGGGATGCAAGTGCCTTCTCCGCAACGGAACTCATCATCTCTACAGCCTGAACGTAAAGTCAATTTCAATCTTTAGCAAACTGTCAAAATCAACGTAAAAAAACTAATTTCTTTTGCATTGCAGTGCGCTTTAACACGTTGACTCCGAAGTGGTACGTAAGTGGGCCACTGAGGTTCGGTCCTGTAAATTTTACAGTGTTTTCAAGTAATAAAATGTACAAAGTGAAGATTTACATCGGCCAGGCAATCGGAGGCAACGTGTTAATCTCTGGAGCTGTTACAAGTTGAAGTTGATCGTAACCTGTCATGGATAATTTGAAAAATTTATTTAAATTATTTTTCAATTATCCTAACATTTATCCAAAGAATGAAATAAGTATGCACTAAAATATTTGAGCATCCATTGAAACTTTTGTTTATTGTTTTTATTTTCAGAAACCAATCGTTGGTAACTAATAATCCAGCAATTGTAAAAAAACTGCAACAAAATGTTCTTGAAACTTCATGAAAGAAATACTCATTGGCTTCAATATTAAGTTTTTAATTTTGAAATCACGAAAAAGCTTAGAGCAAAAATTTTATCAACTGTCCATTGCAGGTACATTTGGGAATATTTAAATTAACAAATCCATGTAAGCTTCTCAAGCGATAACAATTTTTAGATCCAACTGTAACTTTAAACTGAGTTTCAGCCTGTTGAATTATTCAATACAATATTTACCAATATATGACTATGATCAATGTTTCTATTTTTATTGTGTTTATGACTGTTATTTTTAATATTATTTTTATTATCATACTCTTCTAAATTTTATAGATAAACTTATTATCATAATAATTGTTGAAGGCGCCATCTGTAATTAAGCAAAATCCACTGCACCAAAATTAGACTTCAACTACCCCATGACGCTTGAACAAGTAGCTGGTGAACGTATTCAAGTTTTTATCTTGACAATGTGACAAGAGAACTGCTGCTGTTCAAAGATTACAACCCCCTGGGAATAGAATTGATCATTGAAAAACTTTGAAATTTCAGGGTTAATCTACCATGTATCCCACGACAGTATATATAGGATATTACGATAACTAGTTTGAGATAACGCGCAATATATCATTTTTGTGACCAATACAAGAATTTGAAAAGTTAAAGTAATTTTCCCATTAACCTACGCGCTGTGCTGCATTTCTCGTACATGAAATACTGGATTAAACAGAATTCTTTTCATAAATAAATATTTCTTTAGACTTAGAAAAATATTTTCTGATTCATTAGTTATTCAAATCGATAAGCTGGAGAGTTGACCCGTAGGAAATTATAAAACTATTATAGTTTATCAGTATAAAACTAACGAATAAAAAAATTTGAAAGAAATCAATCTGATGTCAGTTAAGGGCCTCGGAGTAGTTCTTCGAAAATAACAAGCCAATGAAAGTAGTCTGGGGTAATTATGTACATGGAAAACCCTTGAATTAGAGAGGCAACCTTTAAAAACCAGCATTTCTAAATTGTGAAGAAGTTACGCAAGCAGCGCACGTATGAAGAGTAACTTTCATGGGTCGTTTTTCGTTGCCTTGCTGAAAGCGGAAACATGGTGTTAAAATCAGCCGTTCCATACACTCAATTGATCCTGTTTTGTAAAGCGTACATTTTAAACTCACTCAACGCAGGTCTTCAAAGGTGAACGTGCTTCTTCGACGAGTAAGTTTACGTCCATCCTTGCAGAATTAGTCTTATCGTACACGTATAACTCTGTATAATCCACCATATCGGATTTTGATGGAGAAGACGAACAATATTCGCTTCACTGCAGCACTACAGTCATACCCGACGACATGTGACCGATGTCCAAGTCTAGTAGCAAAGTCTCACCAGGTTCGTCTTCATTGACGTTCACCATACGTTCAGTGATGACTGAAGTTGACACCTTCATACTCAAACTATTCACTATACCTATGATTAAAATTCACGATCACATGAGTAGATATAACGGTAATGAAGGTCAAGACAAGAACTGTGGTACTCACCAGATGCTCCATCAGTAGATGGACAGCACCTTAACAGTACATCAAGAATAATGATGGTGACTATTAGGACGGAGACTCCTGCACTCACCACAGTCGTCTTCGTCGGTGGCGTCACTGCAGTGGTAGGTGCCGTCGCAGCGGTTGGCCATGGGGATGCAAGCTCCATCGTCACAGCGGAAATATCCAGGTGAACATTCGCGGGCAGCTGGAGAAATAGACAAAACAATGTTAAATGACAATAAATGGCCACCTTGGCTATGTTACTGACGTGATGTTGGATTCCATCTAAGTCAGAAGGCAGGCAGGGAACATACAGGTAGACAGGGAACAGTTTTTCCCAAGTTTGGAACGGATGATGCCTTTAATCCGTAGACTTGGTACGTGAGATTGGCAGGATACTTTGTCATGAATAATTAAACAAATAGAGTGAGCAAATGTGAGATTCTAGTTGTTAATTACGTCAAACGTAAGAAGCTAGGTGACTGCCATGGTGACTAATTTTTAAGAAAATAAAGTACCATAATCATAGTACTTTTTTGACACAAAAGGTAGTTTCTCAACAGAGATAAAACAAATTATTACTCTATGGTGACAGCTCAGAATACATTGTGACACTCAAAAAGATCTTAAAATAAACTTGAGATAATTTGTCTATAGGGAATAAGATAGAATTTTCAAAGGTCATGTAATAAAACGAATCATTGAAAAGACCTAGCATACGTTCAGAGAAAAGTATATTTTGCAATGCGACTAAAGTACTTGCATAGTTAAGCGAAAGCAAAGCTGACTTTTTACTAGTTAGCGGACTATGATATACAAAGCCTCATTTAAGAGCTTTAATACATAGAAGAAATAAAAAAGAGGATTCCAATTTTCTAAATTACGAGTACATAAAATGAAATACAACATAGGGAGCTACAAAAAACAAGCTTCTGAAGGAATATTCACAGCCGAATCGCAGTCGCGAGCGCAGGTGACGAAATGTTGAGTTAGGTGTGGGAAACTTATCAAATTAGGGGAGTAAAAATACGAATAACAAACTGACTTGGGACGACGTAAGACATATATATATATATATATATATATATATATATATATATATATATATATATATATATATATATATATATATATATATATATATTTGTATATACATCTTCTTTTACAACGGAATGATAAATGTTAAAAAAATAAATCATTCATTCACAAAGTACAACAGAGGGAACATAAATCTCCTACAAGGTTTGTGCTACTCTGGGCAACATCATGCGGTCATTTTCAGTTTACTCGTTGATCAATATAATTCAAACATAAAATGGCTCAACAAAATATTTCATTTCACTACAATGCACTCAAAATGACATGATTGACAATTTGCAAGGATCTTCATGAAAATATATTTCAATTTGAATTTATCGGAAATCTCGCGCCATCTGGGCAGAGCTTGGCCAATAAGAGCGCGCTGACTGGCTTCTGAACAAATACGTATATCTTGCAGAGTCACCCATACCGTCAACTAGCAAAGTCTGCAAGAGCAGCGTAACTAGACCAGTGGTTTCTTGTGATAAATCAATTTCATATTTATTCCGATGGGCTATAGAAAAAGGCAAATTTACACAACATAATATTATTACCAAAAGTACCGCAGGATCTTACTTATTTCTCTATATCATCGCCAAAACGATTGAGGCACTTATCATATCGTGACGCTAGTTTCTCGATGCCTTCTTCAATAAAGTTAGCCGTCAGTGAGGAAAGATACGTCTTGATAGGCACAAGGGGCTCGGGCCCAATGGGAACACAGCTTCAGGTATCCGAGGTCTCGTACGATGGTAAAGAAAACAGAGCTCGAAATGTCTGGAAATTCTTCAAAAAATTCACCGATTGTAACATTGATTTGGTGTTGTCCACCTGATCAATAAGTTGAAAGAGGCCTATAGTAGCGACAGACTTACACCCTCGTCCACCTTCTTCATGGACGTCGGTTTACCCTTCTTTAAATTTTCTACACCCTCCCAGTGCACTATTCTCACTCACAAAGTTTCCACCGTATACTTTGTTCATTTTACGATTAATTTTAGCAGCGCTGTCATTTTGCTAGTAGAAAACGGATCACACGTTGTAACTTACATTTGGTGGGAGAATTGATCGTAGAGGCCACGTTCAATTACCCGTACCTCGGCAATCGAGCTGCATCCGTTTTAGCAATTATATAGAACAATAAGTAAAACGCTGTAGTACTTTTGGTTATGAAATTATTATTTCACGTAAATTGGCCTTTCAGTTATAGGCCATCGGAGGTTGAAAAAAAACAGCTCTTACATAACGGGATATGTGCATCGCTGCGGAAGAAAACTATTACTTAATCATGAGTACATTCTCAATTCAAATTACGAATATTTTATAGGTAAAAATTAGGTAATCATTTAAAAATAAACAGACATAACGAAAATATCAATTCATGTATCTTAATTCAACTTCTCGTCACTCGCTTAAGAGTAACTCTTTATTCAGTAAAAAGAAAATTATTTCAAAATATTCATTGCCAAACATTCATTTTACCTAGACCAAATATATCATCAGGAAATTAAACTCTGAAAGGCTCAAGTATTTTCGACTACACTGATCAAAGTTCGTGCAGAATTAAAAAAAATATGGAGCTCCAGACTAGGAAAATTCTTTCAACTTGCTCATCGTACATGGCACTTATAGAAGCCATCAGGTATTGTTAATTCGGTTGTGAAGATTATTTCAAATAAGAAAAGAAGCGTATCAACCATGAGATATTGATCTAACGCTTGTTTCACCAGAAAAACAACACATCACGTAAATCAATGAAGAAAGCACATTAGCGAAATCAGAAAAGCTAAACAGAGTACGTGCATGATGCCATGGCACCCGAGACACTGTCCCCTTTCTAGCATGAAAAGAGGCTAGGTGAAGAAAATTCAAGCATCGACATCTAAGCAATGGACAAAGTTGAAATAAATCACGAAATCATAAACAAAAGAAACTCGAGCCTTGCAAAACAATAGTACATCCAATATTAGGGAACAAGTACATTATACACACCATTAGTAATGCCCGGAGTTATTTCAGTTTGATAAGAAACTTTCAATGAGGTGTAAGAAGCGACATGGTAGATGGAAGATTTATGATCTATGGGCAGGAAATAGGGATATTGAGTCACCCAAACGGAGGGTGTTTTCAAGCAACTATTCAGTAATACTATTATTGTATTATTAAACCTTCGAACAGAAGGAACAAATTAGGAATGAAATGGTTAATGATTCAAAAAATAAAAATTATATGCCCTACGTAAACTTAACAGCATTTGAAGACTTTACCTAAGGCATTTCCTCAAAATATTTCACCCTCATGACGGAATTTGATCAACCAAAACGTATATAAAAATTTCAAGCACTACGAAAAATGCAATGACTAATTGGAAACAATTTCAAACTGCTCACGCACGATCTAAAAGTACTTCGGGAAATATGAGTCGAATTCAGACGTTCATTAGAGTAGTTACACTAGAATTATTGAGCTACGACCAGAAGCAACATGTCCATTGCAGACTTGGGCCTACTAACGAAATAAGTAACACTATCCGTCCTACTTCCGCAAATACGACTAAAAACCATTCTATACCAAACTAAAAGGTAATAGAATACATTACTTCTACCAGCAATAATACCAAAGGTAAATTCATACCAATGAACATATTTCTTATAATAAGCAACGACTCACCGTAGTCCTTACTCAAATTAAAAGGTCTTCTAAACCTAGTCAAAATAATGTCAAAACTTTACCATGAGTGAGTTTGCGACAACATCAAATCAACCTTGTAACCCTATTTAATGAGAAAGGCAGGCATTCAGATTAGGGGTTACCAGCAACTGCAGCCCGTAATCTGAAGTAAGAGGCTTTCCCACGCAAGCCAATGCTGTTCACCAGAATTAAAACTTGCCTACGGTTGCACAGCTACGAGTGTCTTATTTGAAAATCACAAAAAATGGATATTTCTACAGCAATCAACGCCCATGGTTATGCGTAAGCAGTGGCAGCGACTTGAATGTTTGTGAAGTAACGGTACCAACGGCACGCTTCTCAGACTATCGTGAGCTTTGTTCGTAAAAATTGAAGCGATTAGGGTTGATTTTACAACTCGGTGCAGCCCTTGAATGAATCAAAGTTTGAAATAAAATCCATCTCATTTTACATACTTTTTATTTACTTAACTTTCGAACATTTGTTTACGTATCTCTGCCGGCATTGAAAAGGTCTGTCTGGAGAGTGGGCACCGGTTAAGCTTATTGCCAAATGGGCCTTCCTAATGTCCCCATAATAACAACAATACCAAGGTATGTGATGCAGTCATTTTTACGCCACGCGTACTAAAATAAGATCTGAATTTCAAACTCAAAAATTTGAACTCTTCCATCATTGTGCTTACCCAAGCAGTGCTTAACGTTAACTGAGAGTGAACAAGAAACGCAGAGTTGTAACACCAAGTCCTCGGTCGCAGATAAGTACAAACCGACTCACGATTGTCACAACCAAGCTCGTCGGTGTCGCAGTCCGCGTCTCCGTCGCATACTAAGTCCGCCTCGATACACTGTCCGTCCCCGCACAAAAATGCGGAGCCACTACACCCTAGTTGTGGATGCAGTGTGTTAGGTATTTCATATAGCAGTGGATATTCGAGGCATCGCTCATAGTGACGGGATGGTCGGTGAGTTATGAAAATGCGACAATACCTACGGTTTGGAGTTCTGAAAACTAGATTTTGATCAAAGTTATGTACTGTAGCCCAGGTATTGCTGATTAAAAAATATGAAGAACAAGCTCTGGTTTCACAAAATAGCTAAAATGTTTTCGTTGGGATAGTTACAACTAACGTTGATATCCCACACCTTGGATAGAAGATGCATCGCTCTTAATTTCACATCCCTTCTATGAACCAAAATATTCAACCCACTTTTTAAACATCCGTTGTTTCACTTTGACACAATAGTCTTGAAGGCAACTGCTAACTTTTGCCTAGAATACTGCAGACATCTTTTTGAATACATGTTTATAAAACATCAAAACTGAGCCTCCTGCCCAGATGTAATTTCCAGTACGAAACTACGATACGACTGGAAAAATAGGACAAAATTATACCCTAGAAGTACAAACTGTGCATGTCTGTCTGATATCGGTGTCGTCACAGAGCTGATACTTGCGTAGCTCCGGCACTAACACAGCACAGCTAGTCAGTAAGAACAATAATTATAACGAACAGCATTAGGGTTAGGAGTAATGGCTCAAAATAAGATTAGCTTTTCATTGTATTGAAAGAGAATAATGTATTTAAGAGCTGGATTAAACAAGAATTGTACTCCATTCCGGGGCCAGGAAAGCCTTGGATCATACTAGGAACTCCTGCGCTAGTTCTGTTACCTTAAATCAGGTAAATTTTAAACCGTAGCTCATACATACCTTAAAACTATAGATCGTAAAATCTTAATACGCTAGATCATGCAAGCCTGAAAACAATTTACGCACAAACCCTAAAACCTTAGATCATGCAAACCTGAAAACCTTAGATCACATGCAAACCTTAAAAGCTTAGATCATGCAAACCTGAAAACCTTAGATCATTTGCAAACCTTGAAAGCTTAGATCATGCAAACATGAAAACCTTAGATCATATGCAAACCTTGAAAGCTTAGATCATGCAAGCCTCAAAACATACCCTAGTTCAGTTAAGAAACCGATACTATATGAAATTAATAGAAAAACACTGTAAGCTCCTTATTATTCATTACAGTCACGCTTCATGCAAGAGATATTTCCACACTCATTAACAATGTTATGCCATGAAAATTTATCATTTTATTACATTCACTGCCTTAAAATATCTGCAATAAAGGCGGAGTCGGGTGAAATGAATGATAATTGACAAATGGCAACGAAACATGAGAGCCACAGATATTAAGAAATTCAAATACCACAATTTTTACGCTGATTCAGAGAGCAGCTCCAAAATAAATTGTCCTACATTTTTAAATTTAAAACCCATTTAACCTATATAATTTTTTCCTAACTAACCCAGTAGATCCCACACAAAAAGATCTTAACTAATAAATTTACAAGTTTGAATGAATATGCAAGTAATTAATTAAAAAACCGTAGTCAATATTACGCTTTCTTAAAATAATAATTTTCACTTATGGAATAAAGTCTTGAATGATTGAAACTAAGGTTAGGACGCGTAGATTATCGTGATTTGCTTTCATATAAGATAGAATGAGCTTTAAAAATACTTGACAGTAATTTTATTACTGACCTTGAAACAAGGCTACAAAAACAAAGTCTGATACTAAACGCCAATAAATATTTTGTTTTTAGGTACTAGTATTGCGATTACAAGGCACAGCCATAACATTACATATACTAAGAACGTGAACCTATTGTATCAAAAATAAATTGATCATCGAACTAATTTTAAGTTCAGCGCTGGATTTCTCGGAACATCTTATTGAAAAATGAAGTAAGAATTCAGTGATAGTTTAAAAAGTTTGAGTACATGGGCAGAAATGAACTGTGTCTCACTGCATGTTGAATGCGCACTGAATCTTCATTCTTCTAAATTTAACCAAGTAATATACTCGCATTTGGTCGATATTTTGAGCATCGTGTGTGTATGCTTATTCTTTACAACACTCATAATAAAGCAGTTAATTTTCCACCGGTGGGACTAGAAATACAATAGAAAAGCAATTTACAATATTAGAGCCAACCAACGTTTTCGACTCACTTCCATCTGAACTGTAAGAAAATATGAGTGAACAGCGTTCTGTGCCAGGTACAAAACCATGTTATACTGTAGGTTTACTCCCAAATGTTAACTTCTGCTTTATGATGGTTTGACCTTAAAATATTTTTTACTCCAACTTTCTCGTAGATGGGAATTATTTTATATTTAAAATAATAATTGAACACTTTTCGTAATATTTTAATTTACATTCACTTCAACATATTTCCCACTGGTGAACTATTTTTTATTGCATTGAAATTTCCTGTCCATATCCAAATAGATCTATTCTTCGTGAAGGTTTCAGTGAGATTTTATTGTACTAAATATTGTAACGCGCGTTTTCAAAACAGTACGTACAAAACGTTTAAACGTCGCAGAAAGGAAAACAATCCATTAAATATGTCGAATACAATTTATCACAAATAATTTTCATTCTAAATACTTTTCGCCAGTGTTTTCAGCTGCAAGTTCATAAATATAATTTCTCGTACAAATGATAGTAGTACATGAGACGATAAAATGAGAGCTTGTGATGGGTTAAGGGTACCTGGAAAACTTACAGGGACAGTTGCGTTCGTCCGAGTAGTCAAGACAGATGGGGATGCCATCGCAGCGTTTAGTGGCCGCAATGCACAGGCCATTTACTGCACACTCGAACTCTAACGGTTTGCACGCTGGGAACAACGCGGTTGTTGCAAACACGGGTTAGAAAACGCAATCAAGATCACGGTTCTAACATAAAAACTGTGGTGTCTACAGTCAAACGAAGAGGTAATTAGGCTTAAGGCACAGAGGGAATATGCTAAACGTCGCGTAAGTGAATTTTAAAAATTTCAAGCATTGCTCACGGGGAAAATATTTGCAGCCACTGCTTCAAGAAGGTCAATGAGAAACAAAATTAAAACATAATAGTTCTACATACCGAAAGATTTTTAATTTAAATGAACTATTTTAGAACGCAACAAGAGCAAGATAAAATCGTTCATATAAAAACATGATACTAAAAATCAGAGTTAATTTGTGAACCATTAAAAATGCAAAAATATTTCTTTGAGGTTAAAACCAAACAGGTTCCTACAAAATACGAGGACATGTTTATTGACACTCGCTTATGCTCCGGCACAAAGACTATCTAAGTGCATTTGTATGAGGTGCCGATGTACCGTGCGACCCACGCTAATATTCTAATGTAACACTGCTTAAAATATTATACATAAAAATATTTTTGGTTGTATTAGAAGGCTATTTTTCAAATACATAATTATCTAACGAAGATTTAAGATGGTTATTTACAATGCTAACAATGTATACTGAAAGACAACTCTTTTTCCTAAAAAATTGTTTATATCGACCCGCGATATTAGTTCAACATGACTCAAAGGGTGAATTCACTATCAAAAAGGATTAAAAAAACTGAAACTCACTTCAAAATTATAATACATGTAAATATACATTATTCAAAATGAACAGAAACAGATTTAAGAAAATATAAAGGTTATTTATTAATGTAGCGTTCTTCACTCTTTATGACTTCAAAAACAGAATCAATAGTTGATTCAGTCAGGTCGATTCAAAAGTTCACAATATGGAGCTAGGTTAATTTTAACAGCACTGGAAATTATTAAAAGTCTTATAAATTGATAGACAATCAACTTATAGGACCTATAATGATTTCCAGTTGTGTTGAAATTAAATTCACTTCATAGTGTAAATTTGGAATCAAGCGCTTTTACATTGGCTTGAAAACCAGCCGTTGTTTCTCCGGAAAAAGATCGCGTTCATGCAAGACAAAGCCCCTTAGCATTCAGCCAAAGCAACTAAAAAATATCTGGCTTTGTTAGGATTCAAATACGAGTTTGATGGCGCGGCCTCCAAATTTACCTGATTTGAACTCAATAGAAAATGTCTCGACCACCATAAAGAAAGAAATTTATGCTGATGGTCGGTAATTTACTTCGAAACAAAACTTTTGGACTACCATAGTAGTTGCATCGAGATCGGTGCCATCTGCTACAATGAAAAAATTGACTGAATCAACAATCGAAGTCATAAAGTGTAAAGAACGTTGCAGTAATAAGTAGCTTTAATGTTTTTTTTAAATCTGTTCACTGTTCATTTGAAATTATGTATATTTACATACATTACAATGTTGAAGTATCAGTTGTTTTTATTCCCTCTAGGTAACGAATTCACTCTTTAAATCATGTTGGACTAATATCGCAGGTCGATACAAATACAAATTTTTAGGAAAATTGTTGTATCTTTCAATATACATTGTTAGCATTATAAATAGCCATCTTAAATTTTTGTTAAATAATTATACATTTAAAAAATAGTCATCTAATATATGCAAAGATATTTTCATGTAATGTTTTAAGCAATGCTACCTACATTAGACTAATAACGTGGGTCGCACAGCATTTTATCTTAAATTCTTCACTCCTGTGTACAGAAGAAGTAACAATGAGTCAAAAAACATGACGAAAGGTCACTGAAATGAAAGAAGAACATAGCAATAAATCTTTAGAAGAAATATCTTAAATGATAGAGATAACTGTATTAATGGGAAAATATCCTACTTACTCATAATTTGAATAATTTAAAATCGTATCAACTATTTACTTTTTAGAGACAAATATTAATATAGGACAATTTAGGACAATGAATATTGTGCTGTTAAAAGTTGAGTAATATTTTACTAATAATTTATTTTATTTGGGGTATGAAAGTTGTACGAGTTTATAAATATTTAGAAGACTTGCGTTGTACTGCGATAGTTCTTTATCCAAAACTTGAAAGAACTATTTATAACAACAATTTAGGCCAGAGGCATTTAGATGAAACAAATTTATCACAGCGGCATTTTTTCAGTCTTCAAGTCACACGTGACTGCGCAGAGAGGCATCGCTACCTCTCAATTTTGTCGCAGTAATGAATGTAATGCAAATTAACGACGAATTTTGATTAAAATAAAAGTTTAAAGTGAATGCCAAGCACAGTTTTGTGAAAATCTAAAATAGTTATCATTGAGTCAGGTGTATTACACCATCAGTATTCTATCATGAACAATGAGAAAATAAAAAATGTAAAATTACAAGCAATATTTACGGTGCACGAGAAAATGGAGATCAGTATATATAAGCATCATACTATAGATCTCAGTATACAAGCATCTTACTATAGATCTGGGTATACAAGCGTCATACTATAAATCTCAGTATACAAGCATCTTACTATAAATCTCAGTATACAAGCATCATACTATGGATCTCAGTATACAAGCATCATACTATAGATCTCAGTATACAAGCGTCATACTATAGATCTCAGTATACAAGCATCATACTATAGATCTCAGTATACAAGCATCATACTATAGATCTCAGTATAGAAGCATCATACTATAGAACTCAGTATACAAGCATCATACTATAGAACTCAGTATACAAGCATCATACTATAGATCTCAGTATACAAGCATCATACTATAGATCTCAGTATACAAGCATCATACTATAGATCTCAGTATACAAGCGTCATACTATAGATCTAAGTATACAAGCATCATACTATAGATCTCAGTATACAAGCATCATACTATAGATCTCAGTGTACAAGCATCATACTACAGAAGCAAAAGGAAAAAAGTGAACTTTTCGAGAATCGGCAACGAAATGGGAAAGGCAGAGAAAAAATACTGAAATTTAATTTTATTCAGAAACGTTGCGGTATAATTCGAAAAATAATATCGAAACTACCAAAGCACAAGCCAGTCAACCTAGAAAATGAAGAACAAAATCAAATGTTAAATCAAAAATCGATATTCAAACACACATCTGGTTCTATGCAAGGAATAAAACACTGGAGACTTGAGAAAAAGCTTTTTGAATCTTACGTAGTGAACACAAAGACAACTCTAGAGTTCTACGATCGTAAAATCAAGTCCCATTATTACGAGGATCAATCTCATACTCCGTTTCCTTAGAACTGGAAAAATCCATCAACACAAGTAATCTGTGACGATTGCAATTGTGGCACATACGTAAAACTTCTTAATGATGATGGTATGCCAGCTTCATCATGTAAAAGACAGATACATGTTCAGCCGAGAAGAAAACTGCCAGTTTGACCTGGCTTACGCAACACACGAAAACTCAGTAGCTCAGTTCTACATACGGTCAGAACCTCAAGCATGACTGCAATGCTTTGAATAGTAGTCCGCTGTGTTTAGTGTTACTATGTACGTCATTAAATAAGAGAAGTTAAAATAAAAAGGAAAATATGGAGATGAGATAAAATCAAAAGACATATTGATAACGCAGAATAAGATCAAAATCGTTAAGGAAAAATTACAGGAAATCTTTCGACAAATTGGTAATTTTCATATATACTCTTAGTTAATACAAATTCTGTGAATAACTACATATAACGTAAAAATGTACAAATTTTGTAAAAATTTGTAATCGATTTTTCTTGGGAAAGATACAAGAAAATCAACTGAAAAAACTGATGTTTCAAGAGCAGGTTCTTCGATAATTAAATTGAGAAATTATTTGTTTCACTTGTACGAATCATAATTCATCACGAATTTTAACAACGATGGCTGAAGAAGGCTGCTATTTATCAAAGTAATACCACCGCATATTGACTACAGATGAAATCATTCTACTTGAGAGCTAAAATAAATTCCCGAGCATCAACAATAGAAATAAGAATTAGATCCACTACTGAATTAAAAAATTAAATGGATCTTTTTACGATAGCCAAGTTGAATCAGCATCAGAAATTTGAGAACGGTTGGGCGTACCGAGACAGTCCAGTTCATCTGAGTCACAATCAGGGCTACCGTCGCAAAAGTATTCAGCTAGCAAGCATGAGCCGTCCCGGCACATTTGCGACTCTCCTTGACATTCTGCGGCGCGTGTCCGGACACACAAGGAGCAGCATCAAACACCGTACGTCTCCAAACAGAAAATAAATTGCCTTTCCTACCTATCATTACAGGTTATTGTTCTATAGTGGAACTGGGATATTGTTTGGAATTTAACTTTCATGAGAGTTATGTGATATGTTTTGTCTAATCGTTATTTCAAAGAAAATGACTAAGACTTTAAAGAAAAACCTTCACAACATTTTAAAAGATACTTGGTTCATTGTACTCAGTATTCTCAAAACGTTTCAATAAATATTCACTAAGAAATATTTCTTACAAATTTCTATATGCTGCTACGAAATTAAAGAGCACCGTATATTAAAAGTTATTAAATCAACAAATCAAATGTGATATAACACGTGCTTAAATTGAATATTTCCTCACGAAAAAATAAACAAATCAAAAATGTGAGTGGAAAAATTTAAATAAATCGAGCCAGATCTACAGAATTTTTCAATTATAATCGCAACGTAAATGCAAAAATAAATTACTTATATGTAATATAAACTTGCCACTAATTCTAAGAAACCACTTTACTGGCAACTGTTCCCAAATGACACCGCTTCACAACTTTTTATGGGCCATATCTGAGGAGACCCTTCATGCTTAAAGCTTATGCATCGACATAGAACCCGTATCGATATGAAACAAACGATCAATATCTCAGCAGCAGTATTGCATTCATCAGGTGCGTTATAAAATTGACAACATTGTAATGAATTTCGAACTGACCATCACAGTCGCGCTCGTCGGAGCCGTCGAGGCAATCCTTTATTCCGTTGCAGCGGGTGCGCAGGGGCACGCAGTGCCTGCTCGCGCATGCGTACTCCGTAGCAAGGCAGGAGTTCGAGGCTAAACATACGTGGCTTTGTTAACGCTTCGTAGTCCTATACGGTACTCGTTTAAATAACATCAGTATTACTACACACTCTGAGCGACAATAGTACATAGGTTTGGAAATTCGTTTTGTTCGCAGATTAGAAAGAAATTAGGCATGGTTTAATTAAATATTTCGATGAACTTGAAATCTAGAGCTGGGTAGAAAGACCTATCTTAGAAAAATCAAACAAAAATCATACACTCATTGATTTAACAGATTCGAACCTTATGAGAAGTGAGCATAGATGATCTTTCGTAGTTTAATTTTAAATTTAAGTAGGTGTGATTTTGAAAAGGACTTGAAACAGATACTTTTGAGGAACACAACCATAATGAAAAAAGCCTATGAGGCTCCTATTTGTCATAGGATTGTATCACGCAAGAGCATCCTGATATACCACAATACTAATAAACAATTTTGAGTATAAATTGTGAGTTAGATTTTCACTTTGGACTCAATATGGAATGATACCTCATTTCATTTTGTGACTTTTTTCTTATCATCTGAGAGAAGGGAAGAAAATCGGACGACTCTAAGTAAAAGTTGGTGAGAAATTGTTTCCGCCAGCACACGGTTGCTATTAATAATTTACTACCAAATTTTTAACAAACTTCGACCGCTAGGAAATTGACATTTCATATTTTCCATTTTATGCACAGTTCAAGGATATTTTTTAAAACAAACACGAGTACGACACGAGTGGTTTATGTATGGACTTTGAAACAGCGCAGTGTCATCATGTTTGTAGCTTCAAAAGTTGAACTGATAGAGAGAAACTGGAGTCATGCTTGGATTTATTTACCAAAACTCACAGAAAAAGAAAATAAAAATTTACCTTAACAAAACTTTCGGTACGAGTGTTATCTTCTGAGTTATTTAAGTTTACGGATAACTTGTGTGACCTTGTAGAAACGTAAACTGATTGAGCCGGTAATTGCCATGTCCTTTGCTCCCACAGTTTTCGTTTGACTCAAGCAGAACCTTTAAGCGCTTCACTACACATATCGCATCTTTAGACTGTACCTTGCGCAGAGTCTGAAGTATTTCAAAACGGGAACTTGTCGCCTTTGCCGAAATAAAGGCATTTCAACAGCACCAACACTAGCAACTTAGAAAGGGCAAAACGATATAAGACAAGAACCTAAGAAAACCCCAAGACTAGAGGAGCTGTATACGCGTTTCATCGGCCTACGAACTAAACCAGTTCAAGCACGAAACGGAATAGCAGCAAAGTTCAATGGAACAAAACTGTTAATATAGCTTGCAACGAGACAATCGAGAGCTGAAGCTTAGAGTTCCTGTCAAATTAATTTTCCGCTACAAATGTAGTTCCGCATAAAAAATATGTATTCTACACAAATGGTTTAACTACATGTATAAAAGGACAAATTAATGGAAAAATAAAAGTACAAAATACTATTAATACCTGAAAGATGATTACAAAATTGTATGTATATTTGGGAACGAAAGATCTAACGAAAGCGAACCTGGATGTTCCTAAAGATAAGTGATTATGAAAGAATATCTAGGAGAACATATTTTTAGTTGGAACAAAACACGAAAATATAAAACTTCAACACACAGGAAAACAAAAAGCTTAATTGAGAAATCATACAGAAATAGAGCAGAATACGCATTTTGATCGATAGGGTTGAAAATTTTCCAATGAAACAAATGTACCATTTCAACCGACTAATGGACGCTCAAAGGCATCTGGCTTCTAACAAAAAGCTCCTCTTAAAGAAAATAGGTTCTTCTCTTTACGTATTCTGCCCTAAATTACTGAGATGATTGTTCATAAGTGATTGGTTAGTGTGCTTTTAGCTAGGACTAAACAATCTTTATTTCCAATCAAGTACACAGTACATAGACATTTAGTACATTGGTTTTTAAATTCTTAAGGTTAACATTCTTAGAGTAAGGATGATGGTGAGCTCCATGCGACAATCCTGGGATGTATCCATGGGTGATGAGTTGAGGTCTTACCGATAAGTGCGAGCTCACGGCGTGAAACGAGAAATAGCTCGTATTCATTGCCGGGTTTCGAACCCGCACGCAGTCTTTCTGCACAAGCAGAGACCCGATACAGAACACGGGCCGCATACCACTCGACTACGGTGGCTGCCTAAAGCAACAGAGGAGGATGAACAGCTCGACCTTCCTATAGAGTTCAAATGAGGTTTCTTTCGATGAAGATGTTTCGTACTTTGTATCATACCAAATATTTCAGAACAATTGATAGATTTCTTCGTCCCATAATTTTTATATTAAAACCTGGGTATTCTTCAGCATGCAAGTGGTGAGACAACGAATACAAAATGAACATCCAGTTAGTAAATCAAGAACATTATTGCAAGGCGTTGTAGAAAGCAAAGAATTTTCTCAAATCAAACAAAAAGTTGATGTCATAAGAACCAATACAAAAGTCAGTTCTGCCAATTGTAGAACCATCATTTGGAACAAAAACGTACTCTCTTGAAGTAGGTTTAGTGAAAGATTGTTAAAAGATTTATGATTATTAAAACTAGCATACTTGTTAGGATGCTGAACATTAAGACTTATACTTAAAGCAGCGAATAAAGCGATGAGATGAACACTAACATAAAAGGAGTTGTGGCGAGGATTAAGTAATACTCGTTCTCAAAAATAGTTCAACTGGGTTGTTTCCAGCAAACTAGCAGTCATTAGCGCAACAATTTTCTTTCCACTCTGAAAAGTCTGGATTTCCTTCACATTATTTTTTAGAATACTTACGGCACGAGAACTCGTCTGATCCGTCGTCACAGTCGTCGGCGCCATCGCATACTCTTTCGCTGTCGATACAGTTACCACTGATGCACTGGAAGTTCGGGGGCTGACAACCTAAACAGGACCCACCCAGTGTGAAAATGTCATCATTTCTGGTCCATCGAAGATCTCATCCTCACCTAGTGCTCAAATGTTCGACTGAACCATTATGCATTATACCCCTGCTTTTCTTGCCTCATTATGAGACTTGTTTTCTATGACTGAAAAATATGAATCCAATAGGATGGAGTGAATTGTTTTAGTTGAGATTTGTAAGGTCTAGGTAATAGAATCAAAATGTTGGTTACTCAGAAAAAGTTCATAAAAACTGTACATGTCGAAATTTTGTTAGGTTGTAATTACTGCAGTGTGAAGAACAGGAGTATGCAAACAGTCCAGTTCAGTCGGCAAGAACACAGTTCGGTAGGTAAGAAGTAAACGATGCAATGAAAAAAAAATTGTGACAACATGAACAGAGGAAATGCAGCAGACAACGGAAAGTAGATACAGCAGAAGTGGCGTTAACGAGGAACGTACAAATTAATATTATTTCTAAGTGCAGAAAAAGTCTAGAATAAACAATTAAGTGCATTTTACTAAAATAAAAGGACAATTACTTTCGGTGCATAGGAAACGCACCAACAAGATGCCTAAATAACTACGTCATCTAAAGATTATGCTACATTAACAAAATTAGAATATACAAGCATTTTCACTTAACAGGTGGCCGAATATGAATACATGGGTGCTTAATTTTTTAATTCAACATGCTCATCAAAGAATATATATAAAACTTTGAATGGATACCAAATTAGTGATTTCAAAACGCAAGAACCAATCAAATAGGATTTTATGTTGGAAGTTCTAGATGTACAAGTTTGTATTTCTGTCCTAAGGTACCATGCAATTAAAAAGCTTTTATATCATTCCTTACCTGTGCCTGTTATACAACTCCGTACAAACATGTAGGGTACAAGAAGAAAGGTACTTCTCTCGACGATTGTCAAACAACGAATTGAAAAACTTCACCACAAGTAAACGATCTTCTTTTCTCCTCGGATCTACACCAACATTTCAACAAACAATCCCAGTAAGCTCAGTAATTCCGAGGATTTAGGAATTACAAAATTTGTATAAGAACCAAACCATTACGACTAGATAAAATTGATTTCTCACTTTGAAAAAGAAAGAAACAAAACCCAGACAATATGATTAGATTATTACTAATATTAGTGAACACAAATGTAAGATAAAGATCAGGTGGTAAAAGGGCCGCGTTGCACGAGACCGGGAAGAACTACGTACAGAGTGTCCAATAAATATTTCCCCACTTTTATAATTATCTCCATAGATTAGCGTGTGCACGAAAATGCTCTTATTTACGCACAACACTCTTCAACAGCCTTATACACGCGTGTCTTTCGTTTTGTTCGTTTATAAACAGTACTTCAAGCAAAATAGCCGCCATGAAAAACCGTGATAAGATTGTTGCGCTGAAAACTGCTAGAATACGCAATCACGAGATAACAATGCAGTTAGAAGAGTCTCTTAAACCTCCACTGCATGGCGTGACAGATATGGCACATACCTATTTTTTCCGTATAAAATCATATTAAATATGAAATTATTGAGGCACAGTAGCTGTTTGCGCCACATCAGAAACGTACTGATCATGTATGAAACGCCTATTACACCACTGGTACACACACATCGGCCGGTGAACGACAGTTGTTGTGAAACACCTTCGAATTTTCGAATAATTCATGTAGTGAGGGGTTAAAAGTATATTTAAAGTATGGAAACAGCATACAGAGACTGGCACAACCTCCACCAAGCCTATTTCCATCGAAAGTGTTCTATTTGTACGAAACGAATAGTATAAGCGGTTATGAAGACAGTGAAGCGAATTCCTCGCAGGACCGTGAAGAAAACCGAGAGAACTCGAGATTTCAAGATCTTCTATGCACATGATACTTTAAAATGATTTACGGTTTACTGCGTACAGCAAGCCATCTAGACAGATACTTTCAGCAGCTTCGAAGCAGAGGCGACATGACGGGTAAAAAGGATGTTGGTAGAGATTCAACGAGACGTCGGCCTAATCTTCATCTGGTCCGACGACGAATAGATCTTCACCGTGGAGGCAGTTACCAACACGTAGAATAATAGAATGTATGCAGGTGATGCACAGATGCAGGGTGTTTACTTGAAGGTAGTCGTACCCATTTTCGCTGTATAAAACCATCTGGAGTGATATTTTGGACCGTAGTCACTTCTGATGGATCAAAGTCACCTTGGGTCTTCATCGAGGAGAGTATTAGAGTGAATACACACGTTTCCTCAAAAATATTGCAGAAAAGGGTTCTCTGTATCATTGGAATTTTCGAAAACCGCAACGTTTTCCCTCAGGACGGTGCTCGGCCCCAATTATCTAATTTGACCACAGCAGTGGTGCAAAGATCATTTTAGCGGTTTTGGGGATAAAAACATGCGTCCGCCTAAAGTCCAAACATCTACACAATAGACTTTACCATCTGGTCCATCTTAGAGACTGATACTTTGGCTGTATCCTACTCAAGTGTAGCTGCTTTAAAAGATGCCTTTCTTGCTTCATGATCTGCTTCGAATGAAGAAGTAGTTCGGCGTTCATGCCACTCCGTTACTAATCATTAGGAGCTAAATAGAGACAATTTTGAAATTAAATAGAGGTTATTTTAAAGTTTTGAAGTTTTGAGCATGTAAAAAGTTATATTATAGCGCGGTAAATATATTTCGAGTATACATATTCAATGGGCAAAAATTCACGAGACACCCTGTAGTAATTAAATAGTTACTCAGAGATAAGGACTGAAGTGTGACAGAAATATATTCGTTTTCTCAATTCCAGCGTTCCAAGTGTATCTTCATTAGAAATTAATGTATTTTTGGCTGCGCCATCAAAGCCGTCAAACAAGCCCAGGCGTAGAACCTCGACGATAATTTTGTTCGGTCGAAAAGACAGGGATGTTGGTTATTAGAAACTTAAATTTGCGCACTATACATTCAACACATGAATTTTACTTGTGATGCGAGTTTCATTTACAACAGCAATATAGTCGTAAACCTCACCTATCGAATTGTAAAATTTAAATTTTAAATAAATTTAAATAAACGTATAAGTATCTCTTCCAGTCCAACGTGTTGATAGTTTTCAGGCTCAAATGCCTACCTCGACATTTCTCCAGTTACTCTAAGTAAGCAATGCGAGAAGTTTCACTTTCTTGGCTGAAATAGACGAGGTGCGATAACTTACTCTAGTTATCGTACCAAAGTAAAATCTTCCAAACAATGAAAAATGTTACTATACGAAATTAAAAGTACATTCACTCAAATTATATAGTATGAATTCAGATAGAAGCAGAACACTACTAATTAAAGAAAATTATAATGTTAAGGCTAGTGAAACTATTGAAAAATTATCGCGGCAGGAGAGATGATTCCCAAAATTTGATTTTCGATACACCAAGTACGATATTAAATCGTAAATCTTTTTTGATAAAAACGAGTATCAAAATTCAAATGAAAGATTTATCTTACTGCACCAGAGGCACGTAAATTTCAAAATCTGAATTGTATCCCTCGCTTCCTAAGAAAGTCAATTAAAAAACGAATAAAGAATTCTATAGCACAACAAATTATTTTGTGAGAGATACAGCAATGACTCTAGGCTATAGCATGATAAAATAACGAATGGATAAAGCTAACGCAAAAACAAGTCCATACATGATCCTAAAATAATTTTATGCCTACTAAATTCCTAATAATGGTGTTATGGGTCTCTAGAGGAAGTCCAAGACAGACTACTGCAGCTGTCAAACACGGCCCTTGTCAAACGCTTGAACAGGCCTCCAGGGAACTAGGGAGGGCCGAGCAAACTACTTCAGTATCGTAACAGCCAAGTTCAACACAAGCGATCCCACTGCAGAGATGGCATTAAATGTCAATGGGTAGTGTTCACTAATTCTTGTTTTTTCGAAAGACAGAGGGACTATTCAGAATCGTTGGACGGTGACGTAAGTATTGAAAGCATCGACTACATCACGGTGAGAAATTGCAATAGACGTCACACAGAACCATGTCGTCAAGAGAATAACAAACAAAAATCTAAAACAATTCGTAACAAAATCGAAGCCGGAAGATGAATAATGCTTTTTTATAATCCAATTCCAATCAAATCTTATAGCTATCGATGCTGAGTGCGAGCACAACAGGAAACAACGTTTAAGAATATGGAATAACGAAGAAATATACTTTAAAAACTTATACCACCCAAACAATAAGGCAGTCAATCATCAAACACAGTGCAAAAATCGATAGCAGGAGTCGCCACACCGTGGGAAGTTTAGCAGAATCTAATTGCTGCAAATTAAAGCATGAAAAGTGCTCAAGTTCAAGAAGCAGGACAAAATTTGTTTGCTTAACTATCATCCCATCTTGATAGGTAAGCAATAACGCCGTCATGAACTTGTGCTCAATTATGCTTACTATATCAGAAGACGCTTTCCCATGGCAACGAGCTGTACTGTAGACTATCATCGCTCCCTTGAAGCGCTTGGTATAATTGCTGCACGAACATCACCATCGAAAAAAGTTAACAAAATCAAGCATGCAAAAAGAAAAAGCTCAAGTAAAAGACAACATGACGATAGACAACAATCACAATTTGGTCTCAGATCAAGACACAGCAGAGAGAAAAAAATGATTTGGGAATTTAACAAGATAAGACAAGAATCACAACTCTTCAAAAGTGCAAGAAAAATCACGGCTTTTGAAACGAATGAACAGTTTCAAAATATAGAATACAACAAGAGGCAGCAGCCACTTCCTTCTTCAAGTCCAATAATCATCTTCACATCCTGGATTATATGAACCGTAATTTGAAATGGTACGCCTTTGGTCCTTCACAAAAATGAATAAATTAGTTGATATTCACCTTGTAGCCAGCGTTCAGATGAACTGCAGCCTCACAAAGCTGAGCTGACATCAGTGAAGAGGACAAAACTAAGATTAGAAGGTCAATACTCACGGCAGCTGAGCTCATCTTCGGCTGAGGAACAATCACGCACACCATCGCACCGCTGGAAGCTCTCAATACAGCTGCCGTCGTTGCACTGGAATTGGTCGGCGTTGCAACCGATGGCTGTGGGAGACGAAATTGAAGTTCGTTAACTCTTATACAAAATTGATGCCCAATTGCTAAACTTACTAAACATCAACTTTTTTATGTTTAGTTGATTCGCCAAGGAAAATAATAACATACAAGCATTAAGTAGTTCTTCAGTGAAGCACATATTTTAATGTGCTGAATCTCACATATATCTTGCGATATAAGTTGGAAGTATCGCGAAGTCCGTCCGAGCGAGGAGAGGCAATGTTTGTAAGCTTATTAGTATTCTTCCAAACGTTTTTTATTTTTTGTAACCCCATCAAAAAAGTGAACCTGCAAACTAGGCTGTTAAGAACATTCCTAAGAGTGCAAAGTTTCAGTTGGTAGTACGAAGGCCTACATCAGAAAGGATGATGGCTCAAAAGAAAAGAACCTTGCCATACTAAAACAATATCCGCGAAAACAATTGCACGGCATGTGGTATCTTGAATTCACAGGAGAGAACCAAAATATTAGCTCACAAAATTACTATTGATTGGCATGAAATACTTATTTTAAAAAACAGCGGAAAATTAACGCTGCACAGAAGTTAGACACAAACAAAGATTTCGGTTGTAGGATAATCGTATTCACAGTTGAACTTCCGTTTCCAAAGAAGTAAGACGAACCTCAGCATGATAAGCTATGTACATAAAAGTGACGCAGGAAACTCCAAAATACACGATGAAAAGCGTAGTGCAGAGAAATAAATCCCATCCTAAATAAACATTTGAAAATTTCAAAGAATGAGTTTTATCGAAAAGAACAAGTAATAGAAATGATTAATATACGACTTTCTCGAAGTACTTCCTATAGCGAGAATGCAGTGAAGAAATTTGGGATAACTTGGTCGCATGCGTGAAGTTTTACTTGTGTAATATCGTCCCAACATTTGACCAAGTAGTGCTTCTATAAAGCCTACAATAACTTCGATACAAAACAAAAGCAAATATTACTCTCGAAAATCGATCAAATTCCACGGCCAGTCAAATTAATACCTAGGAATTTGGAGGCCATAATTTATTAGAACACGCAGTGAAACTTTGATATCACTCCTGAACGCCTCAAGTATAATAGTAAGTGAGGCAAGTCTATCTTGTTAAAACGTGACACATGCGAGTTTTCGAAGCCCAAAAAATAGTACTACAAATCAATGATAACAAATAAACTTCAAATGAATTTACATTCCTTTAACAGAAATACACTGTTTTCGACCACAAAAATTTACGTCAGCCGAAGCAATAACCACACAAGTTTTCACCTTTTGAAATCTATGCGTTGTTCTACAAACATTTTACTTTTGCATCGAATCTAAGAGCGGTCATTTTAAACATTGGGAAATGACCTTAACCAAAAATACAATCCATAACGCATGCAGCTGCGAGTATTTTATAAAAGGATCCAAAACACGGAATAAGGTAATATGAAATATACTTTGTTAATAGTTTTGCTATAATTTGTTAGACACGTTGTTTGCAAAGTAGTAATTTGAATCCCAAGTATAAGTGTTCTCGGGAGTGTCGATCGTTTTAATTCGAATGAGAATTATACAACGGCGTAAATTAACAGCAAAGTTTTACATTAGAAGTGACGCAGCTTCAACATTAATGGAGGAAAAGAAGATAATTTAGTAAAAGTAACGAGCCGTCCTACTATGCAGGGACTTCAAAATATTCGACCCTGAGCTGGTCTTTGATAGCCAAACATAAAGAGACATACGTGCATCAATGGAATACATTGGAGCACAACACATGCTTCGCCTTCAGAGCCCACTGGCACCACTCTATAAGAACACTATAAAAGTTAGAAAGGAATGCGATGCACTGACACACATTCACGAATGCTGGTAGTAGTGTTAAGAGCCTCATGCAAGGTTTGTTGCTTCAGAAAATTCACTTTCTGTAAAAGGAAAGGATATATTTCATAAAGTTATGTTAAAAATAATTTAAATGAGAAAATCTTACGGTTGAAGGTTTTTACCTCCTTGAATCAAATACGTATACGCGTACGCATTGCAGAATCTTCAGTAAAAAAGTTTCGTTAAATTTCAAATCCGTTCTTGTGCCTAAAAAATTTAATAATGCATCCACAGAAAAATTTCGGGAATTCTTATTTTAAAAACCAAACAGAAATCATTCTTTGGCTACTACGTAAACGAGTTTGGCTCTAAAGGTGGAAATGAGGTGATGGTGACAACATTTGGCATGAAAATACTTGCTTCGACATGTTATTAAAGTTTCATGTTAAACTAGGTTTTAATTTACTATGAATGCATGAATGAGTAATAGAGTAGGATAAGGCAATAGAAACGAGCCGTTGGGCCCATTCTTGGGTTGCTCACCCAAGTCCTATGAGACATGTTAAGAGTATCAAGGAGGTGCATTAAAATATTAGCGCGTTAAAACGTTTCATGCACTGGATCACCGATACGTTATAATGATTGGTAATCGAGAGAAGATCCAGAACAAATGAGATTAAATAGGTTTTAATGACCGTGACTGCAGAGATTGTATTCCAAGAGTGGCGGTGAGCGTCTCAAATAGACGACGAATTAATGGAGTAAAAACGAGCAGGACAGAAGAGGAAGATGAGTGAATTGTGGGCCAGTCTTCCTCGCGAGAAAAACGAGGAAGAGAAGAAGGAAAATACAAGCATATCCCTAACTGCATCACTATGTTCATGAAGGAAAATTCAGCAAGAATAAAAGAAGAACAAGGCATTTCAGCAACTGCACATGAAAATCCTTGAAAATCTAAAAGAAAAAATGGTGCAGACCATACGAAGAAAGCATCTGAGGAGCACTATAACGTCAAACGGTACACTAACGAGAACATCCACTGCTGGTACACTTCTTTCGAGAATACCTCATGAGTCCTACTCATCTATTTCATTAGCTTTACGCCTCTAAGATACGCTCAACTAATGCTTCGTATACAGGACAATGTTTAACAAGTTCTGGATGATCCTGCACTCAATCGATCCAACCAAAATGATTTCAGTTATGACTAGTACTAGGAACCGCAGACATAGCTGGAAAATAAATTCATTTTGAATTTTCTCTTTAAATCACTAAAATGTGAAATGCTACCAAGTTCTTCGGAAAAATTCCGAGGCCACGAAGAAGTTCTTTTCGATCTCACATACGAGTAGACATTCAGCCTGTCAACATCTGACGGCGCTCGTTAGCGATCATAGACAATTCTCTGTAAAAAATTCTAAGGTGATCCACAGTATAATCTCAGACCGGAGAGTCCATATCCGTCCCTCAATAACGGTATGCAGGCTTAGCAAAACAGTAAGCTAATAATGTTTGCAGAACTCTCGTACTCAAACAAAGAATGAACACCCAAACTAGGGAAACCAAGGGTTCTTGCTGCGAGCGATTACGTGGACAGGCATAAATTGCTGGTAGCTGAGTCACCAAGTCCGGCATGACTCGGGTTACTCAGGGAAATAGTCACCACCTTCATGTATGGAAGCCAGCACTTTGATCCTACACCCAAGCTCTCTTTATTTTGCACCCGAATGCTTTGGTAATGAACTGGATGAAAAGCCAACAAAAACAGTATATTTTGAATGCATTTACTTACGCTAATAGTTTGCCTTTCAGTACCTTTATATTAGAATCACTACGTGGAACAGAGTGTGTGTGCGAATACCAGTCGAAAGTATTTTTCAAGTGTCCCAGAGTTCGCTGCAAAATCTCAAGCTCGACTTTGAGTTATACTATGACAACAATAGTATAGAGACCCACAGACAGGCGATTGGAACCATACGATAGATTACGTCAACCACCACAATTTATTGCAGTTCTTCGATCAGTCTCCCGGAACCACCGAGGAGATGCTGCCAAGGGCATAAATATAGCAGTCCGCAGACAAACTCATGGAGACTAAGGTATAGATTACGCCAACCACAACAATTTACAGTAGTTCAGCGACCGGTATCCAGGAACACCGAGGTAGGTTACATCAGTGGCAATGGAGCGGGCGATATTCACACGTTGGCCAGTATATTTTAGTAAGACGAACGCCGTGGTTTCACTAAAGTTCGGAGTCCGCACTACAATCGTTCTTCAAATCTGCATCAATCGGTACACAATCTGCATCAAACTTCCTCACATGATATGCATTTTTAGCTTTAAAAATAAGCGAGTTTCAAGCAAAGAGTTAAAAAAAAGGGCAGGATCCTTTGGATAAAACTACACAACGGGATACTTACTAATCAACTTAATTAAAAATGATCAAACGAGTCAACTCAACATCAAGTGAGCATATTGCATCACAACGGAACGGAATGGCTAATACATTTACAACAACTTTATATTTTTTCTGCATGTTAAACAAAAGAAATATGCATTGCAAATATGAACGGTAACTAGACCTAATGGCAATGTGACTGAGTGGATGTTACTTTATAAAATAATTGTAAGTTGAATGAAGTTTGGATTCATTAACAACTCAAGCTCCACAACATAAACAGGGATGATGAGTGTAAGGTTTTCTCAGTCTATACCTTATCAATCATCAGTAAAAAGCTTATACTTTCAAAATAAAATAAAACCAAAATATAAAATAAATTACATGAATTTACTTCAAAGTTAACATCAAACTTTTTCTCGAACACACTTTCCTACGCGTCAAATAGAAAAAATAAACCGAAAACACTCCCGAACCGTAAAGTCTAAGCAAGTTATTTTCTGAGCTACCGACGTGCAGTGGCTGAGAAACATGATCGCGTGCAGCGATAGGGCGTCAGCGTCAACGTTGTGCTATATATATAAGGTGAACTATACGTACATTTTACTGAAGGAAATAATGCGCGCTTTGTAATGAACAATAAAAATATTTTAAAGCGCGAGAAAATATTCGTAGTTGTATGCTTTCAGAACTAAATGTTATTTCTAAGGAAGTATTCATACTTCCTCTCAAAGTGTTAGCAAGTACAGTTAGTGTTATTAAGTTCAAAACTATGAACAAGTACCGTCAAGAAAAATGCACACACGACAAATCAAAATGATTCAATTTGTGTTGAAAACACAGGACCCGCGCCCCACCACACGACGGTTTGTCAAGTGCAGGCCCCAATAGCGTGGCCAGATTTAAGCTCCAGAACCCAGCACACAAGCCCAGATCGAGGTAGCGCTGTGTGACAGCGCACCATGAGAGGGCAGTTCAAGTTCAAATCGCATAGTTCAAATTGCATCACGCGGTGAGCAAACAGAAAAACATTTCAAGCTTAATTAAAGCAGAAGTTATGTGAATGTGGGATACAGTTCCCATACATGGTTAGCGGTTACTGAAATAATTATTTTAAGCGGCAGACACTGAACTGGCGTCTACTGCTCGAAGTCGCCTGATGGGACTTCATCAATGTCCAGTCATATCAAGACGAAAAACGAAAATTGATCAAATCAACATTTGTATAATATGATCCCACTTCATAACTTCTCAGGTGTTGTATAAACACTCATTTCGGAGAAGAATTGTTTGAAGTGTAATATTCCCTTCAAGCTACTCCTATCTTCACACGTTTGAGTTCCTTGAAAAGGAATGAACTAAATGGTGAATATGCGAGTCAAGATTATTCACGTTGAATTGAAGGGTTAAAAATTGTCCGTTCAAAATAAGAAATAATACAGCCTGTTATGATTGCTATACGTAGATGTATTGCAGAACTCCAACCGTAAGGTAAGTTGTTATAGCAACAAGTAGAGTGGCAATAAAACTTATCGAGGATTCAGATAAGACTCAGCATAATATGGATCAAACCAAGTCTTCTTAATAGGAATACACAACGTATAATCAACAGGGGTTGTTCAAAGTAGAAGAGATTGACGCTTACACAATTTCTGATTAGACAAAGCTTCAAGAAGGTAAGCCAGTCTGCAAAAACCAGACTTAAAACTGGTGGCAGAGATCAAATCAAATTGAAAAAAATACTTTTGAACCAGCGCGTCTGTTCGACATGGTGATTCACAGGCAAAGTGCGATACTGAAACGACATGGAAAATTTACCGCATGTGATCGTAAGGCGCACCTAAATATTAATCAGAAACATTCTAAACAACAATTAAGTTATTGTGAGATAATTCTTAAGTTTGGATGAGTATCTCCTAATGAATTTAAGAAATATTTTGATGCATCTACATCCGAAAGGATCATTTATTTGCCAAGGAATCCCACAAAATACGAAAGCCTAATGTGAGTAATTCAATGTGTTTCTGTGCATCACAATGCAGCAGGCAACGCAGCGCCAGGAGCAAGACGCAGACGCGGTGATCAAGTGAACTCATATGATGAACTCATTTTATTGACTTACTGTTCCACCTGCCACTGACTGAGCCTCAGTAGCCCGTATCAGTCAACATCTGCAGACAGAGCAGATCGTAGACGCTCACAGACTAATATTATGGGGGCAAATTATAAAAAATGCAGGATGTAGGTTCACAGACCTCAAGCGAGTTACTAAGAATTAATAGAATTTAGCTCTTTGAGGCACAAGATTTGAGGCCCACAATGCAGCAAATGTATCTAAATGGGTGGGTTACTTAGTATCCCACCCTGCCCTAAAGGGATAAAGAAAACAGACCAGTGAAATTAAGATGGCCAAGATAGCTATCAACCGGTTCCTAAATCCGAGCCCAAAAATGTGTATTAGTGTGAATAAAAGCAAAATCATGATAACAAAACTCAATTTCATTTAACGAGTTATGTAGAGGCAAAATGAACACAAATATTGGAGAACAAGTACCTGCGAACGAAAATATTCAAAGAGAGCAAAGCAGTGTGAGCAGCGTCAAGTGTTGACACTTCTGCACTGAAAGCGTCAGTAAGCCTCAACGAAGATCGACCCGTGCAACAGTCCTGTTGATGTTATTGCACGAGTTTACAGCACCAGAAATCGTTCGACACCACGTCAGAAATGATCATATATTGCTGGATTAATAAACAATTTTTCTTGGATGTTTCTGACCGCTAACGTTTAGGTGCAGTATTGAAAGAAATACAATTTGAGGACGTAAGAGTATTCTTTCGTTAAATCGATGCTCTCGGACTATTTGTACTTTTAGGTTTGCTGCAGAACACTCAGGGAAGTCTCACACAAGTCTATGTACATAAGAAGACTCTGGGCATGCGCAACAAGGGATGCTACAAGCAGAAAACAGTTTTCCAGGCACTAAGATAAAGGGCCTAATATTCAAGCTAAAAAATAATTCACACATTATTCAAGTTGCGAGGAGGATGGAACGTGTCGAAAAAATATGTAAAATAATAAATCAAATAAATCTCTAGAAAATATAAGTTGCAACTGTTGTTGTAGAAATAAACGATTATTTGAAGCGCTCTATTTTTGAAAATCTATTTTAACTGAACATACAATAAACAAAATATTATTAGTCAATTTTCACTCAACTTTAAATTAACACTACATAGTAAATGCTTTTATTATCCATGGGTAAATTATTCTGCAGGAGTTCACGTGGAGGGTGTAGAAGCAAGTCTCCATGTTGCATACCTTCAAGAGAGTGCATTCCTGCGAGTCATATAAGGACACGCGAACCACTGCTTGAGCACAGGAGCAAGCAAGCATACAAAGCAACAGAGCAGCAGTCGTTGCAGTATTGGCATTAATGTACGAACATGAGGGCTGAACTCAGGAGTTGCAGTTGAGCGCACAAAACACAACAGCAGTAGCTGGATTACTGCAACAAGCAGCATCAATGGACGAATGTGGTAAGCATTAAACTAAAAACACTAACAGAACTATGTCTGTCAGCGCAGCAGGCGACAGTTGCCAGTAGTGGGCAGACGTTGCAATAGCTCTTGGTGGAATTCCGATAGCAGATCACGCAAGAAGGAAGTTTGAGCATGTCATGTTGTCAAGAGAGTTGCCCGATGTTGCTGAGTTGTGGGAGTGCCAGCGACTGCAGCTGGTTGGTTACCAGCAGTCCAGCAGCAACTTGCCGCAACCGAAATCATGTGACTTAGATTGTGCGCAGGTACACTTAACACAACATCCCCGCACAACATCCTGGTCAGTAAAATCAGTACCAAAACAGGTAATATTTGCCACTGCGGTCAAAAATATTCATAAAGGTTCAACAGAAATTCCTAACATAAAAAAGGGATTATAAATAGTCAAAATGAAAAGTGTTCTAGTAAGAAGTATGGAATGTTTTAAGCCAAGTTACTAATGAAATTTAAAGCGTGCACGCACAGCAAGTATGCAAAAGCCGTACGCGTAGACTAGATGAAATCTAAATCATTATTCCGTCACTCATGAGTGAGTTTCTATTGACATCCGTCCGTCTCGGTTCGATCAGGAGGCTTATCTGCATCAGAGTGTAGGTCTCTACGATTATTTAGAAACTCTCACTCATGACAGTTCTGAGATGCTGAGTGGCTCTTGCAAATCAAATCGGTTGATGTTTACAAACGCAGAGCGGTGAGGGAACACAAAATCGTTCGAGTAATTCAACCGAATGATCACAGGGTGACGCAATGAAACGCTCTGTATCAGGTAGGCAGGCTAGTTGATAGGTGAAGCTAAAACCGTAATAAATTTATCTTATCAGACGTAAAAGCAGATCTTCGTAAGTTCACCTAAGAAGGACTAGTGCATAGATGTTAGTAGGTTACCCATTGAATTTTGAAAAAAGTACTATAAGTAAATGTTTGTGGTACCGGCAACACCAGCAACGTATAATGTTCATATAAATAAATATTTCCGACTGCAAGACAAATTTCTATTTTTAATGCACTTGCTTTACAGAAGTTGTAGCCGAATTTTTTGCTTGATGATAAGCTGATAAAAGTTGTTTTAAGAATGCAGCAACAAGCACTGCTTATCTATCCTAAAACGCTCAATATAGCATTGCACTGGCAAGCCAGAAAGCCCACCACGACTGACAAGATGATACCGGATTCGAAAGAGGTCTTAGCAAAAATGTAGTCATTG